>VXBB01010830.1:22948-35424 GCA_013399915.1 Illadopsis cleaveri
CGGGGCAGTCCGTGCCTTCCCGGGAGAGCCCTGAAGGAGAGGGGGCAGCCAGAGCCTCACCCTGAAATACAGGGGAATACTCCCCAAATCCTGGGAAAAGAGAGGGGGGAATAATGTGTGTCTGTTGTGTCCCCCCCGGAGATAAATTGTATCCAACAACCTGCCACAAGTCCAGAGGGAGCTGGAGATGGGGGGCGTGGGTAGTCCTCTGGAAGACCCCCAGAGCTGCACCCTCATTTCTTCCAGGAGGCGAGCAGCAGCTCTTCATACCTCCATAAAAACATACACTGGAGCTGAGAGTAAAAAATAAAAATCCAACCGCCCCCCCCAATTAAAGTTTTGTTCATAAGGGGGAACCCTGTGCAAGCACTTCCTGCTGTCATTTTGCAGGAGTGGGACAAGGGACAAAAGGGCCTTTTCTCTCCTCTAATCACCATTTTTATCCTTTTCAGTATTCATTTATTTATTTTATTTTTTTTACCTTCTTTAATTTCATTTTCACCCAGCGGGAGTTTGGGGCAGAGCAGAGGTGCCCAAAAATCAAACACAAGCAATAAAATCATTGCTTACCACTACACATTGTGTGGGTACTGATGCCAGAGCCTCCCTCATCACCAGTCTGAGGGGCATGTAGGGATGGCTGAGGCAATTATTAAACCAAAATGAGAAAGTAATTACAGCTGTGGACTCTAATTACTGCAAGGTGAGTTTGTAAAAAGGCTGCACAGTTCTCCCTGCTGTTCTGGGGCTTCCTGCTTACCTTGGTGGGACCATGGCTAAACCATGGTTAAACCGTGGCCACCAGCCCTGGTCTGGCTAAAAAGATACAACTTTCCAAACCCCACTTGTGCTAACAAGCTAAACTGGTGCCAGGTGGTTAGACCTGGCTTAGGAGCAGCGCTGAGCCGAGTTTTATTGATTGAAACGCGAGCACCGCACGCAGGCTCTGCTCCCAGCGCAGGGGGAGTCACCCTGCAAATAAAGAGCTTTTATTGTTAATATTAGCCTGCATCCCTAAGGAAATCGAGCTCATTTGTGTTTGTCCACATGTGCTGGTTTGCCCATCCCTGCCCGCTCTGGGAGAAAGAGGTGCAGAAGTGGGGCTGGCTGCTGGGGACTGTCCTATTCCTGCATTTTTCCACTCTAAGGGATAGTGGCACTCCTGGAATGCATTTTCCACCAGGACATCACCTCCAGCCCTGGCAGGGATTCTGGCAGTGGCCACAACCGCAGTGGTGTCCCCATGCCTGGCAGGTTACAGGTGGTGCATTTTTTGGTGTATTTTTTCCTGGCAGCAGCACTGATTTAAATGTGCGTGGAATAAATTGCTCAGTGCCTGATTTCAGTGGGAATTAGATTTCTAAATAATTCCCAGGCTCTCCCTGTTGTGTTTCAGTTTATTCTGCAAAATGTTGTTTGCTTGCAGACGAGGGGTACTAATGTATATTAAGGCTGCTACACAAGTCAGCCTTTCCTGTGAAGCTTCAAAACACCATTAACATTTGCATGGCAATTTCTCCTTTTCCCTTCACAAAAAATATTATTCCTTGCCTGCATCCGAAACAGCGGAATTTTTAACTTCCAGGAATCATGAATATTTTTCTCTTCTTTTTTATTTTCCTTCTTCTCTCTCCTTCCCAGTGAAAACATTTCAGCTGGAAAATTCTCATCATTGCAATACTGACCTTTGCAAAGGGCTTTAAATCCTTGAGTGGAAGTAGCAGGTAAGTGCGAAGTTTTATTAACTGATTACCTCTGTGGTTTCGACTACATTGGTAGTCAAATTTGATTTAGAGGACCAGGCATGTTAAAAAAAATCAGCTTTCTGACATAATTTTGGCTTGCCGCAGCCTGAGCGGTGTCCTGCAAGATCAGCTCCCCTCCACCTGATTCAGGAGAGCAAATCGAGTGCAAACTGATTATTAGCTTCTCCTCTCGGATATCTCATTTAAATCTGCTCTGTGTTGTGGAAGGAAATGAATCATTCCAATTAAAAAGCTGAGAAAATCAGGGAGCTGGGGGGAGCAGCCTTTGGGGAGGAATATTAAGCTGGTGCTGGGCGGCTCCATCCCAGCACTGGGATCGGGGCGTGTCTGGGGCTGGAAACCCCTCGTGGGGTCCCTCTGCAGCCCCTGCTCCCAGACCTGGGGGTGTGGGGCTGTGTCCACGTCTCCCCCTGGAATCTGGGGTCACACACCTGCCCTGTGCAGTATCTAAAGGCAAAGAGCAATTCCAGAAGCTGGAAAGAGCAGATGCTCAACCTCTCACTTCCTTCTGAACGCCGGTGGGGACAAAACAGGTAAATTCCTCTTCCCTCCTCCCTTTTATTTTTTTGTATTCCACATTGACAAGTGTAATAGATATGAAACTCCACAACAGTGAAAGCCCAGACTTTCTCATGCCTTTGCCTCTCTTACTTCCAGGCTATTTACTGAGAAGTATTTACTGGGAAGTGCAAGAAACAAAATGTTCTGAAATGCTGCAGCAAAATGGAGGGAAAAAAACCCCAGAATAATACAAAACATGTAAGCAGCTTGATCAAAATGAAGCAATATTGACAGAAAATGGGGTTTTAAGTAGCAGGACAACAGCAACTCAGATGGATTTCATTCTTGTGGTATTACAACGCTAAGCCAAGCACCTGGAAGAGAGAGAGAGAGGAAAATAATCACATTTCCCTGGTTTAGAAAATCTTTTCCTTGTCATTTAAAAATACACATGACAAGTGAAAGCTGTGCGGAGCCCTGCTGGAAAAACATGGAGCTGGGACTTGGAGGTTTTCCCTGCTCCTGCTTCAGAGCTTCCCTCGTGGTTTAAGGAAACTCATCCCTTGTGCCTCAGTTTCCTCTCTGCAGAGCACTGCTCCCCTTTGTCACCTGTTTGCAACACAAATGCTTCCAAATGTGGGCTGACTCCTGATTAGAAAACAAAAATTGGATAAAGGAAATGAGGAAGGAGCAGCTGTCCCTCCAAACAACAGGAGTGAGGCACAGCCCGTGTCCCACGCTGCAGGACCTGGCTGCAGTTTCGGGGCTGAGAGGTCGTGGCGATGCCAAGGATGTCCTTGGGGATTGCAGGATGCAGCAAAGTCAGGTTGAGGTTTTTTGGGGGGTTTTTGAGGCTGTGTTTTTCCTACCAGCAAGCCAGGGTCATGGGGGCAGGAGGCTGATCTCCCAAAAGGTCACCACCTTCCTGGGATGCCCCTGGAGAGGGCAGAACACAGGCAGGAAAAAGAAAACCTTTTCACTTGGCCCCAGGTTAGACACAGCTGCCACTGCTTTTCCCTGCAAGAGTGAAGGCAGCTGCCTCCCAAAATTCCCCAATTCTGCCTGACCCTCTGCCCAGGACATGAGAGGAATCTGAGTGTTCCTGCTCTGGTGCTGCCCCGATTCCCAGAGCAACCCCAGCCAAAAAGTGCCAGCCCCTTTCCACATCTCCCACCGGATCCTCTTTGAAAACAACCCAGGGGAGGCCAGGGAAGCAGATCAGTGGGGAGAGCCTGGGCTCTTTTCTCTCCTTGTCTCCTGTTCCTCCCGGCTGTGTGGAGAGCTGCCAAAGCCCCTCAGCCTGTGGCACTCGATGAAGCTCTTGTGCAGCAGGGCTGGAGCAATATGGGCAGTGACAGGCAGGGCCTGGGAACAGCCACGGGGAGGGCAGGGAGAAGCTTTGAGGGTTAAAAACAAAAAAGAAAAGAGCTCTGGTGACATTTTGGGTTCAGGTGGGGAGAACATCCCATGCCAGCCTGGCACCCCCTCTGTCTGAGGGGATCCAGGGGGACTGGCAGCTGGGGAGGCTGGAGCTGGGTGTGAGGGGCAGGATGGAATGGGGACCTCTCCTGCTGCATCAGTGCTGCAAGTGACGCCCTGGAGGCTTCAGCAGTGCCAGTGAACACACAGGGCCTTGTCAAATGCCCCTGGAGCAAAGCTGGATGTAGGGACAGGCTGGGAATGAGGGGCTGGAGAGCAGCACCACGGGAAGGCACCTGGGAGTTCTGCTGAGGGCAGGTTGGACATGACTCAGCAGAGCCCTGGAGCCCAAAGGCCACCGTGCCCTGGGGACATCAGGCCTGGCTGGTCCAGGGAGGGATTGTCCTGCTCTGCTCTGGGCTGGGCTGGGCTGGCCTCACCTCCAGTGCTGGGGGCAGTTTAGGCACCACAAAAGAAATTGATCTAAAACTGTTGGAGAGTGTCCAAAGGAGGGACATTGGGATGGAAAAGGGCCTGGAGGAGCCACAGGAGGAGCAGCTGAGGGCACTGGGATTGTTCAGCTGCAGCAGAGGAGATGAGGGCAGAGCTCTGGGGGCTGCAGCTCCTCCCCAGGGGCAGCTCCCACCTCTGCTCTGGGACAGGGACAGCACCCAGGGCACGGCTGGAGCTGGGCCAGGGCAGGCTCAGGCTGCAGATCAGGGAAAGGTTCTTCCCCCAGAGGGTGCTGGGCACTGCCCAGGCTCCCCAGGGAATGGGCACGGCCCCGAGGCTGCCAGAGCTCCAGGAGCCTTTGGACAGCGCTGCAGGGATGCCCAGGGTGGGATTGTTGGGGTGTCTGTGCAGGGTCAGGGGTTAGACTGGATGATCCTGGTGGGTCCCTCTGGCTCAGGAGGCTCCATGATCTATGAATTCCTGCCCTGCCGTGTGTCCCACACCCACCCTGCTCTGCTCACACCCTCGGGCCATCCCAGCCAGCGCTGGGGACCCTGATGGATCAAAGGCACAAAGGTGGCCGAACCCCATCGCTGACATGGGTCTTGTTAGGCCCTTCCTAACCTCACCCAGATCAGTCCCCAGGCCATTCCCTGGAGGCTTTTTGGCTGCCTTTCATGCAGGTCTTTTAATGCAAAGTTATTTTAATGCTGTGCTTTGCATTCTGCTGCTTCCCCTCTGTGCTGTCAGGGCCGCTGCCACACAAGGTTAAAGCAGCCGAGCTGGACCTGCTGGAATGTTGTGCACGGATGGGCTGGGTGTGCTCTGCCTGCTGCTGGAATTTGGGATTTATGGGGCACTGCTGAGAAGCTGCTGGTGAAGAGAGATGGCTCCTCAACCTCTGGTTAAGCTCCACAAGGTATTTCCTGGGATCAAGAGGGAATTGCCACCGTGTGAGGACTCCTTGCTTTGAACAGACACAGGGAGCACCAGCCAGCCCTCGAAATTCCCAGCTCCTCTTTCGCTGCCCAGATGTGCCCAGATGTGTTTGGGGGTTGTCTCAGTGTCTTGCTGGTGTTGCAGGAGGATTGGGGCCAGATTTCACCCTCCAGCACCTGCCCCGAGGTGGTTGGTGATATCCAGATCTGGACAGATTGTCCCAATCCACTGGAAAACTACTAGAACTCAGGGTTAGGGTGTTGTTTGCATGTGTGAACACGATAAACACTGC
The DNA here is from genome assembly GCA_013399915.1 of Illadopsis cleaveri. NCBI lineage: Eukaryota > Metazoa > Chordata > Aves > Passeriformes > Timaliidae > Illadopsis > Illadopsis cleaveri. The sequence goes on from VXBB01010830.1 coordinate 28,319, forward strand.
ACTACATTAGTGCTTGCTAAGAATTACCGTCTGATCCTGACGTTTTCCAGGTCCCACGGAACTTTCCCAGCTCGGCAGGGACGTTGGAGGGAAGGCGAGAGCTCCGCAGCTCCTCCCGTGGCGGCAGGAGAGGAGCTGGCAGCAGGAAAATGCGACGGGAGGGATGTGCTGAGGCTGCTGGACACTGTCCTCATCACCAGTTATGCTTTTTAATGTAATTTTTGGCGATTTTTCATCCCCCAGACTCGCTCTGGAACCTGGCTTGGACACTTTTTTGCTGAGGAGATAAAACCCAGTGCATTAGAAAATTATGAACGAGCTGCAAAGGGTTAAAGGGAGCATTTGTATAAAAACAATGAATCCCATTTTTGCTTGATTGGCACTTTAATTAGGCCCATGTCCTTTTGCTGCCACTGCAATCAGATTGGAGGAGAATGGGAAGCTTCCACACCGTTGTATTTATCTCAAGATTACAAGATTTCCATTTTTTTTTTCAATGCAAAGGGAAAAAAGGAAAAAGAAAAAAAAAGAAAAAGAAAGGAAAGAAAAAAAAAACCCTGCTACTTTATAAACGTGGCAAGGGAACGATATTATTTAGGGCTTGGTGAAAGTGTGGCTTCTTGATTGCAGCGCAAGAATTAATCTTATTATGTTAACAAGGGATTGTTATGCTAAGGAGAAGAGGGAAGAAAAGTTCTGTCTCTCAAGTCTGCCAGGAACAGGCCGGGACTGCGCAGCCTCCAGAGCCAGCCTTGAATTTAAGAGCTCCAGCGAAGAAAGCCAAAAGTCCTTGTGGTTTTCACAAGGCAATTTCCCTCGTTTCCCTCTGCCTGTTTTTAGGGGGAGGTTGTAACTCCAGCTCGCAGCTCTGGGAGTCTCCTGGGAGCGGCTCCAGATCAGCTCTGCTGGTAAATAAATAATGGTTCAGGTGACACCGCCCGCCCCCCGCCACGGCCAGAAATCCCAAAGCAGCTGAGGGTCGGGAATGAGCCCCAGCGGGTTTTACACCCACAGAAAAGGCAACTCCGGGCCCGTCAAAGAGGGGGCAATGGGACAATGGAGATTTCCAGGTCCTCACCTTGGTGGGAAATGTGTCTTTGTGGGAAAGGAGGGTCACTTTATCCACTGAAAAACGGGAACAAAAATGGTTCTGCACTACTTTTGGTGCTTTCAGGTATAAAAGGGGGAACTTTTGGGTAACCCTGACGCTCCTTCCCCATCTTCCAGTCCTGAATCCCAACACCTGCAGTGTAAGGAATGAACATTCCCCAGCGTGTGCCCACACCCTTCCTGCCACCTCTCCAAGCTGGTTGTGTTACAGGGTGATGAGCAGGAGCTCCGAGCCAATATCCAGCCCCACTTTTCCCTCTCTTTTTTCCCAGGAAGCTTTCAGAGCCCGTGATGAGCGTGAGCATCTCTGAAAGCAAAAGTTGGCTGCAAAATTCCAGCCTGTCCCTGGGCTTTGCTCAAATCGAGGCAAAGGCATTTGTTGTGCACTGGAATAGTTTATTCTTTGAGCAGAGATAGAAATGATGCTGTTTGATTGAGGTGGCTAATTACACAGCTTGGAAAGTAAATTACAGCTATCAAATACCCCAGTGAATATTCCCTTACAAATAGGCAGAGAAGAAAATGAAATTTTTGGGGTTTGCTGGCAATTTGGAAATAAAAACATTGTCTCTGGTGGCGAATGTAAAACCAATCCCTTTCAAATTCTTCTGCAACTGCTAAATTCAAATGATGCTTTGCTGCAGACCAACCAGACAGTTCACCCTGACAGCTCTAAGCTACTTTTATTTTTTCTATTTTGAGGGTTTGTGTTTCTTTGTGACTTTTGGAAACACTTGCCCTCTCTTTACCATCTTATCTTTTCAGTGAAAAATATTAATAGTGAGTTTAAAACCAGATAAAACTGCCCAAGTGGAGTAAAAATCTTTATCATACAGAGCAAATTGCTCAGCAGAAAAAGTTTAATAGGAAAAAACCCACCCTGAGCCATCCATCTTCTCAATTAGTAAATACACAAAAGTCTGAATTTCATTCCCACGGGCTGGAAAGATTTATAAGCAAGGATTAAAGTGAAGGGGAATGTGGGGAAGAGCAGCAAACGCCTGGATCGAGGCTGGGGGCTGAGCTGATCCATCTCCATCTCATCCCTGTCCCTCCCTGCCTGCATGAAATGGCTCTTTGGATGCTGTTTGCTTACCCAGCCCCTCCCAGAAGATGCTGTTGCTTGTTTTTCTGGGACCACACTCCAAACCAGCCCTTTATTTCATCTGCAGCCACACAAACTTGGATCTCCTCTTAAGTATCTGGGGCCAGGCTGCCAAGCTCTGCTTCCCCCAAAACCTCTCCTCTCCCTGTGCTTTTGGGCTGACAGCCCAAACTTCCCAAGCCTTGGTTTCCCCAAGAACACAACAGGTGCCTGGAGGGGGGAGTTAGGGAATGTTTTCCAGGCCGTTTTGCTGCAGAGCTCCTGCAGCAATGACTCCAATCTCCCCGTCTGCCTCCCTGCTGAGCCCTCAGCCACTCTCCCTGGGTAATCAAAGCCAAACACCTCTCTGGGTGTCTCTGCGTGCCTGTAAATTCCTGGGGCCTATTAAGACCAAAAAAAGAGTCAATTTTCTTGTCTTGTCCTCTTCCCTGGCCTTTAGGAACAAACCCAAAGCCCACAGCAATCCCCCCTTCCCACCTTGTTACCAACATCCTTGTGCATCCCAAGGCTCGCTGGTGGTGCAGGCAAAGCAGCACTTCAGGGACACTTTGGCATCTCCTGATTGGCCCCGTGCCACCCCTGTGTCCCCAGAGAGGAGGTGTTTGTTGTGTGCAGGCAGCCCATGAGGTGCTCGGGGGATTTGTTATTCCGTTCCCCGGGGTACAGTGAAGGCTGGGGGTGGGCGTGTGGGATTTGCAGCCCCGAGGAGCCTAGGGGCCTTTGGGGTCTGTATGGGAGGAGAAGAAACAAGACAACAAAACACTGAGATGTGTGCCAGGGGAATCCCATCCGAGCCCTGATCCTGGAGTGGCAGCAGCTGAAACTCCCTTGGAATCTGGAAGAGGGTGAACACCTTGTGGAAGGTGCTGCTGCTCAGCTTGCTGGGCCCAAATGCAAAATGAAGCTTCTGTTTCATCATCAGCCACAATAACTTGTGTTTCCTCTTCAATATCCAGCTGTTGGGGCTAAAAGTTTGGTCCTGACCATCCCACTGCACATCCCTGGATATCAGAGCATCCCAGACCCACAGGCTCCTCTGCCACATCCCACTCTGCTGCAGCCACCCAGGGACTGAATAGAAGGGGAAACTCCGAGTGCACCCTGCACTGAGAGCCACTGGCTGCACTTCCAGGGCATGTTCCTGGACACAGACAGGCCTGGCATGTCCTGGAAGGGGAATTTTTCCCTGCTGCATGACAGGTTCTGTCCTAGCATGGGTCAGAGAAAGCCCAGCCTTGATGGGTTTCATCTAATTTCAATTACAGCCGTTAAAGCCTTCGCTCACATGAGCTGAGCCTGTCCAAGAGGCCTGGACTGACAGGCCATTAGGGAGAGGTTATTTATAGCAGGCCATGTTAATTTTACAGGATCACAGAGCAGTGATTCAGTGCCTGGTGGTGCTGAAAGGAATCACTCACAGCAATAAGTGGGAGCTGACACGAGAGCACCTCAGTGCAGCCAGGAGCTCCTGGGCCAGAGCAGGCAGCAGGGCAGGAAGGGGTCACACTGGGGTGCTGGGGTGGGCCAGGGGTTGGGCACCCACGTGGGGGATGCTGAATGATCAAGTCACCCCTTGCAGACCTGGTTTGGGGTGAACTGACGGGTTGGGACAGGAAGGAGGTCAAGGAAATCCAGGGGAATGGGTGACTTGAAATGCTGGGAGCAGACAAGGTGCTGGGGGATGCTAAAGGGAAGGGGCTCCTTTCCTGCAGTACCTCCAGGTTTTTCCAGCCTGATTTGGGACCTATGAAGAGCTCACATTCTGGAACAGCTGCCTTTTCCTTCTCTCTGCTCCATGGCATTTTCTTGAACCACCAGGATGCCCAGTTCTGCAAAAGGGCTTTGCTCAGCCTTTATCTGCCCCAGCAAAGGGCCTGGAGACACTGAATGAAACATGCTGGAGATGAGGGAGGAGGAGGAACAGACAAAAAAAAAATATAAAACCTCCTGCATTGTATTGAATTCCCTTGAATTTTAAAGTGCTTCATGCTTGAAGCTTTCTGGGTGGAAGAATAGAAGTGGGGAGAGGGAGAAAAGAGAGGACAAAAGGAGCATTTCCCAGACATGGCAAAGGACAGGCAGGAATTGCTCTGCCTCTGGGTAGGGCCTGATCCAGATGGTGCTGGGGGACTTTTCCCACAGGCTTAGAGCAGAGCCCTGCTGAGCACAGCTGGTCCAAGGCTGGCTCTGGGGCTCTGAGGTCCTCTCCTCTTCTACCAGCCCATGGTAATCTCATGGCCATCCCAAAATGAGAGGCCAGCACGGTTCAGGGGTGGCTGCAGGACGGGGCAGTGACAGGATGGGGGCTGGCACAGGAATGCTGGGGACACAGCCATGGGCAGATGGACCAGCTGTGCATGGCTCTGCTCCCCATGTCCCAGTGTGAGCCAGCCCCAGGGACATCCAGCAGGGACCGTGTCGCAGAGTGGCTCCCCCAGGCCAGCCCCACTCTGCCCCGGGGCTTTCTCTGTGCCCATGAGAGATGGAGGCATCAGAGGCAAATTGTGGGGATTGTGGCCCAAAATCTTCAGCATCACACCCTCCAGGGCCCACTGGGAAAGGGGGATTTTCTCCAGGAGATCTGGGCTGGCAGCACTTTCCCTCCCAGGGGCAGAGAGGCTCCTCCTGCTCCTGCAGCCGGGCTGTGCTGAGCCACACGCTGGCAAACAGCACAGACCAGCCAGTGCTGAGGGGAAGGACACTTTCCCTGTAATAAATGTAATAAAGGGACCATCACTGCCCTGAAAGGTGACCCTGGAGTGCTCCAGGCCCCAGTCCCCACATCACCCACAGCATCTCTGCTTGCAGACAGAGCTCACTCACACCCACATTTTCCTGCCAACCTCGTCCTGTGGGCGATGTCAACCTCTGACAGAATTGGGCACAACCCAATTAAACCCGACCTCCTGCTCCTCTTCTCCTGCCCAGCCAGGGCACCTCACCCCTGCCTGCCTGTCTGCCCAGCTCCCTCATCATGATCCCCCTGGACAGAGTGCTCCCCTTTTTTATGCACTCCTACAGCATCTCCTGCAGCCCTGACCTCGGCTGAGCCATGCAGGCCATGAAATAATCTGATAATCACAGCACTGATAGCAATAATCATCATAATAACCCTGGCCAGGGCACCTGTCACCTGGGCACAAAGTGGCAGTGACAACCAGCTATTACACACCTACCTTAATTACAGTGGTGCCAGGGCTGGGTGTGAGGAGGGGAGTGGGGGAAGCAGGAAAACAAACCCAGCTCTCCCACAGGGAAGTCTGACAAGAGCAGCAAGGCAAGGGTTTAACTACCAGCCCAAAGAGGCATCCACGATGGAGGGGCAGAATGGTTTGGGCTGGAGGTGGACCCTGAAGATCATTCCATTGCACCCTTGCCATGGGCAGGGACACCTTCCACTGTCCCTGTGTCCAGCCTGCCCTTGGACACTCCCAGGGATGGGGCAGCCACAGCTGCTCTGGGCACCCTGTGCCAGGGCCTGCCCACCCTCACAGGGAACGATTCCTTCCTGATACCTTTTTCATCTAAATTCCTTGGAGCCCCTGGCCCGTGGTGTTGCACAGAGCACTTCCCCTGGGATAACAGCAGCAGAATCCCCCATTCCCTGGAACCCCCAGCCAGCCCAGCCAGCCCAGCCCTCCCGCTGCCCTCCCTGTTGTTCCTGTCCCTGCTGTGGCACTTTAAGCCACCGGAATAAGTCCATTGCATGGGCCACTTCACCTCTTCCCCTCTACCTGCCAGGAATCCCAGCTCCTGCTATTCCTTTGATGCCTTCCCTTCAGCTGCCGCCGAGCAGAAATGCTCGTATCAGCAAACAGATGGCGGCTGAGGCATGTAGCATAAAATATATTTATCAAGGCAAACAGCTGTAGCCCATTTCATTCTGAAGATTTCTATTAAAAGTTCTCTGGAGCTACAAGCTGCTCCGGCTCTGCAGCCGGAATAAAGCCGAGGGGACAAATGGCTTTTTGCAGAGCCTTTCTTTCCCCTTCCTTGGCTCTTTTTTTCACTGCCTGAAGAAAGCCCGGCCCAGCTCCATGGTTGTGGCACATTTGGGGGCATTTTTTAGATCACTGTTGTGCCCAGCCATGTGCTGGGGTGGGGTAAAGTACCCAAAAAGGTGCTAGGAGCTCCAAGACTTGGGACAGCACTGGGCCATCAGACCTGCAGGGTGGATCACCTTCACTTCCAGGGGTATCTCTGCCCAAAGCACCCTGAGCCCCCATCCAGGATGGACAGCTTCCCATGGCCCTTTGGCAAGGTGTAGTTTGCTGTTTTCCTTGTTTTTACCCTAAAAAGGCTTTGCCACCACATTTACGGTGAGTGAGAATGGCCAAGTTTGGAGGAAATGCAAAGTTTTGCTCAAGAGTAAATTAATTTTCTTGGCAGACGTTCCTTGCGCGGCATCGGAAAATTCCTGGCTTTTGCCACAAATTTCATTGAAAGGCTGACAAATATAATGAAATCCTCCATGCAAATGGGAATTTCCATATTCTGTATTAAATATACTCTCTCAGTCCTGCTGTAGTGACTCACAGAGCCCGCTCCAGTGTGGCCCCAGTTGGGCAAAGGCATCCCCAGAGGGACACATGCCACCCTCTGAGGTCACCTGCCACCAAGGCCAGGACTTTGGGAGTGCCCAAAGGTAGGAAATGTGACTTGGACAGGAGATGGGCTGAACATGGAATGATCTAGAAAGGTAAAACCATGGAGCTGCCTCTGCTTCTTCCATATGGATGTGCCACCTCTTTACATCACCCACTGCTTTCCCAAATCCCCCTTCTCCCTGCATTTCTCTGCAAAGGAGCAGCTTTTCCAAAATGATCCTCCCAGGCCCCAATCATAGACATCATTTTCTCCTCTCTCTTTTTTTTAAAAAAATCCCTTTTTT
>VXBB01010830.1:35494-54253 GCA_013399915.1 Illadopsis cleaveri
TTTTTTTTTTTTTTTTTTTTTTTTGGTGTAAAATATTCCTGGCAGCCCCTCCTTTGTAACTGCCTGCCGCTTCCCCAGCCAACAGCGACGCATTTCATCCCAAATTCAGCTTTCTATTTTCAGGCAAGCGAGCAGTGGGATGAGGAGTTTGCCCTAAAAATGTGCTCAGAGGAGTCAGGCTGCCATATGTGCCTGGAGATGTTCCTGGGCAGCCCCCTGAGAGGGGAATCCTGGCAGGGGCTGTGGCGTTACTGGGAGCAGCTCTTGGAAAAGACAAGGTGGAAAAGGGTCAGTTGGATGGTGAGGAGTCACAACCTGTCAACAAGAGCCAAGAGGGAGTTTATTCCAGCTTGGCTGCTGGGTGTAATTCCCTCCCTCTCTGTGCCTCAGTTTCCCCAGTGCTGTGCATTGCTCTGCAAATTCCATGTATGGAAATGAGTGGGGGAAAACAGCACATGTGGTGTTGGGAATATGGATAAGATGTCACTAGATGGACACAAAAAACCCACACTCACCCGTCAGGTTGAGAAGCGAGAAAAGAAAGAGAAAGTTTATTTTGGTTTGGGTTTAAATAGGATTTGGACTTTGACCAGCGATTGGGAGACAAGGCTGACACCTCTCCGACCCCACTGCTCAAGCCAGAAACCCATCACAGAGAGGAATGTGAAAACAATCTACTTTGTTTTGTTACAATGTGTGAGAAACTCCAGTCCACGAATGAAAACATCTGAAGGCTGAAAAATCAGGGCGACATTAAGACACCAGGAGTTTCCTTCTTCACTCTGGGGGTGGAAAATGTGCCTCAATCCCAACACCGGCTCTACACCTCTCCCTCTTTGCTCCTGATGCCCCTTGGACCCGGTCTGTGTGGGGTGGATGTGAGGAAAACCTGCCAGAGGCACTTAGCCACTTCCAGAGGAGCCTGAATGATTCCTTGATTACCTCATTACTGCTCCAGTAAACAGCTCAGCTCCTTGAGGGGTGCAGGGCTCCGCTCCCTGTGACACTCGAGCTGTGCTGGCACCTGAGGAGACCCTGGGGCTCCTGGAGGATCCCAGCACCGGGATGGGCCCCACACCTTCTGCCTCTGCCCTCAGCTGTGGTGGGGAGGCAAAGGGAATGGAACTGATGCCCCTTTTTGGAGTGTATTTATCACTCAGGGTTCATTATCAACTCAGAATTATTGCAACCTAATAATTATGGAACCTCAGAATGCTTTGGGGTGGAGGGGACCTTAAAGCTCATCCCACACCTCACCCTGCCATGGGCAGGGACACCTCCCACTGTCCCAGGCTGCTCCAAGCCCCATCCAGCCTGGCCTTGGACACTGCCAGGAATGGGGCAGCCACAGCTGCTCTGGGCACCCTGTGCCTGGGCTTTGCCCCCTCCCAGGGAACAATTCCTTCCCAATATCCCATCCAGCCCTGCCTCTGCCTCTTACGTCTTCGCTCTGGGCTCTGTGGCCGCTTTGGAAAGTGCTTGGGAGCAACTGTGTAAATAATGATGCCAAAAGATTTTGGCGATGGGTGAATGGATTCAGAGGGTGCTGAGGGGGGTGGGATGTGCTGAATATTTGGCCTTTCTTCGTCACTCATCCCAGAGATTTTATGGCTTTCAAAGCCCTAGGGAGGAAGATCCAAACTGCCACACGTCTCCTGGATTTGGAGACTGGGACATGGCCACAGCAGGGGAAAAGGGAGCTGATCTCACCTCCAAAGGAGAGACATGAAGGGAAAGGCAGAGGAGAGAGATCAAAACAAGTGAGGCAGCAGCAGGAGGCAAGAGAAGAAAGGCAGCAGGAGAACGAGACCGGTCCCAAAATATCCCTCGTGTTTCCTGCGCCGCAGACCAAAGCTCTCACTGCGAGAGGCTTTTTGCGAGGGAAGAGGCTCTAAGCTCTGCTCAAAGCTCTGCCTCGGGGTCCCTGGGGAGCCGTCCCTGCGCTGAGCCGGGAACGGCTCCCGCTGCGCCCCGGAGCGGTCCCTGCGGGGCTGCCTTTGATCGGAAACGCTCCAAATTCTTCCTGAGATGGAGCCTGAAGAGGCTAAACTCCACCTCGTCTCAGTTTCATTCGGTTTTTTTTCCTTCCTGACTGGTTCGGGTTAAATAGCAAATCCGTTTTTAGGTGGAGGAATTGATTTTCTGGGTTAGGACCCATCTGCTTCATGTACTCCCAATGGATTGTGAGCATAGGAGTGGGGAGTGATAAATCCCAAATTTCCTGAATGACATTCAAATATTGGCCATGTAGATAAACAATATGAATTTATTTGGTGTGGCAACAGGTCAAGCCCCTACTTTGAAGGGATCATGGCAATCTGGGGGCATCTCTTGTGCTCACCAGCATCCACCCATCCGTATGTGGGATGGAGCTGGGATGTCAGGCAGATCTCACTGCTCATTCCTGCTGCTGTGCTGCCATTTGGGGAGAAAAAGGTGGAGGGAAGAGCATAACCCAGCTCTGCACAGTGATTTCCCACCCTCTTCTTCACCCTTCTTTGGGCTCTTGCTGGTTTCCACCTCCTCCAGCCACATCAGCAAAAACAACCTGCCCCGTCCTCCTGAGGATTAAAATGGCACCTGGATAAAAATCAGGGCACTTTGTAGGGAATTTAAACTGGAAGTCATTGAGCAGAAATAGCAGCCCACCTGCCACCCCTGCCCTGTGCCACTGTACCCTCAAAGTGCCCTGAAAGGGGCTCTGAGCATCCCAAGGTTACAACCAAACACCGTCAGAGCTGAGGGGTATTAATATAACAGAGCCTGGAAATTTGGAATGAGAGTAAAGAAAACACTCTTGGGTTTGGAAGGAAAGAAAAATCAAAAATCAAAATAAAAGTGCAAGTTTCCTGCACTTGTTGTTTAATAAGAGCCACGATTTTATTGTGCTGCTGGACTGACAACGGCCTTGGCGGGGTCTTTCATTTGGCCTTGACAATTAAATTCCCTTTTATTACTGCAAGAAAAACCCCGTTTGGCACCTGGCAATTCCTTAGTGGCTCACAGCCCTCTACAAAGGCTGATGGGTCAGTCCTTGGCTGGGGCAGAGGAGAGCAATCATTTTTTATGGACTGGCGGGGTCTGAAGGTCCTGGTGCTGCCGAAACCCCGGGAAGGAGCCCGGCTCTCCCGGCTCCTGTCCACAGGGAAAGCTCATCCTGCTGAAAGGCACCTGGGTTTTCTCCACACACATCAAGAGGTGGAGCATTTCCCATTTTGCTTGATAATTTATTCCCAGGGTTAATCATCCTCCCTGCTAAAAATTCAGCCTAATTTTGATCTGAATGTGTCTGGCACCAACGTCCTGCAGCAACTGCTCGCTTTCTTTCCCTGCCCAGCCTCTTCTCCCTCTGAAGCTCTTGGATGTCATTACAGCTCCCTTTTTTCTGGCCCTCAAGTGATTTTCCTCCAGCATCTGCAATTTCGGCAGGCTCTTCTCTGCCCTCCTGGATTCCCATCGTGGGACCTGTCAGAGCCTCATCACACCTTAGGATAGATCTCAAAGCACCTAAATAATATCCGCACCCCCCAGGGCCCTTTTGCAGGATTAATTTTCCACTTCAAGACAGAAAAATGCTTTCCAGTTCCCCATGTAAAATAAACAAGAGGCGTTGCTCCTTCCTCGAGCAGCTGCTTGCGGCTGATTTCCCTGGAACATTTTGGGATGCTGACAGCCCCATCGCCGCCGCCTCCCTCTCTCCCTCCTCCCCTCGCCCGTCTTTGCTTCCCGTGACACGGTGACGGCCCCGCGCAGGAGGAGATTAGCCCGGTGTCCGTGCCTCGGAGCAGCGCCGCTTTCCTTTTATCTCTGGGAAGCAGGCGCGCTGGACGTGAGCCCTGCAGGGATTTATCGAGGTGCCCTGGATCTGCCTCTTCCTCCTGCAGCAGCTCCTTGGCACCTGCGGAGCGCCAGCCCCGACAGGAGCGGTGGAAGGAGGGGTGCAAAGGGCATTTTTGTTTCGCCAAGGGCAATCCCATGGAAATTTTGTGCTGAAATCTCTTGGAGGCGACACCGTTGGAGTCATCTCCTTTGCCCTCTCCCGGTCGCTGCTTTGGAATTCCTGGGTGATGCTTTGGTGTTGTACAGACACAGAAACTCTCTGGCCTGTCCAGGTCTCACCATGGTTGTTATAAATATATATTATATGATTGGCTTTTCACAAATATTTAAATAAATACTATATGTGTTATATTAGAAAGTTATGTCGTATTGATATAGTGTGTTTAAACTGTCTGTTTGGCTGAGATAACATCCAGTGAACATGGAAAGAAGACCCTGCTATTGATAGACCAACTATCAGCATCTACCATCTGATGAAAGTGTGGACCAAGGCCCGAGCTGGAGGTGAGAATGAAGACACAGCCAAGAAACACGCATGCTCTAAAAAGGCAGACCCAAGGAGGGACCATACAAAACAATTCCTGGAATATGGAAACTAGTTTATGAAAAAATAAGAATATTCAACACACTGGTGCAATAGAAAGGGTATTTAAAGAAGGCCTCTGGAACAGCAGGGTGTGGACTTGGCTAAATGCCAAGTCACCCTGCCGGCCGTACTTTGCTTTTTTGTTTCCTAATTGTCTTATTTTTTATTATTAAACCTATTTCTTAAAATTTACCAGGAAAGTGAACTCTGCTTTTCACAGTGGTGATTTTGGGGGTGCTCATGGCCACAACGCGGCTCCGAGCACAGCAAAGGCACCGGGGGTGGTGCAGGAGGAAAGGGAGGCTGGGAGAGCAGTGGGAGGGAATATGAAAATGCCAGTGGTCACTGGGAGGGGTTGGGCTGGGGGATGGAGCACAGAGCTGCTGGGCTTGGTGACAAGGAGACAGTTCAGACCCCCAAGGGCTCTTAGGGATGTTTGAACGCTTTCTTTGCCTCCCTGACTCCCGGGGGTGTGAGATGTGGGTACAGTGGGGTATGGAGGATATTCCAATCCTACCCAGAAACCTCCGTACCTCATGGATGGACCTGCAGATCGTCTTCACCAGCCAATTCCTTATTTTCCTCCATGGGACCCTTTTTGATGACACCCTTGGCTTCCTCCTGATTTTTGGTGTCCCCAGCACCTTCAGGGACGCTGCCCATCTTTGCTGTCACATTGGAACAGAACAGAGAAAGAGGGACTGTGCAGAAAAACACGTGGGAAAAGCCATAAGGGAGACAGAGGAGTCTTTTAACTTTATTGAATAAAGGGAGAGAGTCCACCAGGGCAGGCGCCTGCGGGGCTTTTTCTCTCGGTGTTTCAGAGGGCGCAGCTTCCCTTTTACCCCAGCTCCCGGCCGCATGTTGCCCTCTGCCTTTCCCCATTGGCCGAGGTACCAGGAAGGTGCAGCCTTCCCAAACCGCCTACCCCATATCCCCCTTAAACCTGCCATTGTACCCCAAAGTTCAGCACTTCGGGCTTGTGCAGACTCCACTCCTCTCTGTCCGGGCTCTGCAACAAACCTGCTACTTGAAGTTGGTAGAGACATTCAGACCCATTTCAAAGCCTTTAACACCCAAAACCTCACCCATGGAATTGTTTAAGGACACGGGCACACACCCTCCCTATCAGGACCCTCTTTCCCTTTTTATGGGAGTTTTTCTGGGCTCCTGCCTGTTTTTGTGGTGGGTGCAGATTGTGCAGCAGTGGCTGTGGGAATACTTGGGAATGTGTCCAGGGGAGCTGGGTTATCCCCTTTTCCAAGACAGCAAAGCTGAGAGAGGCAGAGATTAAAAGAGTGCAAAGCTCGTGTTTCTGGATGCTTGGCTGCATCCCGAGCCCTGTTTTCCAACGAGAACAGGCTGCTCTGAACACTCGGTAAATCAGGGCCCTGTAAATGCTCTCAGAGAAGCACTTAAAAATCACTCGGTGTTTTAAAGATCGTGTCCAGTGCTCGTGCCTGCACTGCCTCGAAACGGCTGCCGTGCCCAACATCCCCCACAGCCACTGATGTGGGAGCCTGGTCCCTCCCCAGGAGATCCTGATGCTCTTCCCAAAGGAGAACCGAACAATTAACCCCAGTTTGCAAACGGGGAGACCGACGCCCGCTGCGGATTAGCCCCGAATTCCCATCAGTTGGCCTCGTTTCCCTCCGGGCTGGGCTGTGGGTGGAGATACAGAACCAGGGGAGCGCTGGCTCCAGGTACTGCCAGGTGCTGGTTGAGCCGTGACTCGGCTTGGCCAGGCTGGAATGTGCCAGTCCTGTGGCTAATGCTGAGCAGGGACACGTATTTTCTGGCTGGATGAGTATTTTCTGGCTGGATAAATATTTTCTGGCTCATTTGGGGGTCTTTGGAAAAAAAAAAAAAGTACATTTTGCTCCAGTTTCCCCTGAGCATCCCTCCCGTCCCGGGAGGATGGAGCAGTGCGGGCTCCCCAGACGAGCAGTCCTGCTCGTGCATATCAATCCCGTTCTTATTTCATTCCCTGCCCCTTCCTTCCCCATCTCCACGCTCAGGAGACGCTCCCACCTCCTGGGAGGGAGCGAGGTGGCTGCAGGTTCGCAGGGTGCGACACAGGTACAGTATTTCACAGCTGGTTGCTTTGTAATGGGATTCTTTTATTGGAAGTTGTTTCCCGGGATCTGGCTCTGATTAGCAGATGCAAATCCTGCCCTGCACGCTGATGGATCCACTCTGGTCCCGGAGCCACCGGGACCCGAGGGAGGGTCACGACGACACGAATCGAGGGGTTCAGCTCCCACACGGACACCTCGGCCTGCGCTCGGCGCGACCCCCGGCTGCTCCAGCCCATCAATCCTGGGAAACTCCCGCTCGGAGAGAGCAGGGTGCAGCCGCAGGATGAGGGGCTGGCAGGTTGAATTAGTGCTGGGAGAGCAGATGCACATTTAAACAAACCATCCGCTCTCGAGAAGAAAACAATGACTTAGTACTTCCTAATTACCATCCTAAAGTCAAGCAATTACTCCTTATTCACACGTGATTACCAAGAATAGCTTAAAAATGAATAAACATTTGAAAAAAAAAAAAAANTGGTTAAAGCCCACATGGCAGCTCATACTTTATTTCTGAGACCGTGGGTCGCGGGTATGTCCGGGACAGGGCTGTGGGTGTTTTGGGTGGGAATTGGCAGGGGTGGAAGTGATGGAAGTGGAAAAATGCACGAAGGCACAAGAACATGATTTCAGCCTTGTGCATCTGGCTCTTCATCATCCGCAGCCGCCCAAACACCCACAGGGACACCAGGCCATGTGCCCGTGGGTGTCACTCCACGAATCCCAGCCCACCAGCCTGCCCACTCCGAATGCCCAGCCTCACCATTTCCTCACTGCCTTCACTGCCTGGGGCTCCAGGACCCGAACTGAATTGTCCCTCTGTTCTCTGCCCATCACCACCGCTTTCTGCGAGGTGGGTTCTACAAAAAGGGAGGCAGCAGAGATTTAAAAAAAAAAACAACTGGGATACAGGGAAAAATGACAAAAGTCACATGATTTTTTCATCAGCCAGAGGTGCCAAGGAAGGATTCAGGCAGGATTTTGGACTCTGCAGTGCTGGAGCTTGTAGACTTTTCCAAGGGGGTTGGTTTAGTTCACTCCTACACCTCTGGGGTTTGGGGAGGTGGAGCCAGCCTGGGCACGGTGTTGTGCAGACAACCTGGTCTGTGCACCTAAAACCTGTCTGCTCTCCTGGCTAGATCAGTTGGTCTAATAAAAGATTTTATCTGCCCCTATAAAGCGTCNAACACAGACAAGACATTACTCAGTAAATGAGTGAATTAGTATTGTGCTAATTGCCAGAAATTGTTATCAGGTTACTACAATTACTACGAATTCCCGGCAGGATCAACCCTTCTTTGTTATTTTTTGAAAAATAAAAGAGAAATCTTAGTGATGCGGTTGGTGCAGTTATAAATAATTGGGGGGGGAGGGCGGTGGTTTGAGANGAATCCCAGCCCACCAGCCTGCCCACTCCGAATGCCCAGCCTCACCATTTCCTCACTGCCTTCACTGCCTGGGGCTCCAGGACCCGAACTGAATTGTCCCTCTGTTCTCTGTCCATCACCACCATCATCGCTTTCTGCGAGGTGGGTTCTACAAAAAGGGAGGCAGCAGAGATTTAAAAAAAAAACCAACTGGGATACAGGGAAAAATGACAAAAGTCACATGATTTTTTCATCAGCCAGAGGTGCCAAGGAAGGATTCAGGCAGGATTTTGGACTCTACAGTGCTGGAGCTTGTAGACTTTTCCAAGGGGGTTGGTTTAGTTCACTCCTACACCTCTGGGGTTTGGGGAGGTGGAGCCAGCCTGGGCATGGTGTTGTGCAGACAACCTGGTCTGTGCACCTAAAACCTGTCTGCTCTCCTGCCTAGATCAGTTGGTCTAATAAAAGATTTTATCTGCCCCTATAAAGCGTCTCCTCTGGCAGCCTCAGCCCCGGCACAGCTGCGGCTTTCCCAGAGCAGACACGGCGGGTATTGCACTTTGGGCAACACTTCTGCAGAATTGGGTGCTATAAATCCTCCTCGTTTCCCCTCGTGTGAAGCCGGGGATAATGAGCAGGACGTGTGAAGTCTTGATCAGCTGCTGCTGGTGCAGCACACCAGTGTTTTCAGATGAAAAGCAATGAGGGGAAAAAAAAGTGGTTATTAGAGCAGAAGCGCATTAGAAATAAAATCTGACTTTCCATTCTGCCCCTGGAGCTCGACATCGCTGTGAGCCATGGCATTTCCACCAGGGCTCTGCTTGTTATTCCATGGCTGGATTTTGAATACCCCACCCAGGACCAGCTCAGATCCAGGGGTGTTAATCTGGGGGTGGAAGGAGATGGGCATCACTCACCCAGTGACATTAACTGAGGTCCTGGGGGTGTCTCACCCCACACAGGTCTGAGTGGGGTCTGTGGGCAGGTGTCAGGAGCTGGTGGCTTTGGACAACTCTCCCCATCATTCAGGAAAAGACTTTTGCATAGGATTGGAGGCACCCTGCACATCTTAATTGATTTATATTGATAAGTATAACAGATTAAACAATGTTACAAAGGTTGGGGGGAGCAAACAGAACCTATTTTGAACCTCTCGGGCTCACATGCACAGGCAGAGTGAGGAAAAGCATTTGCAGATGTCTGTACGTGTGTTGGGTCACGGTGCTGCAGCTCAACCAGGACCCTCCTGCCCCCTCAGAGCACGGACACGGCGCTGGAAATGCCTTGGGAAATCGGGTCTAGGCAGCCAAAGTGCTCAGTCTGCTCTTGAAAATAATGAGGGAGATTTAAAAGCACAAGGAAAGACAGAAAAAGGTGTGATTTGGGTTCTGCCCTCTGTGAACTCAGTTGGCCCTGTGGTTCCAGCTTCACACGCTCGTGCTTGGGACTGCACAATGGGGAAAATGAGAGTCCTGATGGAAAGGGATCCAAGCCTCCCTGTGCTCCCCCTCCGTGCCCTCAGCCTTCACCTCGCTGTACAAACAGGCCAGAGTCCTGCTCCCTCCATCCTGGAAATGGGCAGGATCTGCTGGCAAATGGAAATAACCGGGGTAGCCTCGACCCTAACGCACCCCAGATGAGCTGGAGAGATGCTGAGCTTGGAAACAACCGGGAGATGGGAAGGGAAAATGGAGTTGCAGGTGAGGAAAGGGATTTGAGAAACTTCCTGCAGCCTCAAGGCTTAAATTCCTGCTGCTCCAGGGCTAAATCCTCCACCCTGCTGGACTCTGCTGACCCTGCCCTGTTGGCAGAGCAGCTGGTGGCCCTGCAGGGAGAATCCTCCCTGGGCTGTGGCTGCTGCCCCACAGATTCCATCCCTCCATCCATCCACCATCCATCCCTCCATCCATCCATCCACCATCCATCCATCCATCCATCCATCCATCCCTCCATCCATCCCTCCCTCCATCCATCATCCATCCATCCATCCACCCGTCCATCCATCCCTCCATCCATCCCTCCATCCATCCCTCCATCCCTCCATCCATCCGTGCTGTCCACTTGACCCACACGGGGGTCGCGGCCCGGGCTGCGGCAGCGCCGGGAGGAAGAGGAGGCTGCAGGGGTGAGGGAGCGGGATCTCTCCCCAGTCCCTAAGCATGAGTCAGCAGGATCCCTGCCTTCAAAGCCGGCTGCTCTCGAGAAGGTATTTGCATTTCAGAGCGCTCCTGCTCTGCTCCCCCACTGACAGCGTTTAGCTTTTGTTTAAAGCCGGGCTCCTCCGCGGCGCTGCCGGAGCGGCCGAGCGCGGGAGACAAGAGGCAGCAGCCGCCGGGTTTGATCATTCCCTCCTTTGTTTCTGACAAACCCTCCCTCGCCAAGAGGAGCCTCTTGCAAAATCCAAAAATCCTTTTCCAAAAAATGAAGGCTGAGGGTGCTGAGGCCGGGCTGTGCTCACACCAACACCTCCGATCCGTGTGGGTTTATCCATCGGGGAGGGGCACCTCCCTCAGCTCGGGCTGGGAATTGTCACCCCGAATAGCTGCAGTACCCCCGGCCTGGGGCCACCAGCACAGGGAGGACCTGGAGCTGCTGGAGCCAGCCCAGAGCAGCCCATGGNAGCTCACAAATAGAAATGTAGATTTACAAATGTAAGTGCAGGTTTGCAAACAGGTATTTTACCCCAAACTCTTGGGTAACAAAACTTCCCTGACAGCTCCAGGCAGATACAATGGGTCACATGTTCCATCCTTTTCCATTCCCACTCACTAATTCCATCCCCTGGAAGCAAAACCCCAGCAAGTGTGGGGAATCTGATCAGCCACCCAACACCAGGGTGAGGAGAAAACCAACAAGCTCAAAAGAAAAGTCCAGATTAGTTTGTATTTCCTTATTCATTCCCCTATTGGTTCTGATTTTTCTTCTTTTCTTAAAGGAAAATAAGGAACGTGTGGAGTTATTTCAGTGTTTTGAAGCAATTCTATTTACTGGGAGCTGAGAGGATTGATTTACACAACATGAGGAATGCAGAGAGGGTGAAGGAGATCCTGGAGCAGAGCAGCAGTGTTTGATTTCAGGGCTGCTTTGCTGTGAATTCTAATGCCAGGAGCAACTTCAATCCGTGGCCAGCTGAAAATGAAGGGCTGGGAATTGTTTTGCTGAAATTGGGATTAGGAGTGAGGAAAAAAAGAGCACCTCGCTGTCCTAAAGACCTTTTGCAACACTGTCTTGGTGAAAAATAATCAACTTTTAGTTGCTTATGGATTTCCTTCAAGGTGGTGAGGGGATTTTTTCTGTTATGCCTTTCTTGTTTATGCCATTTCTTTTAGAAGAGATGAAGTAGAAGAAGAAAACATCAGAGAACCAAGGTTTTGTTTACAAGGAATTATGAATCGAAGGAAAACCCAAACATTCAATTCATAAATTCTTCATTTAATATGGTGGAAACTTGCAAATGAGCCCAAACTGCCATTTTTGGGTTAGTTCACTTTCCAGAACATAGAGGGGGAATTTCATGGGAACAACACACACTTGAGAAGCTTCTTTTGGGGTCTCTTGATCCCAAACCTCCCTTCCTGAGCTCTCAGGTTTGTTCTGCCATTATATAAACAAAACTGCCCATATCAGCATCTCTCCAAGGGGAAACCTCACCTCAGCCCTACACCTTGTCCTTGGTCTGCCCCAATTTGGAAATTCTTTCCAGCCTGAATTCTTGTCTTCCTGAAAGCCAGACCTGGTGTTTTGTGACCTTTAGGTGAGCAAAGGAAAAGGCCAAACCTGCTGTCAGGAGCAAGGCAAAGACACCAGGACGCAGTGGCTTTGGCACTCCTGTTACAGGGCCATTGTTTCCTCCAGAGGCTGATTCAGATCCCCAAGACCTCAAAACTCCCCAGATTTTTCCCAAGTTCTAAATCAACCATTACACAGCTGCAATATTCCAAACGAAAAGCTCAGACTTCATTCTCCAGGCCTTTGCTCACCTATTTTTCATTGTCCTGTGGAAAAAGCATTGCTTTCCTGCTGGAGAGGGTGGATTAAAGGGATGTGGCAGGGATATCACTCCTGCCATGATGTCCCCTCTGTGATCCAGCTGCACAAGAACATCAGGACAAGATTGTCCAAGCAGGAATCACAGGAGGGTTTGGGAGAACACACACCAAGCTGGGAATGATGGAGCAAATGAACAATTTGCAAACCCTGGGGAGGCTGGAATTTTTTGGCTCAAAGGTACAAAACTCTGGAGTTTCAGTGCTGGGTGATTCATGAGCAGCTCCATGGAACCAGAGTCAGCTGGGCAACGTTTGCTGGTTGGGAATGGAAACAGTGGGCTTGGAGCAGTAAATAAGGAAAAATAAATTGATGGCAGCTCTGGGCATTTTCTGCTGGCTGAGGTAAAGGGGTAAGAAGGGAATGAAAACACAAGCGTTTCAGTGGGGATGCCACACAGCCCCTGGCACAGCCACAGCACTGCCAAGGGGGCCTCAGGGTTTTGGGGTGCAGAGCAGAGCGTGGGGAGGCAGAGGGTTCCAGCCCAGAGCTGCAGAGCATCCCACTGCTCAAAAGGGGTTTGTGAGCCATGTCTGGGCAGGGCCTCTTGGTTTGAGGGAACATCCAGAAGATGACAGTAGGATCACAAAATCCTGGAATGGTTTGGGTGGAAGGAATCCTAAAGCTCAACCCATTCTACCCCCTGCCATGGGCANCCTCTCCAGCAGCTCCAGGTCCTCCTGATGTTTGGGGCTCTGGATTTGGATTCAGCTCTACAGGTGGGGTCTCACCTGAGGAGGGCAGAGGGGCAGGGTTCCGCCTCCCCACACTGAGGGATGATCCCAGTTGGGGTTTGTCTCTCTGTCGGTCTCTCAGAGCATCCCTCAGCTCAGCCCTGGGCTGCCACAATGACACAATCCTCAAACACATCCCAGGGGTTTTGGCTCTAAGCTCAGCCTTGCTGGAACAGCTGCTGCAGCTCAAGGACCTGTTGGAGTTGCTGAGCTGGAGTTTTGCTTTGCCAAAGCAGCTCCCAGCCCCCAGGGCAGCCCTGGGGTGCCCCCCCAGCTTCCCCTCACACAGTGAACTCTGAGGGCTCAGCACCAGCTGTGCAAGGCCCAACACTCGGGGAGATGGTGGGAAAAGCATCACAGCATGAGAAAGAGCCAGGAAATAATTAGATTTACAAGAATCTGAAAGCTTCAATTGAGTGCTACTAGTAACGATGTATTATGGCAGGAGCAGGGGCACGGGAGGGCTCGGGGTATTTACAGACCCAAGGAACCCTGGGATCCAGGTGCCACGTTTTGACTCTGCACCACCTTCTCCGCTGGATTTTGTTCCTGCCTGAGGATTATTTTGGAAAGAGTTATTATTATCCCTGATTTATTGCTCTGCACTAGGGGGAACTCTCACTTTCCGCCGAGACAATTACGGAACCCTCGCCGAGAGCCACTTCAAGGCATGGCAGCCTCAGCTGCAGCCCTGATTGCAGACAGACAGGGGGATGTGGCTTTGCCAAGGCTTTGGCTGATTCGGCATCAAGCTCCGTCTCCCCGTCACCTGCAGACGGGATTTTCCTCTGTATTAAACCCACAGTTTAAAGCCTCTTAATTATTACAACAGCAGCTTGCGGTTTGCTGGGGTGGAGGTTTGTTTTTTAGCCTTTCTGGGAAGTTTTCCTTTCCCTTTCCTGGCGCTTGCTGTTCAGGGAAGCAGCCATGCAGGCACACCAGGGGATGCGTTTTGCTGCTCCTCTGTTTTGCTCTCCTCCAGCTCACTCCGTATTTTTCACATCCCTCACTGCCACTTCCCATCTCACCTTCCCAGGCTGATACAGGCCTATCAAGGCTATAATCAGAATAAAGTCAATTAAGGACAGGATTAGACTGAGGGGAGGTTAATAGGACTGTGACAACAGGGCATTTATTCACGGGGCTTTCCCTTCCACCCTTCACTGTCCAAGTCTATTTTCCCCAGCCCATCAAATCCAGTTAATGCTTCACCAAGCACATGTGAGCTCTGCAAGAAAAAGCTGGCTGGAAAATTGAAAAAAAAACCACCCCAAAAAGGGGCATCTGGACCCAACAGCTCTGTGTGATGGCACTGCCCCTGCCCTGCCATGTGCCAGTTGGTGACACACTGGGAAATCAGAGTTTCTGCTCCCTCAAAACCCATCTCAGCTCTTTCTTTGCCCTTCTTTTTGCATCCCATTCTGCCCTAACTCTCCAAAAGACTTGGAGAAGAAAAGGGAAATCATCATTTTGAGGTCCAGCACATGTGGACATGCAGCAGCCTCCCCTTTCCCCTTGGTGGATCCCAGGACAGCAGGAGCACAGTGCATCCTGAATGAACCCGGCTGGGAATTTCACCCCTCTGCCCCAGGCCCAGCAGGCTTTTATTTCTGGGTGATTTTGCCACACAGTTCCTTGGAGATGACCATCCAGGTGCTCTCCAAGCTTTGCCTCCCCATCATGATTGCTCCATGGACCTGTCTCCTCCCTGAGCTTCTCCAGCCCCTTCAGCCATTCCTGAGGGATGAGCAGGACACATCTGTGGCTGCTGAGGGCACACGTGGTTTCCTCTCCCTGAGCAAGGACAGAAATGGCAGCAAAACCCAGGGAGAATCTGTGGGTGAGAGCAGCTGAGGGGTTGTGGAGTTCTTGTTGTAGTTCTTGGTGTGGATAACGAGCCCACCTGAAAGTGAGAATAACCCCTGATTTACAGAGCAGCTTGAGAGGAGCTGGCAGTGCAGGGAAGGGGAATCTCTCCACAAATTCCAGTCTAATTTTGCTGCTGCCACTGTGATTTTCCTGGCTTGTTGTGCTGAGACCTGACCTGGGTTCAGTGGTACCAGCTGCCTCCTCCAGGTGGGAACATCTGCAGATCCCCTGGGAATGGCTCCTCTCCAGGGCAGTGTCCCAGCACCCAGGGCCACCATGGTGGGAATGGTACAACCATGGGAATAAAAGGATGGTGCCCAAACCCCAAACACTGTAAAGTTGCAACACAGCCAATGTGGAGCCTGGGAAATGTCCCAAACTTGTCAGGAAATTCCTGTTTTGGGGGAGAGGGATATTAGGACTATGACACACTTAACAATCCTGAACAATTTCAGATCATTGGCTCCTGCCCTGAGCATTTATTGGCTTAATCATCCCAATATATTACTTTTCTTTGGGATCCTTGGACCTGCATGTCCATGTGTGCTGGTTCCACATTCCCCTGGGGTTTGTCAGAGGGACCAGGTCTGGTCTTGGTGACTGCAGACAGTGGTGAGAAAATTGATTAATGTACATACAAAACTATTCTGAATAAATTACTCCTATAAATAGTCCTAAATAAACACTCCCCATGCCATGATTACATCTGCAAGTCATACATAAATAATAACATAGTAACAACAACAACACTAATAATAATTAATAATAAAAATAATAGCTTATTCTGTGAATAAAAAATTGTGCATTTAATGCTGGAATGAATAATTTCCTCTGAGTTTGCCCAATCCTTCATTTTCAGTTCATCTATAATATGTATTTCCAAAAAATCTCTTGAAAATGAGCTCCACAGTTCAACAACTATTTTCTTTAAACCTACCCCTTGCTAATTTCATCCAGTGCCAACTCCATTTTAAATGGAAACTTGCAGAAATGAGGATTATCATTTTGTCCTCTCTACCCCTACCCTGGTTTGTAAACTTCCATCAGACCCTCATTCAGCTGCTTTTTTCCTGAAGAAAGAAACCCAAGTTATTTAATCTGCTTTGGAATGAAACCTTTTGTGCCTTTGCTGGTTGTACCCAGGAGGAATTGATTTCATTAAGCAGTAAAAGTTCGTTTATCTGGTTTAGCTTAATTCACTTTCTGAGAGGCAGGAAGGCACTCACCCAGGTGGGGGGAGAGCCACAGGAATTCCTGCTTGCTTACCTTGAATTCCCTCTTTTTCCTACCAAAAGTCTGGAATACAAAATTGATATCCTGAACATGAAGGATTATGGGTTTAGGTTTTAAAAAATTTCCCAAGATTTGATGATCCCACAAGTTTTTTTTTTTCAGGGGACTTTGCTGCAGGTTCCATGTTGAGCAGGATGGGAAGCAACATCCAAAGCAATCCCAAGGTCTCCATGTGGTCCTGGATTTTAACTGAACCCAGGAAAGCTTGGAAGGAGAGAAAGTGGAGGTGTGAAGGCCAGGGAGCCACTCTGTAAACACCCACCTTGTTTTGGTGCTGCATTTGGAGAGTTTCTTCTCTTTTCTGTGCTCATGTTCATGGTTGGGAGAAAGTAAATGCTGGAAAGAAACCAGAGTCACTTTCCTGAGAGCTTTGGAGGACTTGGATTTTGGAAAAAAAAAATAATCTCGTTATTTTCCCATTTCTTCCAGCCTTTGCGTAGGTGTGCTCAAAACAACCTCAAAATGCTGCTGACCTTCGCTGGCTGTTAGGGATGGATTCCTACCCACTCCATGCTGGGAAAAGAGCAACGAAATCCGTCAAAAGCCACTTCAAACCTTCCCAGAGCCTCAATTCATTTATCCCCATCACCTTCCCAGGGGCTGCCTAATCCTCCTGCAGCCCAGAGCCGGTGTCACCTCTCGGGGGAGAGCCTCGCCCTCTCCCAGACCTTTTGTGGGAAGAGGCACCGTGATCCAATTTCCTCCTAATTGCACTAACAAGGATGAATTAGGACTTTCATCAACAGGGGCGAGCGATCGGTTCGGAGTCAGCCATGGGCGACGGAGCCAGAGATTAAACAAAACTATCATGTTAATGTCTAATAATACAACAGCAAGTGGAAATTAAGCACAAGACAAATCTGCTGCGCCGGCGACATTGGAGAGTTTGTTCTTTAAACACAACGTTATTTTAAAGGCAATGCTATTATTAGGGCCATCTAACTTAATTTCGGAGGCATAATAGAAAAGTAAATGTGCCGCAGTTGCACTTTATGTGCAATTTCGAAAACAAACCCAAAGTGAGGGAGAACGCGGCGTGGGACTGAAATAGCCACTCCAGCTAAATTCCTCTTTGATATACGTTAATTATCTCCAGCAGGGAACGGACAATTTCATTTGGAGCAGCCGGCTGGATGCTCCCCGCGACGGGAGCCAATCGCCGGGTGTGCCATAAAAACAGTGGAAGCATCAACAGGGGGCCCCCCATCCCCCTGGAAAATCCCGAGGGGTTTAACCCCTGCCTTGCCGTGATCTTGATGTGAGGTGAGTGGATTTGTCCCACATCCCTCATCGGGGTGACCATTTTCTTAGAGCAGCCGGTTTATTCGATGGGACTGGAACTTTTTCCTGCTTTGACCAGTGGGAAAATATTTCCATCTAGGTCCATGGGATTTGTCCCCCCTCAAAATGCCTGAGCAAAGCTTTCCTTGAGCTTTCCTGCAGTGCTGAGAACTCCCCCTGTGCCTGTGCCATGTGATCTTGGGATTGATCCGAGGGTAAAGTGATGCAATCCAATTCCCCTGCATGCATTCTGTTTTTTCCAGTGGTGATATCATTTTTCCCTTTTATTAAGTTGCATAAAAATGGCATCTTAGTGCTCGAACATCTCATCCTGCACTTAAGGGAACATTTTAGAGGAGCAGCAGCATTGAAAGCTTTCCTTCTTTATTAATCTGGGACATTGCCCTGTGTTTTATGGCCAGCAGGGAAGTAGAGCAGGTTGGAAAGACCATATAGTGCTGCTCACATATCCTCTTTTGGGGTATCACCTCTTTTGGGGTATCTCCTTTTTGCTGGGTGTCACCTCCCCCAAACCCAAAGGATGGGTTCACAGTGGTAAAAATCTGGTGTCAGGGAGGACTTTACCTGCTGATGTTTAAGAAGGGGACGATTTGTGCCTCCTGAGCATCAGGCGAGCAGAGCAGTGCACAAAAATCTCATCGGGACCCATCTCCTGCCTGGCCCCTTCCTGAGCCTGCTCTGAGGGTCTCAGGCCAAGCCCAAAGTAGCTAAAAAGAGGGAGGTGTCAGAGTGCTCCCCAAATCCTTTCTGTCTCATTGAAGCTGAGGTTCCTCCCCCGCCGGCCGGGGCACTCGGCGCATATTCAGCGCAATATGAAATTCCTGCTCAGAACCCCCCAGAGAGGCTCCTATCGACTGTCCTTTAAATAGAATTAAAATTGACTCGAGACAGATCTGCAAACCTATTGAATTACTCAGTCCACCACGGAGCCCAGGCTGGCCCTGCAGGAAGAGATAAAACTGCCCGGAGCAGGGATGAGTGGACATGATGGACACGAGGATGTTACATCGGGGACCTCGCAAGATGGACTTGCAAAAATGTGTGACCTGGGCAGAAAGTAGAAACCAGAGCCCTGACGTGTGGGTTGCAGGAGTTTTGGGGGGCAAAGGGTGAGGGGCAGCAAGAGGGGGTGAGATGCCCCATTTTTTGAGGAAAAATGCAGAGCCTGTTCATCCTCAGGTTCTCCCTCTCCAGCATCAAGTAACAGACTCGTAGAAAGATTTGGATTGGAAAGGAGCTGACTTTCTCCTCACCCAGGTGTTGGGTGGCTGATCAGATTCCCCACATTTGCTGGGATTTTGCTTCCAGTGGATGGAATTAGTGAGTGGGAATGGAAGAGAATGGAGCATGTGACCCGTTGCTGGAGCTGTTGGGGAGGCTTTGCTACCCAAGAGTTTGGGGTGAAATGCCTGTTTGCAAACGTTTGGCTACATCTCTAAATCTGAATTTGTATTTGTAAATCACAGAATCCCAGAATGGTTTGGCTCGGAAAGGACCTTAGAGATTGTTCAATTCCAATCCCCTGCCATGGGCAGGGACACCTTCCACTATCCCAGGGTGCTCCAAGCCCTGTCCAACCTGGCCTTGGGCACTTCCAGGGATCCAGGGGCAGCCACAGATGCTCTGGGCACCCTGTGCCAGGGCCT
>VXBB01010830.1:54796-73460 GCA_013399915.1 Illadopsis cleaveri
AATCCCACCCTGGGCATCCCTGGGAGCTCCTGGAGCTCTGGCAGCCTCGGGGCTGTGCCCATTCCCTGGGGAGCCTGGGCAGTGCCCAGCACCCTCTGGGGGAAGAACCTTTCCCTGCTCTCCAAAATAACCTCCCCCCAACACAACTCCAGGCCATTCCCTCAGGTCCTGTCCCTGAACACCAGAGGGAACAGATCAGTGTCTGCCCCTTCTCTTCCCCAGGGTGGCAGGGAGAGAAAATGCAGGAGCTGCTCACAAACCTGTTCCCCTCCCTCAGCCCTGCTGTGGTAGCTGGGAAGTGCCCAGGATTGCTCAGGAATGCTTTTGAGCTCTGCCTGCTGTGGATGCACACCATGGTTCTGCAGCCAGGGCCTGTCTCTGGGCCACCTAATGGGCTCCACTGGGAGCCTGGCCCACGATCCACAAATCAGCAAACATGGAAACTCACCAGTGCTCCAGGCACCAGTGGCATTTTAAAGACGTTTATCATGAGTGGAATTAACAGGGTACATCCCTCTGGAACCTGTTAGCTATTTTATTCAGACCCCCACTGACAAAAAGAAATAAATACTGTGCATTTATTCTGTTTGGAAAAAAATTCTCTTTAGGGCATTGGTGCTGTTCAAGGCTGTGAAATTCCAAGGGACAACAGGAAACATTTCACTGACTTCTCTCGCTGGTGGAGGACAAGAAGTATGGGTCACTTGGTAGAGTGAAAATGAATAATTCCAAGCATGGATAACCTCTTCCTCCCAGACTATCCCTGCCCTGGGAATCAACATCAGGTCTGTAGGAAAATCCCATTGATCTGGGGCTGGATGCTGTGGCAGGGAAGCACAAGGGGAGCACTGGGATAGATAAGAGAGTGTTTTGGTCACCCTGCTGGGACATTTCTTATTCTCCTCTCTTTGGTGCACAGCTTTGCTCAGGATATGATCTCCTTGGTGTCCAAACAGGAGGAAATGCTGGCAGGGCTCGGGAGCACCCCTGATTTATATTTGAGTGCCAGCCCAGCTCACCCCGGCCCAGCCACGGCTATTATTAGCTGACAGATTTTAAAGAAAAACTCTATAAATCTCCCCTTGTGCCATAAGTACATTCCTGCCTTGGGAGACCACAGAGAAGCTCATTATCCCACATCCTGAGAGAGAGGCATGTGTCATCTGCAGTGACACTCTGAGCATCCTCAGGTTACCCCTCGGGCCGGGCCTGGGGAGCTTTTGCTGCAGTTAAAGAGAGCTGGATGCCTGCTCAGGGCAGAGGAAGGGGAGATGTGCTGTTTTGGAAGGCAGGAGCCCAGCAAATAGGATTCCTGGTTTTCATTCCCTTCTGCCTGGCCACTGCAGGGAAATACAAACAGTAATTAGAGGGAAAAAGGTGTGGGGGGTTGGATTTGAGGGCTGCTGTGAGCTGGTGTCAGGTGGGACTTTGGTCTGAAGGACAGCTGGTCCCCAGGGCTTTCCTGAAATGAAAAAAAAAAAACAAAAAAAAAAAACAAACCACAAAACCAAAAACAAAACCAAACCAAACCAAACCAAACCAAACAAACAAACAAAAAAACCCAAACAAACAAAAAAAAAAAAAAAAACCAAAAAAACCCCAAAACCACAAAAAAAAACCCAAACAAAAAACCCAAAAAAACCCCAGAGACTTTTTTGTCTGAATATGGGTCTGGTGCAGTGTCTGATGATGCTCCACAGATCTGGGAACTTCATTCACCTCTGGTGCGAGTGCCTCTGGCTTTTTCTCATGGATGGGAACAGCTGGATGAAAAGGACTCCCTCAGCTCAGTAATTCCAAACCACTGGACCTGACGTGGGTTTTCCAATTCAAACTGACCCCAGACCTCCACAAAGTTTTTCCAGTGTGGTATTTTTGGCACCAAAGGCTTTCAGACCTTCTCCTCCAGGTGCCAGGCACAGCTGTGGCTCTCCATGAAGATCTGCCATGGAGCAACAATCGCTGAGTCCAAACCAGTTCCCCAGATGGAGAAGTTGCCAAGTGTTGGATAAGCTGCAATAGTCTCTTGTTGTAAGAGCACCCTGCTGACACAGGCTCTGATCTGAAAGGAGCAGGAGCAGAATTAAATTCCTTTGGTTGAAATCTGTCCATTATTCTCAGGCACTGGATTGCTGAAGCAGAGAAAAAACCCCACTCTGGAAGCAATAAAGTGCTCACTGTGGAGAGCCCTGAACTGCCATGTGCTGGGTGTTGGGAGAAATCACACGAGGCAGCTTCAAAACCACAGCAGCCCTGGTACCTGGGGCTTACAAGAGGGCTTTTGTCCCCAAGGAAAGACACAATCCTGGAAAAAAGTGAGGGGGCTGGAGAGCAGGGAGGGAGCGCTGAATTGGATGCACGTTGCCTGAAGCCCTCCCAAAGCAGAGCCAGTCCCACAGTGCTTGGCTCAGGAAAGTCACTTCAGGACACATTTTTAATATAGTTGGGAGCCTAAAGGTTCAGCCAGGTGCCTCGTGGGATTTGCAATAGCATCTAAGAGATGCAATTCCTTGAAATCCTGCAAAATGCATCAGGAATGAGCTGAAGTTGAGGCAGAAGGGCAGAGTGGAAGTGGAGCAGGGTGTTGTACGGCTTCCACAGGGGAGAACCAAAGCAGCTGTGCTCCAAAATACCCTGGAGTTTCTACCTTTTCATGCCAGAGAGATTGAAAAGAGGGTTTTGTCCCTGAAAAGAGGGGTTTCTTCCTGAAAAGGAATGAGCTGAAGTTGAGGCAGAAGGGCAGAGTGGAAGTGGAGCAGGGTGTTGTACGGCTTCCACAGGGGAGAACCAAAGCAGCTGTGCTCCAAAATACCCTGGAGTTTCTACCTTTTCATGCCAGAGAGATTGAAAAGAGGGTTTTCTCCCTGAAAAGAGCGTTTTCTCCCTGAAAAGAGGGTTTTCTCCCTGGAAAGAGGGGTTTCTTCCTGAAAAGCATGGAGATGCTCTGAGGGCTGCAGCCCCTCTGCTCTGGAGCCAGGCTGGAAGAGCTGGGGGTGCTCACCTGGAGAGGAGAAGCTCCAGGGAGAGCTCAGAGCCCCTGCCAGGGCCTAAAGGGGCTCCAGGAGAGCTGGAGAGGGACTGGGGACAAGGGATGGAGGGACAGGACACAGGGAATGGCTTCCCACTGCCAGAGGGCAGGGCTGGATGGGATATTGGGCAGGAATTTCTCCCTGTGGGGGATGGAATGGGACGATCTCTAAGGTCCCTTCCAACCCAAACCATTCTAGGATTCCATGATCTATTCTGTTCTCATGCTCCCATCCTTGCCCAGCTGCCCATCAGCCCCTCTCCCATCCCTGCTGCCAGGGGAAGACTCTCCTTTCTCCAGAGCTGCTGAATCCCTTTATTAAGATGCCTCTGGAATCGATGGCCTTTCCTCTTCCTCCCCTGCCACTGCCCTGGTCTCGGTGTCAGCTGCAGACTCTATCAGGGCTGTTGGGATGTTTTCTTCCAGGTCACTGATAGAAATGTCAGCTGGAGCCAGCCGGG
The DNA here is from genome assembly GCA_013399915.1 of Illadopsis cleaveri. Lineage (NCBI taxonomy): Eukaryota > Metazoa > Chordata > Aves > Passeriformes > Timaliidae > Illadopsis > Illadopsis cleaveri. The sequence goes on from VXBB01010830.1 coordinate 58,286, forward strand.
CCTGGCACGCAGCGGGAGCACAAGGCTCTGTTGATTCCCACTCCAAGAGGTGCCTTTTGGAAGTTGTCAACCAGGCAGTTTTTAATCCATCTAATTTCTGCCACGGTGATTTCCTGCCCTCCCAGTTTCTTAATCAAGATGACACGCAGGACCCAACCTTGCCGGAGCTCGAGTACGTTGTGCTGACAACGTCACCTTTATCAGCCCAAATTTATAACCTCATCAAAAAAAGATATCAACTTAGCTGGGCAAGATTTATTTTCCATAAATCCTTGTTGATTGTCATCTTTTATGTTATTCCCTTTAATTCCTTATTAAACAAGTCCCGTAGCCAACATCCCATTATTTCACCCAAAATCAATGTCAGGCTGACAGGGCTGTAATTACACAGGTCATCTTGTTTATCCTTCCCACGTATTGGCACAACACTCGTTTTCTTTCGGCTTTCTGGATCTCTCAGTGCTCAAGGGTTTATTGGAGATCAGTATCGCAGGCAGACCTGTGTCTGACTGGGTGGCACAGGCAGGGATGGGATGACTCTGCATCCCATATGGAGATCTCATGATTAATCAGAATTCAGGGATGTTTCAACTCTATCCTGATGGGATTTAAACCTTTTCTTTACAAGTGGAGAGAAGTGTTCACACCCAGCTTGGGCTGGTGTAGTGAAAGGTGTCCCTGCTCACAGCTGGAAGGCAGAACAAAATGAGATTTAAAGTCCCTTCCAATCAAAAGTGTTCTGTTATTCCATGAAAATGGGCAGAAAACAGCTAATCCCAAAACTCATGCTCAGCACAACCTCCCCCAAAACACGTTGGTGCTCTGAAATCTCAAGGGTTTGATATAAATTATGCATTTATGGATGTGTGTAGGGATCACTCTGTATATGTTTTTATTTTCTCCTCAATCCTGGTTTTCTGGCCCAGGAATATTAAAGTTTGTGCCTGGATGAGCAATTGCTACTTACACTGACGAGGCTCTCACATTTCAATCTCTATTTCTCACTTGGGTTATAGACACTTCCCAGCATTGGCTGCCTCAGAACCTATAAATTAAAACTTCCACGTTCCCTCTCCTCACTCCCAGTTCAGCAGAGGACAGAATATCCATCCGGGCATGTTTTTCCTTGCCTCCACCTGGGGTGAGAGCCGCGCTATCAGCCTGGCTCCTCACGCTGTTTGGACAGGAGCATCAAAGGCAAGGGAAGGCATTTTTCATCAAAGCTGCCAGATTTCTCGGCCAATTTTAAGCGGAAGGGGCTCAGCTGGGGCATCTCGTTCCAGCCCCGCTCCTTTGCCCTGGGGAGTTTCAAAGGAGCCTCCAGCTCTGCTCTGCACATCGAGCATCCCCTGCCCCTCGGAGGGGCTCCTTCTGCCACGCTCAGCAGCAGGATGGAGCTCAGCCCGTGGGGAGCAGAGGGATGGGGGGAAAGGGGGAGGGAGGAAAGCCTTATAAAAAATTCCTGGGAGCAAGGATTGGATCCGAGCTGGTGCTGCACACTTGGGACTGCCAAATAATTAGGAAGGAGGATTGCATTTCTGTGGTTTTTGTCATTAGGATGTTTTTCCCCCAGGGCAGCATTACACCTGCCTCATGCTGGGAGGTTCCTTTTTTTTTTTTTTTTTTGGTGTGCTGATATTGGGATTTACTTCTCTTTTCTCCTCCTGAAATTCAGTTTTTGCCTCACCATTCCTGCAGGATGTAGGAATGATTTTTCCTTGAGATGAGAGGGAAACTCAGGCAAAGAGAGTGAGCTAAGATGGGTGCAGCAGGGAGGGGGCACTTCTTGGCTGTATTGCAACCTGCAGTGCTACCCATGGCTGAGCAACCTGGGGTTCAGGGTCACTTCTCTTCCCAAATGTGCTAGACATGGCTACTCCAAGGGCAACAAAGTTCCCATCTCCTGGGTTCTTGAGAAATCTACTGAATTTGAGCCACTTTTTAGCCAAGGCCAAAGTCTTTGCAGCCAAATCAGCTGAAATCCTGGCCTGGTTCCTCACCCATCCCTGGCTTGGGGAAGTCACAGTTGAGGCTGGCCAGATATGAAAGGCTCCCTGGTGTCACCAGCCTTGCAGGGTTTGGCCTTTCCCACTCCCTCTGCCAGGTTTGAGGAGTTTCGTGGCTGGTTTTTCAGAGTTTCAGAGACTTTCCAGGGCCTCACGCCGGGTGCTGTCTCTGTGGCTTCAGGCCTCCCCCAGGATATGACAAGCCAGAATACATTGCAGAAGGAGTTCAAAATTATCTATCACCAACATCCACTTAATCCATCGTCAGGAGAAGTGAAAAGCTCTCCAGGCCTGCAGGAGCTCGGAACAAGCCGCCGTTTCTTATGCTGAGCCTGTGTTCCCACTTGTCAGTTTGATTTCTCAATGCTCTGCAATCTCTGGTACTCTCGGGCAGGAGATGGCGTCACGTCCATCACCCGTTATCGCTTGGGCCCCGTGTCTCCCTTTCTTCTTTCTCAGCCTCTTTGCAATCTTGAACCACTGAAGAAAAAAAAGAGGAAAGAAAAGAAAAGAGAAAAAAAAGAAAAAGGAAAAGAGGCAGAAGCAGAAGCGGCTTTTCAGTTCCTTATCTGCTGCAGCCTGGATTACATCCAGGCCTCTTGCTATGATCCTTCAAGTTCCTGCTAAACATGCCCTGCATCTCCTGATAACATTAAATCTGCATCTCGGGTGGGTTTATCGGCACTCCTGGGCACAGGAGGGGTGGGGTGTGGGGAAGCAGCAGCGCTGGCACAGGCTGTGGTGTGTGAGGAGAGGGCAGAGCAGCACGGACACTCCTGCTCAGGTTTGCTCCCGGGTGAGTCTGGGTGAGGATAAAGCAGGACTAGCACAGGACATGTGTGGGACGGGTTGAGTTTCCCAGAAGGTGATGAATTTGCAGGGTCAGGGAGGTCCTCAGGCTGCACAAGGCTGAGGCCGTGCAGGTCACAATTTCTTGGAATAAAGAATTTGATTTTATATCCCATTACTTGGGATGAGTTTAAGAATCCAGTATCCCATTGTAGCACTGCCACCACTGGGGAGTGAAAATTGTTGGTGCAAAGAAATCAACCTCCAAATTCATGCAGGAAGTTAATGAAGAGAAAGAGAGTCTTATTTTGGACTCATTACAGTCAGCAGTGATGTCCAATTAAGAGAAATCCACAGCGTATCCCCAGCAGTGATTTAAAAATAGCAGCTGTAGGCTCCGAGTCATCCTGGGCTCCAAAGGAAGGGAAGTAGGAGTTTAACTCTTTTCCTGCATTCTTTGCTTCATGAGAGCAAGGCAGGACTGGAAATCCTTGAGTTCTGACCAAGAGCATTCCCAGGCTGGCTTGGCAAACCCTGTCACTGCTCTGCTGGTCATTGGTGTTTTTAGTATCGGAGCTGTTGGCTGTTGGGGTGGTTGACCTTGGGGACTGTTGGCTGTTGGTCACTTGGGCTGTTGGCCATTGGGTCTGTTGGCCATTGGGTCTATTGGCCATGGGGACTGTTGGTCATTGGGACTACTTACTCTTTGGTCTGTTGTTCATTAAATCTCTTGGCCATTGGGACTGTTGGCCATTGGGTCTATTGGCCATGGGGACTGTTGGTCATCGGGACGACTTACTGTTTGGTCTGTTAAATCTCTTTGTCTTATCTTCATTAAATCTCTTGGCCATTGGGACTGTTGACCATTCTGGCTATTGGCCACTTTGGCTGTTGCCCATAGGGGCTGTTGGTCATCATGTAAACAGACCGTCAGGGCCAATGTGCCATCAGGGCTGTTGGCCATTGGGTCTTTTGTCCATCAGAGCTGTTGGCCACTGAGTCTGTTGGCCATTATTCTGTTGGCCATTGGGGCTGTTGGCTGTTCAGACCATTTGCCATTGGGGCTGTTGGCCACTGGCTCTGTTGGCTGTTCAGGCTGTTGGCCATTGGCTCTGTTGGCCATTGGCTCTGCTGGCCACTGGGGCTGTTGGCACAGACCTAGCCTGGTCTCTACAGGACCACTGGAACTGCTGCTAAAATCCCTCAGGGTTCAGAGTCATGTATGAGCCTGGTTTGAAGAAAGGCTGAGTTTCCTCTTTTTTATTTCCTGGAATCCCCGTGGAGCGTGGGGGAATGAAGGTGCCTGGACGTGGACACGGATGATTTCTGTGGCACATCTGACCCGAGCGTTCCCAAGACTTATGACTTGTTTTGGTCCCAACCCCAGCGCAGCGGGTGCAGGGCTGATGTTATTGATACAGGCAGTAATTACATTTTCACACGGGCATTTTTTCTGTCTCTACACCATGTTTGTTACAGACTTTCAATTATTCATTTTTTTCCCCTCTCTTGTTATCCCTCTCTCTTTGTCTTTGCTGCTTTTTTCTGGCCTCCTTGTCTTATTTTTCATCTGCTCTTTGGCTTTTTCTTCACCTCTAATTCCTGTGTTTCCAGACCGTCTCTCTGACCTGGACAAGGACCCTGAAGACCAGACCTTGTCCCCATCCCTGGACTATTTTGGGATATCTCTTCTGTGTTCAATTTTCTCGCCACCCTTTGCCCCAGCTGATTTTTCCGCACCGCCGAGCTCCTTCCACAGAGCTCCCTGGTGCCTTTTCTGTTACAGAATGAGAAATAAAAATGTGGTGCCTTTGTTGCTGCTCATCTATCTGCCGTGCCCAGGTGAATAATGCAGGGAAACATGTATGTATTTATACAGCAAATGGGAAAATACATTTCTTAAGATGAATGAGGTTGTTTTCAGCCTTGATGCACCCAATAAAATAACCCGGTATCAAGAGGGAGGTTTATTTTGAAGTCTGGACGTGTCATAATATCAGCTCCCAAGCAGGACTTCAAATTATATAAATCAGAGAGATGAGGAGAGGGGAAAGGCCGGGAGAGCAGCGAGCACAGAGGGAACGTGGCTGTAAAAAGCTGGAAGCAGGTGTGGGATGCACAAACACAAGGACACGTCAGTGGGACGTGCTGGATGGAGGCTTGAGCTGAGCTTTGACACCAGCTTTTATGTCTCCTCTTTCTGTTGGTTCATGTGTTTTCCTCTCTGTGGCCAGCTTGGGAGGAAACCCCCCAGGAAAAATGGTGGAGATTGGGGAAATGCTCAACCACGGTGTTGAACTGCCTGGGGAAGGGACACCAACCATGAGCTTGTCCCCAAGTCTCTGGGTGCAACAACCCCTCCCTAAGGGAATCCTGCTGCCCCCTCCCAGATCAGCTTCAAATCCACCTTCAAAATCCCATGAATTTCCATAATTCCACCAGAAACCACACCAAGAGCCTCATGCTGGCCACAAACTGCTGCCAAATGAGTCAAGATGTTGTAATAGGTTTATGAGCAAGCAGCAAGTTGTTGTTTTTGTGGGAAAAGAGCATTTTCTCTGTTGAAACCATGGATTTTTAATACTTCTCCCCCCTCTAATAAAAGAGAGCTGCCAAGCTTCCTTGTGTTGGTGTACAGATTTCTGCTTTCCTGGTGGAAATTTGGGGGCGTGTCTGGCATGCCACATGCTCTTCCCAGCTGAAAACTCGTTTGCTGTGCCAAAGCAAAGTGGGGGAGATGTAGAAAAAAAAAACAACCCAGCCTGTAACAAGCCGTAGGCTTTATGTCACAGCTTTGCCTGGCACAGAGGGAAAAAAAATTTCCCATACTGTCTTCCTGCAGCCTGGAGAGAGCTTTCCCTGCTCCAAGTGCAAGGCAGAAGTGTAAAGCATGTTGTGATCTCGATTTAGGATCACTGCTGTTATTTATCCGTGAGGTGTCATCCAGACAAGGAGCAGGAGAGGAGCCTGAGGGGAAAAAAGCTGCTGGTCTTCAGAAGTCACAGGGCTGAAGAGCTCCCCCAGCTCCTCCTCACACTCCTGGTGTCTGTGGGGGATTTAATGGCTTTGGGGGATGTTTAGCAACTGAAGGTTTTTTTCGGTGGGGGGCAGGGGAGAGGAAGGTGTAGAATGCAGTATTTCTGCTAAAAGCCTTCAGCGAAAAGCCTTGGATTCATCTCCCAACCTGGGATTTAAAACCTGTGTGGATGGGGCATTTAGGGACGTGGTTTAGTGGTGGCCTGGGCAGTGCTGGTTGGACTTTCAGAATGGTTGGTTGATCTTAAGGGTCTTTTTCAACCTAGAAAATCACTGACATATATATATTATGATATATCATAAATAATATGATTCCATGGTCTCATGCTTGAACCCTACTCTAGAGGAGGGAGCTGCAGCCTCAGTACACTTTTGCCACTTTTTTGTCCTTTATTTTTGAAGAGTTTCTGATGTTTTGGGAGCACATCTCCCTGTGCAAGAACACCTGTTCCCTGTTCTGTTTTTCTCCCAGATTCTTCTTTTTGGGGGAGGTGCTGCTAAAGCTTCTCAGGTGGAGCTTCCTGAAGCCCAAACCTGGGAACGTGGCTGCAGAAATCCCTCAGGAGAAGCAGCCAAGTCAGGGTCACCCCCCCAGTTTGTCCATTCCCCTCCAGTTTTGGCTTTGTCACCAGAGCTGTGTTTGCTGCTCGCAGCAGATCCGTCTTGCAGGGGATGTCTCACTTGCTGGGAAGGCTTCATTCCCAATAATTTTCAGACATTGCTGCCCTCATGATTTATCCCCCTTCGGTTTAGATCTCATTTTTCCCAATTTTACCTTTGTCTCCAGGAAAGCTCGTCTGTTTTAGTGCCATTTCCTCTCGCTCTCTCTGGCTCACACGCTCCCTGTAGCCCAAACTTGTCTTCTTTTCATATTTATTTCAGTATTTGTCTTCTCCTCCCTGTGCCAGCTGCACTCTCAGGATTTATCTCCTCTCTTTCCATGATCTGTCTCGGAGTCCAGTGACTTTGTTTTTCTTTCTTCAGCTGTTTCCCTGGGCAAGGTTTAACTGTGGTGTTTGCTGAGGGCTGAGGGATGTGGAAAGGGAGAGGAAAAGAGGGTGGGAAGGGGTTGGGAGTCTTGCCCCTGTTTTGACCCTGATCTCCAGGGATCAGCACCTCATTGGCACAATGTTTTCCAGTGTTTAACCCATATATCCATGGCTCCCCGTGGTGCCACACAGACGTTATTTCCCAAAAAAGGAGAATTTTGGATTACTTTGAAACCTCTTGGGTATCATGTGCTTCTCACTCTGCTTGTTCTTGCTGCAGCTCAGGCTTCTCAGCCTCTGCAGAGGTTGGTGGAGAAATATCCCCTTGCCTCAGTTTCCACTTCTGTAGGGAAAAATAATGGAGTTAATGCCCACGTTTCACAGGCATCCAAAACCTTTTCCTGCAGAGGATTTTATTTAACAGTGGAAAAACAAGGACTTTTTCTAGGAAAAAAACCCCAACTGATTTTTCATAAGGCAAACTTAATAGAAAATTGTTTTCATTTTTTTTTAAATTATGCTTTTTTTTTTTTCCCCAGGGATAGTGTAAAGATAAAGAAAATCAAACCAGTTGTTTCAACAAATTCTTGCTGAAAAATGAATTTTTCTCCTCCCTATGTGGCCCTTGGGGGATTTTCAGTGAGACTTTCCAGCTTTGGGTTGGGATCCAAAGTTTCAATCACTGGCACCGAAGGAGGATGAAACCCCCAGGGGGAAAAGTGTGTGGGAAAAGCTCCCCGGAGTCACCTGATTCCATAATTTATTAATTGGGGAATCTGGGGAGCAGAATCCACAGGACTCCTGTTGCTTCCCACCCTCTGTTGCCCAACCAGTCATGCCAGGTCCATCCCTTCCCCTGGTCATTGCCTGCCCACTGGGACATGAGGTGTGGTGTAACACCCTGAGAAGTGCCTTTCCCCCTCCCTGGCAAGCACTGGAAAGGCTGGGAATGAAAACAAAATCCTCCCTGTGCTTCCCATGCAGCCAAGTCTTGTCCCTGGGGAGGGCAATGCTTCATCCCCTTGTTTCCCATCAGCACCTCCTGGTTCCAGGTGCTGTAATGGGAATGCAATTCCCAGCCTCCCCCTCTGGCTACATCTGGATGGACTCCCCATCCCCTCAGCACAAACTGCATCCTCCACCCTCCTGCTGGCATTTTCCAGACGTTCCTGGATATCCCTTGCAGATGGTGAATGTGCTTCCCTTGGATGGGCCTGCTCTGGGGCAGAGGCAATGGGGGGTATGGGAATTAAGGCATCTTCCTTATCCTCCATGGAAGCTCTTCCCAGCCTGGAATTGCAAACCCCCAGACCTGAGAAAACCCCAGTGCCTTCCTTACAGTCCTACCCAACAATTCCAGCTCCCTGTTAATGCCTCCCAGTCCTTGAGGGGCTTTTTTCAAGGCTTCCCTTTTATTTTGATCCTTAAGCTTTGTGCCTTCGTTAGTTTTAAACTCAGCTTCTCCTTATTTCCATAGATATTGAGATTGGACTTGACCAACCATATTAATTTTTCCATACTTTTATCTTCAGGAAAGAAGGAAATCTCTTCCTGAAATACCAATGTTTTTATCTGTTGGCTTAGGATACCCAGCATCTTTCCAGCCTGGCTGGAGCAGATGTTTCTCCTTCCATTGAGCTGCTGACTAAACAGAACCCCCAGCAAAGCCTTTGGTTTGGATTCACCCCAGGAACATCTTCCAGGGATGGGATAATTTAAACTTCTAAATGAAAATTAACAACTCAGAGCTTTCCATCGCTTCCCTCTGGCCTGGCAACCTTGTGGCACATCCATTTTTTGGGGAAGAAGGGAACTGAAATAACAAGGTATCAGATGCCTGCTTTATCAAAAGCTTGGAAGCAGCTGATGTGCAGATGTTGCACTCCCAATTTATTGCTACAACAAAGCCATGGGAGTGATGAAATGAAAATTTGGGGAAAGAGAAGTGATATTTATGGACATGCTGCTGCCTGTGCTGTGGGGGTGTCTCCCCTTCCTGAATATCAGAGGGAACGGGAAGGAGGAGGAAGGGAGAGCTTCAATTTTACAGAGAGCAGGAGTAGGTCGGGAAGGGAAAATATGGGGAAAAAAGTGGATTTCTCCATGTCTTAAGAATTTACTGAGCATCGTGAGACAACAGGAAGTGGCTTCTTCCAAAGGCTGGAGATTGGAGATTTAATAGATGCCCTTCCAGGCTCCAAGGACGATTTTCGCCTCATCCAAGACAGTTTTTTTGCTGGATTTGGAGGGGTCTGAAGGGGCAGGGCTGATGTTCTGTCCCTCCAGCACATTTCCACAGCAGAGCAGTGGAGCCGTTGGCGCCAGCACTGTCTGCCTGAGGAGCAGCTGAGGAGTCAGGGACTATTATTGTGTCTGTCCTCTCTCTGAGCCACTTCTTTCCAAGCAGTCATTCAGCTCCAGCTCCTGAGAGCAGCTTTCATCACTTCAGTCACTGGGGCCACCAGCAGGGCTTGCACAGAGGGGCTCCTTCAACGGGGGAGATGTAGAGACCTCGTGCCAGCCTTGGGATGCTCCTCTGAACCTCTGTGCCAGGTTTTCTTCATTGAACCCAGTCCGTGCATTACTCAACCAAAAGGTTTAGCCCATTGTAAAGCCTGAAGCACCTCCAAGCATCCTCCAAGTCTAAAACTCTCAGTGCCCAGAGTTCCAACATTCCCGCAGCACCCTTTACTTCCCTTCCCCTGTGGGATTCCTGTTCCACACCTTCTCTGTGGCTCACGAGTGTGGGCGAGGAGAACACCCCACCGCTCTTCCTGGTGTCTGCTCCGGGAGCAGGCCCAGCTCTGGCGTGGGATTTATTGGGCAGGGAGCATATGCCCGCGTTCCCACCGCATATGATCCACGGGATGTTTGTGGGGAGCTAATTGCGGCGTCTGTTTGTTGTGAATCCGTAATGAGGGGCCGGAGCAGATGGCAAAGGCTGGCTGCCAGTCACGCTGCCGCAGCGCTGCCTCTCAGGAGCACACAGCGGGGTTGGATGGTGGGATTGGTACAGGAAAGGACCCCACAGGGCAGGTTTTTGGGTTGGGAAACCGATTTCTTCCTTGGGCAAACGCCCCTCGCCCATGACATCAACCACATAAAAAACAACCCCTAATCTGACACTTAAATCTGATGTTTTCTCCACCTGACTCCAATGTGGAACCTGATTTTCAACACAAAGCCAGGGTGCAAAGCCCATATTCCATCTCACATCCAAATCATCCCACCAAAGCAACATGTGGGAGGTTCAGATTGGGGGAAAAGTGGGGAAAATCCTCTCTCAGAGGATATGGCTGCATCCTCACAGCCTCCCTGAGCTAAATTTGAGTTTCCCAGCCACCTGAACCTTCTGGGAGCCTCGCGCTGGCGCCGTGCTATAAATATGGCTGACAAGACACTTCTATTATAAGTCACCAATTTCTGGAAGCAGAATTGGGCAAATTAGAGAAGAAAAAATGGAATTAAATAAAAGGAGAGTGGAGAAGGAGGAGGAGAGACCTCAGAGGTTTGCAAGGATTTTGTTATCCGTGCTTAGGAGATCTTCCTGGGGATGGCTCAGAGAAAATGCCGACCTGAGGAGGAGCCTGGAGAACAACAGCAAACCCAGCAGCAGAGCACAAAGTGAATGGAGCCGCCACGCTTGGAAGTTAATTAGCACTGGGCAGATCATTAGCTACAGCAGCCCTTTTAATTAGAGCTGCAGGGCTCCGTTTCACTCTGGATTGGCACCGTAAGGTTGTCTCCACGCCGGCATCGAGGCTTCGTCGGGCTGAGATTCCTCCTGGGTTGCTGTTGCCGTCCCATTGTTTCTGCCACTGAAAGGTTTGTTAACGTCCTCATCCCCGCTGCCCCGAGTGGTTTGGGAGGCAGAGGCCTCTCCCTTGGTCTTGGAACTAAACCCAGCTCCAGAGGCCAAACTCAGAGCAGCAAACTGCATTTGTAATTAAGCTTGAGGTGGCTTTGCTTTGCTTTGACCTCATTTAGGCTCCGTTTGGGCTCTCCCAGAAGTGAAACGGCCCCTTAATTGCTCAAACAAAGACAGGCATAATTAATAGCCATTTTATCAAATTGCTTCTTTGAAATGCTATGAAAAAAAAAACCAAAACCCTCAAACCAAGTAAGGAGCCTTCCTCCATCTCTCTGGAGTCACTGCTTCTGTTTTCAGCCCATATGCCCTCTGCCTTCCTGGGGCTCCAACACAATTCCCTTCAACCTCTCCCCTGGAAAGGGCAAAGGGAAGGGTTTTAAACCAGAGCAGGAGATTTAGACTGGATATTGGGAAGGAATTGTTCCCTGGGAGGGCGGGCAGGCCCTGGCACAGGGTGCCCAGAGAAGCTGTGGCTGCCCCTGGATCCCTGGGAGTGTCCAAGGCTGGGCTGGAGGGAGTTTGGAGCAGCCTGGGATAGTGGAAGATGTCCCTGCCCATGGCAGGAGATGAGCTTTAAGTTCCCTTTCAACCCAAATCTTTCCATTACTCTGTGATTCTCTCTCCTTAAAGTCTGATCTCTCTTACCCAGCAATTGCTTTTCTTTGCCCTTGGGTGGTCGCTCAGGACTGGCTTTGCCATCCCTGAAGGGGAAAGAAATGGAAAACAATGAGGCTGTTCTTGGCTCATGATGGGAATACAGTGGCAAATTTATTTTATTAAGATCTGATAAGAGAAGGGTTTTTCTCCTCCTTCCTGCCTCACCTTGAAAGGAGCATCTGCCTCTGTCACGTGCGCCCTTGGAAGTGGTTTTTGGGCTGGGCAAACCCCCTCCCATTTTCTTGTAATGTCATCCATTACTCAGCTCAACACTCCCGACAGGAGGAGATGAACACGCGAGAAAAGGGAAAAAGGAGAAGCCTCAAAGAGGGCACAAATTAAAGCGACTGAGATCAGATAATGAGGAAATACAGTTAAATTGTTTCCTTCCTTTCTTCCTCTGGGCTGACCCTGGGGAAGATCCATCTCATTTACAATTCTGGGCCACTGGATGTGATTTTTCTGCAGGTTTTGGGGGGAGTGAGGATGGAGCTGGAGATGCTGAAACTTTTTCCCCTCTTCTTTTCTCTTTCCCCAGCTGTTCCTTGACCTCTGCAGTTATCTCCAGCCTTATCAGCAACACAAGATGGCTTTTTTCAGATCAGTAAGCACCATCCAAAATACAACAGTCAGAAAGAATAAGAGAAAAACAAATCAATGGCCACAAACAATGGGCCAAAAAACGCATAAGGACTAGTTTTGATGAGGACAATTTATAAAAAAAGCCCTACACCATAAAATCTTTGAGTTTTTCCAGCATTAATTGCTTAGTTTCCCCCTGGGGAGAATATACTTAGCATCCTGAGCTGAGGTTTGTTTTGGCCTCTTGGGTTTATTTTATTTTATTTTTTTTTTAACTTCTCCTCCAGTTTTAAATGAGCTTTCAGCTTAATAAATGAGAAATCTTTCTTTCCTTGGGGTGCAGAGCCTGTGTTGAGGCCACCTTGGGGTGCAGGACACCCCTGGGTGCTTGGGCACGGATCCTGCCTCCAGGAGCAGCAAACCTTCCCCTGCCCATCCACCCATGAACATTCCACTTGGGCAAGGGGATCATTTGGCCAAGACCTCACCCAGCGCTCAGTGATGTCTGACGTAACCTGGATCAGGCCTTTTTACCCATTTTCCCTCATTTTTGGAGGATGGGAAGAGATGGAGACAGGCTGGGGCTGGGCCCACACATGGAGGTCGGTGTGGGAGCAGCTTTCCACCCCCCGGGCAGTTTGCTGGAAGCAATAATTAACAGTCATGTTAAAACAGTTTTAAAGCATTATTCCTTTATGTCTTCAATCCAGAGAGGAAAGGAGGAGGGGCAGTTCGGGTAGGAGCAGCTGGTGCCCATGGCTGAGGTGACACGGCCGGAGTTCGGCGCTCCGGGAAGGAGCCCAGGGGTCCCTGGGTGCGGTTCGGCACACCGGGATCACTGCGGCCTCACCCGGCACAGCCCCGTCCTCCAGCCGCCTCTCCTCTGCCTCCGTTTGAAGCTGCAGCAGGTCTGGAGTTCAGCAGAACCCCCCGCTAGATGTATTATTCATTTCTGCGCTTTAATGATGTGATAAAGTTGCTCGAAATAGGGAAAGGCTCATTAAACTGCCATTTGAATATAGAGCACAACTACATGTGAAGGGAGAGGGAACCAGCCCTGCACCTTCTCCCCTCCCTTCCCCGGAGCCTGGAAAGAGCCCCCAGCTCGGTGTTGTTGATGGATTTCTGCTGCTGGGGGTTCAGGAGGGAATGAGGTGCTGGGACATCCTGGAGCACCCACAGGGGCCGGCAGATTTGGGGTCTGGCCTGTGGGGGGCTTTCCCTCCCCCCTGGTTGAAAGTGCCGAAATCAAAGGAGGAGTGAAGTGCTGGAATTTGCTTCGGCTTTTCTGCCAGAGGCAACAGCATCTATAAAAGATGATCTGGGTCCTCTTGGTCCTTTGCATTTCCAAAAAAATCCCTGGAAGGCTCGGTTGCCCCCTCTCCCCGGCAGAGCCGAGCTGAGGACAGGGGATAGCCCAGCCCTCCGTGTCCCCCCCAAAGCCACGGGGGGCTGTCACAGCCTGGGCCGGGTCATTAGAGGGGAGCATTAACTCCAGCGGGGTTTGTTTAGGGTTTGTCCAACAGCGCTAATGGAAAACTTCCCCTTGCTGCCAGCCATCCCTCGGTTCTTTATGTTTTTCCCCTCCTCCCTGTTCTCCCTCCCCGTGCGGGGATCTTGCTCAGCTCTCCTGATCAGAGGTTGGCTTTGATCTTCCCCAGAGAAGCCGGCTCGGTGGAGATGCTCAGCAGCCCTTGGAAAATAATTGCACCTCTCTGCAGCTGAGGCGAGAGAAACGTGTCTGCCACGGCCTCCTGCCATGGGCTGGGCTGGGCTGGGATCCTGAGCAGGGACACTGCACAGGGAATCTGAGCAGGGAATCTGAGCAGGGAACCTGAACAGGGATCCTGAACAGGGAATCTTGAGTAGGGAATCTGAACAGGGAATCTGTGTAGGGATCCTGAGCAGGGATAATAAACAGGGAATCTGAGCAGGGATCTTGAACAGGGATAATAAACAGGGAATCTGAACAGGGATCCTGAACAGGGAATCTTGAGTAGGGAATCTGAACAGGGAATCTGTGTAGGGATCCTGAGCAGGGATAATAAACAGGGAATCTGAGCAGGGAACCTGAGCAGAGATCCTGAACAGGGAATCTGAGCAGGGAATCCTGAACAGGGATCTTCACCTGCTGTCACCCCTTCTCCTGCCCCTGGTTAATCAGACCCTGTGGATGCGCAGGTACAATCTTGGTGTGCTCTTAGTGAAGTATTTGGGAAAAAGGTGTTTGCTGCTAAGTCTGAGGATGCTGAAATTATCTTTTCTTTAAAAATCTGACTTTTCACCCCAAAAGCTGGTACTGAGTGTGCCCTGGCTGTCAGTGGCTCCAGCACGGTGAGCCCGTGATGGGGATGGTCAGAGTAGGAGCAGCCTGGAGAAGTGCAGTTGTCCAGAGACATGTTCTCATCTCTGGAAGTGTCCAGGGCCAGGCTGGACGGGGCTTGGAGCAACCTGGGATGGATGAAGGTGTCCCTGTCCATGGCAGGGGGTGAAACAGGATGAGCTCTAAGGTCCCTTCCCACCCAAACCATTCCATATTTTGGTGAGATTCATCAACTCTGCCATCACTTTCCCTGCAAACATCCCCGAGTCCATGGCTGAGGCTTTCTTAGGCCACAGGATTATTGTTCAGGGAGCAATTGGCCCATTCACCTTTTTAAACAACTTCTGTCCTCTCCCTGTAGCTGGATTTAGGGATGCAGATTGCAGAGGGATTTACAAATGCAGTAATAAATCCCAGTGACCTCATGGCAGAAGGACAAAATCTCCCAGGACATGAATCCCAAAGCTTTAATAGCTCCACAGTTTAGTTTGAGTGGTAAAACCAGGTTGTTGTGGGTTGGGCAGCTCCAGGCAGAGGTGGCAGAGCCACCACATCCTCAGCTCAGTTGTTGTGATGCCTCATCCCCCTCAGTTTGGGTTTGATGGGCTGTTTCCCTCTGGGCTGGGATTTGGAGCCCCCTGACCTGCTGCACCTCCATGTGCTCAAACCTGACACAGCCCCGTGGGGAGAAAGCTCATTAAGAGCCCTGCTGTGCTGACCATCCCCAGCTAATTATGAGCTGCCTCCTTAAATTTCCCTTGGCTTGTTTCTATTGGAGACGGGATTTGTCTCCAGTTGAGGCTGTCATTGCATTTCAATTCTCCTCTCTGCACACCGGGCTTTGGGTAGCAGTTTACATTTATTTTATATTTTTGTTCTCTCTTTTCTTTCTCTCTCTCTCTTTCTCTCTCTCTTTCTCTCT
>VXBB01010830.1:73505-87248 GCA_013399915.1 Illadopsis cleaveri
TTTGTCTAGTGCTTTGAGAGAAAAGTGTGATGGAAATATGGTGTCATTGTTATGATGATGAGGGGACTATTTGTGATGTGCCAGCACCCTTCTCACTGGGATCTAACCATTTGAGACATCCCCCAGGTGGCATTTTGCTTCCACAAAGCCAAGCACTTATGCAAATACACACACATGGAAAGTGCCTGTGTGTGTGTGTGAGTGTGTGGGGATACATAGATCATGTGGGCGTGATTGGAAAGCAAATTCTATAAATAAATCCCATTATCTTATTACACTGTAATTTTCTATCATTATCTTGCAGTGTGGATCAGATGCATCTGTGGGTTGCGAGGAGAGTGAGGGGCTGGGAAGTGGCAAACTTTGCTGTCTAGCACAGAGATCCAAGGGTGGAGGAGATGGGAAGGGCCTGGGGAGATCTGCAGCCCTCCCGTGCCTGGCAGAGAATTTGAGACCCCAAACCCACTGGGATAAACCCCAATATTCTGCCTGTGCTGCTCCCCACTGGGCCATGTCTGAGCAGGATGTGCTGTTGCACAGGTGATTTGTTTTAATGGTGACTCCATCTTGCTGATGGGGGAAAAAATGAAAACAAAATAAAAATCCACTGTCTAATTTTTAGTTCGAATGGATTTGGCTTCTGCTTCCAGCTTTTACTTCTGCTCCTGCCTTTGGCTGATGGATTAAAGAGGTTTGGCCGTGCCCGGTGTTTTCTCCCTGAGAAGGTGCTCTGTAATCAAATCACTCTCATTCTTCTTCCTGATAAGATAAAGAGGTGCAGCTCTTTGAGTCTCCCACTGTAAGGCATTTTTCCTGGCCCTCAGGTTATTTCTGGGCCTTTCTCTGCACTCTGGTCAATTTTTCAGCATCCTTTTCTTTTGCCAGGTGCATCCCTTGGGACCGACGGGAGCAGCTCAGAGCCATCCCCAACCCTGCTGTGCTCAAACTGCCTCTCCAGCCCCTGGGGTGCTTTTCTTGGCTCCTGTGATTGAGAACCATGGATTTTTCTCACCCCAAGACCCCGCTTTTTCCAAACAATCTGGCTCCAAGCTGCCTAAAACTCCCTAAAAGAGCTTTGGGACTCTGACTCAGAGTCACCATTCAGCAGAAAGATCAAAAAAGGCCTCACCAGAAAGCCTCAGCCTCATTTGAAAACCAGCACCAAGCTCTGGGATTTTGATTTAAAACATTTTTGTCTAATCCTATTATCCAAGAGAGGAGACAGGGAACTTGCAATGACAGTTTTATGTGTTTTTTCCCTGTTAACCCCAGGCCTGCAGTCAATTAAACAGTAGATGAGGTGGATCATTGTCATGGTGGCTGTTGTGAATGTGGTGTTTTATAGGGGTGGATGGGAGGTGGGATTTGGCCACTCTCACCTGGGATCTGGGATAAATATGTGAATAATTTCCCATGGACTCTGCACTGGGCTGATGTTTTGACCAGGTGCAAACAACCTGTGAGAAGAGAAAATGTTTTTTTCTATAACCAGAGAGGTACTGGGATCGTGGGTCTTGTGATTCAAATCCTGGGATCCTCACCATGGGCCTCACTTGGATCATCATTTCACCAACTTAATCATATTTTGGAGCTGTAGCCACATGGAATATTCGCAATTGAAAATTTTTTTGGCTGCCTTTTGGTCTTCAATGAGTGACAACCTGTTGGACACTCTGCACAAAATGAACTTTTGGGAAGGCGGGGAAACAGCTCAGTGGCATCAGGAACGTTTTGTATTCAGAAGATCAAGGTTCTGTTCCACAACTCCTGGAAATGAACATTCGAACAGCAGCAAAAGCTGCGCCTGGAATGGCTGAGGTTCAGTCCCAGGTCAATGGCTGCATTTTCTCTCCATGAAGTGATCATTAATTTCAAGTTTACGGTTTATCGCCGTAAAGAACTTACAAAAAAAGGGAGACTGTGCCATCCATTGGGCTGGGCACGTGCTGCTCCCTCACCTGGGTGAGCAGCGCTCTCCTGGCAGGCTGTGAGCCTCACCAGCCACTTTGTGAGGTCTGAAAAAGCTGTTCCAGGGCAGCCTAAGAGATTTTTTATGGCTCTGTGTGTTTATTGCATTCAGAGCCCGACGCTGCAAGTACCTGGTTTAACAGGTAAGAGGACACTAAGGAAACAGCCCCTATAAAACTGTTTAAAGCACTCTGAAGTGTGCTCCAGACACTTCCCTGCTGCTGCACACGGGGTTCAGCTCCCAGCAAAGAGGCTGTTCTCCCTGGAAAGCTGTTGGTGGATGTGAGCTGGATCAGGTGGAGCTCCCAGGAGAATGGGAGGTGTGAAAATCCACCTGACTCCCATCCTCCTGCCCTCCCTGGTTCCTGTCACTGCCTGCCAGCCTCGCCCAGGCGACCTCGGGAATGAAGGTGAAACCCCCATGTCCAAGTTCTTTTGAGCAAGTTCAAAGTGCAGCATATCAAAACAGAGCCAAAGAGGCCCTTGGAGCATTGTCCCAGCCACAACTGCATCTTCTTCCCAAAAAGCTGGAGCTGTGGATGGCTGGGAGTGAGCCCTGGAGCTGTTGCAGGATTTGTTGTTGTTGATTTGGTGGTGGCAGCCCAAAGGCCCAGATTTGACACTAAGACCTTTCTCTTTCCCACTGCCAAGCTCTGTGATTCTGTGTTTCTCTGATTCTGTAATTCCATGATTTCCCCACGCCCCTCTCAGGGCCTGCAGAGCCCCAGGGAAATGCCACCAGCAGGGGGCAGAAATCTGGACGTCTTTGGGGTGAAAACTCCCTAAAAAGAGAAAGAACACAACAGTTTGTCCATGGGCACCTGATGGATGGCCACAAACCCGGTGACTCCTCTCTGCTCTGGGATGATGAGTGGCAATGACGCTCCTCAGCATCCATCAGCTGCCCTGTCCCTTCCCAGTGCCAAACACTTTGTACCTCACCTGGTGGAAAAGATTTTGGAATTTGGCAGAGCCCTCAGCTGTTATTGGAAAGCTGCTCATAAATTAAATCCTCATTTTTTTTTTCCCTCTCTGGAAAGACACCCTGGATAAAAAGATTCTATTGCAAACCATTGGTCCCCCCAACATCTCCAGGCAAAAGGAGCTGAGGAGGGGTGGTGTCCTATGGGGTGCAATGGCCCAAACTCCTCCTGATTCACCTCAGCCCTCGACCATCACTCATCATTCAGGAATCTCCTCTGGAGAAGCTAAAAGGGGGAAAAAGCCATAAAACCAACGCACAGGCTGGAAAATTTATTCTTTAAGTGAGGACGCAGTGTTGGATGATCCTACAGGCTGTGAGTTGTTACTTGGATATATTGATTTAAAGTATCTGTCGGGCTTGATTTTTAGAAGTGTGCTTGATTGCTGGCAGGTTTATAGGATTATGGGTTTAATTGGATGCCTGTATTTTACTGGATATAAGTGGAATTTATGGCCGTAGTCTCTGCTGTGAGAAAAGCATCCCTCTGTCACCCTCCCTTCCACCAGCCGGGGGTGGCAGAGAGGGCTCGAGGCAGGAAAAGAAAGTGAAAATCCATCCCAAAAATGCTGCCAGGGAATTAAAAAATGCCATTATTAAGGTTGCAGAGCCAATCCAGAATGAAGAGTCTCAGGAACTGAGCCGACCTGTGAGCTAAAGACAAGGCTCTTGTTAATTGCCTGATTGCACATTATTTTCGGAAGGGTTGATCTGCATATGCCAAATTTGCATAATGCAAATGTTCTGTGGGAACTGTAGCAGGACCTGAGCAGGGTGGAATGTTGGGGCTGGATGTGGCTGGGCTGTGTCCTTCCAGGGGAGCCTCTGAGTGTCTTCCCGCTGTGCAGCTGGGTGGGAGCAGAGCCAATTAATCCCAGGAATTGATTAATCCAGAGAAAAGACAGAATAGAATAGGAGAGTGATGGAAAGGGCTGGTAACAAATCTCACTGTCCTTGCAGGGCATGTCCTTGCCTTCAAATTCAGCCTCACTCCATCAACTTTGCTCTGCTTTCCTGGCTGACAACAAATTCTGCAAGTCCCCTCTGGGGTCCTGGGAGAGCTCTGCCTTTCCATCTCTGCTGGGCCGTGTCAGCTCTTTGCAGGGGTTTCTGCCATGGCACAGCTTCCCTCACCCCAAACCCTTCCAGCTGCACCCTCTGTGGGGCACCTCAGGCAGGGGTGATCAAAAACAGGTGGTGGGACCCCAGCCTTGAGCTAAAATGAGGATATTTCTGTTTCAGCCTCCCAAGGTGGTTATTCCCAGGGCAGAGACAGACCCACTGAGCTGACAGCAACATTTCCCAAGCTGGCAGCAACCAGAAAATCTTCAAAGAGCCTCTGAGCCAAACATCTCTCCCAGTTCTGAGCCCGGCCTCGCCCCTGGCACCGCTCTGACATCCTCTCCTTTCATCCTGCATGAGAACACCTCTCTTCCCAAAATACTCTGGGGGCACCTCCTTCCTTCCATCTCCCCCCACCTGTTTCATGTCCCTTTAGAACTTTTAAGTCCTTTTTGCCTTCCTCGAGGCCTTGCCCAGGTCTCCTGCCCTGCTGAGTCCTTCCCAAAAAGACTTTGTTGACCTCTGAGGAGAGTTTGCTGCTCTCCTTGCAGGATTCTTGTTTCTTTCCCAGGTGCAATTTTTCTTGCTCACTTTTTGATGGAAAGTCTTTTCCTGATGGATAGAGCTAAGTCAATCCTTCCCCAATTCCTGCTGTCTTCAGCAGGGGAGAGGAGGGAAAAAAAACCCTTTTCCTTTTGGTCTTCCATCACCTGTGTTTCCAATCACTCATGTCAGGCCTTCTCTTCTCACCAGGATCTTTAATGAGTGCAGCCAATAAAGACAAACTCGTCTCACCCAAGCACATCCAAACTGCAAATGTTTTTCATTCCTTGCCTTTTTTAATTGGAGTCCCAGAATGGTTTCAGTTGGAAGGGAATTTAAAACTCATCTAATTCCAACTCTGTGCCATGGGCAGGGACACCTCCCACTGTCCCAGGCTGCTCCAAGCCCCATCCAGCCTGGCCTTGGACACTGCCAGGGATCCAGGGGCAGCCACAGCTGCTCTGGGCACCCTGTGCCAGGGCCTGCCCACCCTCACAGGGAACAGTTCCTTCCCAAAATCCCACCTATTCCTGCCCTTCTTCAGCTCAAGGTGATTCCCCTTCATCCCATCACTCCAGGTCCTTACCAAAAGTCCCTCTCCAAACCTGTCCCAGTGTAAGAAGTCACCAGAACCCAACAGGAGCTTTTCCTCCATGGGATCACCACTGTAAATCCCTCTTCATTCCCAGCCTCCTGCTTTCCACCCTCTGCCCTCCCCACCCCCTGGTGTTGCCATGGAGGCTCAAAAGGTGCAGTTTGGAGGTTGTAAAACCCAAAATGGACCTTAGGAGGGTGGTGAGAAATTTGCTGGAGCAGCCAAAGCATCATCTCTTGCCTTGGGCAACTTCATCCCAAATGTCTGCAGCACCCATTACATGTACCCAAGGCAGAGAGGAGCTTTACATCACTTTCCACTGGACTCAGGGATGAAACAAGGAGTAAACAATGGAGAAAACATCTGTGCAAGGGGGAAAACAACATGTAAGGCTCTAATTAAGCTCAGCTTTTCTCAGAGATCCCTTTACTGGGGGGGCTGCTGACAAGGGCCCTCAGCAGATGGATCCTGGGCCCTTTGCCCACTTTGGAAGCTGTAATTTTTGACAGAAAGTCTGTTTATTTGGATTTTAAACACTTTTCCCTTTCCTCCGGGGGTTTAATTGTCTTTTCAAGAAAAAAAGTTACTATCAAAAAATCACAAATCAAATCAGTCTTCTTTGTCTGAAATGAGAAACTTTAGGGGCAGTTTTGAAAATCCATTGGACATAAGGTGTCATTAAATCCAACAGAGGCC
The DNA here is from genome assembly GCA_013399915.1 of Illadopsis cleaveri. Classification (NCBI taxonomy): domain Eukaryota; kingdom Metazoa; phylum Chordata; class Aves; order Passeriformes; family Timaliidae; genus Illadopsis; species Illadopsis cleaveri. The sequence goes on from VXBB01010830.1 coordinate 79,352, forward strand.
AAACTTCCAGGTGGCAGGACCTGGTAAAGCTCTGCAGGGAGCAAACCCTCAGTCACAGCAGGTCTGGTTTGCTGTCGGTGTTGGGAAGGAAATACAGCAGGGATGGAGCAGGGACACAGCACAAGGGAGGCTGGGGCTCTCCCTGGCTGAGGGGACACTTGTGAGCCCAAAGTGACCTGAAATTCAGTAGATTCCATCCAGAGCTGCTGCCTGGGTTTGAGCTTTGCTGTTGGAGCTGCTGGATTAAGTGACAAATCCATGGAGAGGTTCCTTTTGATCCTGGGAGAGTTAATGCAACCCAAAATGTGCCTCTGCCCAAACTGGATCCAGCTGCTGCAGCTCCTGGTCCATCCTGGACCCAAAGGCCTGTGGATGATGCAGCAGGGTGGGAATGAAGAAGGATTTACAGAGGTGATCCCATGGAGGAAAAGCTCCTGTTGTGTTCTGGTCACTGCTTACACTGGGACAGGTTTGGGGAGGGACTTTTCACCAGGGCCTGGAGTGAGAGGGTGACCAGGAATGGCCCATCCCAGACTGAATCCAGCCCACCCCAGACCGAATCCAGCCCATCCCAGACCGAATCCAGCCCATCCCAGACCGAATCCAGCCCACCCCAGACTGAATCCAGCCCACCCCAGACTGAATCCAGCCCATTCCATCCCAGCAGGACACTTTAAGGCTCTGTTGGTGCTGGATTCAGGGTGATTGAAGAGCAGTTGGAGGGAGAGGTGTGTGAAGACTCTCACACACAGAGACTCATTAAACAGAACAAAATCCTCAAGTGAGGAGCAGCATTTCCCTGATTATTGCATTTCCAGCCAGGAAGGGCTGAGATTTGCAGCTCCTGGGATCCATAAAGCCGCAGTTTCAGTGCCCCATGAGCATCCTGGTCAATGTTTTGGTCACCTTTGCCTTTTCCAGGCTCCGTTGGCAAACTGGGCTCCTGCTCCTCTGCCATGCACCTGCCCTGGACACAGTGGGGATGGGAGGCTGGATCCCACTGCCAGTGGGGCTGGATGTACTGGGGGGACCCTGAGCTGCAGTTCCTGCCCTTCTCCTGCCACCAGCCCTGCCTTGCTCCACTGCTTTTCCATCCTGGCTCTTTGCTCCAAGGAACTGAGGAGGGTGGATGTGGGAAATCAGAGCCATCCTCGGCTGGGAGAAAAGGGTCTTTAGGGACTGAGGGAGCAGGAGAATAAGGAAGGGATGGGATGGGATGGGATGGATGGGATGGATGGGATGGATGGGATGGATGGGATGGATGGGATGGATGGGATGGATGGGATGGATGGGATGGATGGGATGGATGGGATGGATGGGATGGATGGGATGGATGGGATGGATGGGATGGATGGGATGGATGGGATGGACGGGACAGGATAGGACAAGATGAGACAAGACAGGAAGGGACAGGACTAGAAGGGATGGAATGGGATGGGATGAGATGGAAGAGATGAAATGAGATGAGACAGGATGGGACTTTGATGGGGCAGGATGGGATGGAAAACTGCCCTGAGGAATGCTGGAGGGAATCAAGAGGGATTTTCTCACCTTGAGTCCGGCAATCCCATGTGAGGGAGCTCTCAGGGGTTCTGTGCAGACGTAGCACTATTGTTCTCCACGACTTTCTCCCGCCTTTCACAAGGATTTTCCAGCTCCTCAGCACTAAGTCCCCCTCAGTGGATCCCAGGGCAGTCTCTGGCACCCTGAAGGATGGAAACTGCCGTGGGCTCTCACAGCACCGAGGCTGGAGAACAAGTAACATGAAGCTGTGGTTTCTTCTCCTGTGAAGGTCAGGTGGCAGCAGATGACACGCACAGGGGATCTCCACACCTGGCAGGAGGGTGTCCTGCACTTTATAAATAGATATTTATGCTCTGAACCCAATGTGGAGCAGGAACTGGGATCAGAAGGAGGCTGACAGGGAGTTTAAGGCAGGGAGGGACCCGGAGCCATGTGCAGGCTCTCATCTGTATTTATGTGTGGCCATTCCCTCTGATCTCCCTGAGACAGGACAAATTGATCCCTGTGGTTTAGGGAACGCGAAACCCAAATTGCAGACACAAATTTAAGTCTTTTCAATCTCCCATCCCCGTCCCTCAGCTCGGGGAGGGGCAGGGAGTCTCGCTGACTCCATAAAGTTCCAGGAGCTGACGTGCCCAGCTCCGAGCAGCCTCATCTGTCTCGATGGCAGCAATGAGCCTGCAGGACCTTGGATTTATTCCCGTTTTTTTGCCAGGCGTTGAAACTTTGTGCATCAAACAAGAGGCAATCCTGCCTCAGCACAATGGGCAGCACGGTGCTCCGGTGTCCTGGGACAGGCTGTTCCAAAGATGAACAGGGAAAGAGTCAATCCTTTACCCAGCTGGGCATTAGCCTTGCATTAAAACCTCCCAACCCTGGCTTAATGCAGTTTAATGACTTGTTTCCCCTCCTAATTGCTGCTTGGCTACCAGCAGCTCCTTCCATCAGGTTATTCCGCAGGATGCCTGGGTGTTTTCCTGCCAGGCTACAATTAATTCACAAACCACTGGAGTGCAGGAACAGTTTAAGTGGTCTCCCCACATCGCATTACCCAGCACTTCTCTTTGCTGAATAGCAGCTCCCAGCCCATCTCCCAGGGATCCTGCCTTCCCAGGCTGGTTTCCCTCCAGCCCCTTTCCACTTCAGTGATGTAAATATTTAGATCAGGGAAGAAAATGCTGTTGTCACAAAGCTTCTTTTCTTTCTTGCATGGAAGGTGTTGAGCAACCACCAATTCCCTGCTTCTTCCAGGTTATTGTGAGGAATACAAATATTGATGGGTGGGTCCCAAGCGCTGATGACCATACAGGATTTTATAGGTTGTGATCCCAAAGGGAATTCAGCTTAGTTGGGCAAGTTTGAGGCCTGAAATGGGGAGTTTGGGGCACAGCTTTGCTCAGTGCAACTGAGGCACAGGCCCTTTCCAGGATCATTCAATCACAGAAGGTTTGGGTGGGAAGGAGCCTCAAAGATCACCAAGTCCAACCCCTGCCATGGGCAGAGACACCTCCCATAGACCAGGGCTCCATCCAGCCTGGCCTTGGACATTCCCACGGATCCAGGGGCAGCCACAGCTTCTCTAGGCACCCTGTGCCAGGGCCTCCCCACTTTCCCAGGGAACAATTGCTGCCCAATATCCCATCCAGCCCTGCCCTCTGGCAGTGGGAAGCCATTCCCTGTGTCCTGTCCCTCCATCCCTTGTCACAAGTCCTTTTCCAACTACCAGTGAGTCTTCCTTAGCAACTGAAGTCCCACAAACCCCAAGCCCTCTTGTGCCCACTGCAAGTTTTCCAGGCTGCTCAAATCAAGGGTTTCTTCAGAAATAATTGTTGCTAAAATTGCGTTGTTGCTGCTGTCTTTGATTTGCTGCTCTGTGGGACACTCTGATGTCTCTGCAGCTCTGGGAATTCCTTGTGGAATTAAATGCAGCCCTGTGGCCCTCAGTCATCCCTCAGTCATGGAACTGGAGAACATCTGGAGCTGGAAGGGACCCACAAGGATCATCATGTCTGATGACCCACGATGGCATCAAGTGATGTATCCATGCTCAGCACACCTGGAGAGGAGGAACATGGGCCCACACCTGTCATTTGGGGGATGCAGCTCTCACTCATGGCTGAGAGTTCGTGCTCAGCAGAGAATCGTGGAGCCCCATAATGGTTTGGGTTGGAAGGGACCTTAAAGCTCACGCAGTTCCACCCTCTGCCATGGCAGGGACACCTTCCACTGTCCCAGGCTGCTCCAAGCCCCAGGGTCCAACCTGGCCTTGGACACTGCCAGGGATCCAGGGGCAGCCACAGCTGCTCTGGGCACCCTGTGCCAGGGCCTGCCCACCCTCACAGTAACATCTCCTGGGTGATGGTGATAACCAAGACATGGGGCTGGAAAATCAAATAAACCCAAGGTCTGGATCTTCAGCAGAGTCCCCAGGTTGTGTCCAGCATTGGGTGAAGTTGGCAGCACCACCCGTGCTGTGCCAAAGCCACTTTGGCCCTGCAGGAGCAGAAAGGAGCAAAAGAGCTGCAGCCTCCTGGATCCTCACCCTGCTGAGCTCTGCCCAAAGGCATCGAGTGATCAGTGCTGGTTTAGGCCCCTTCCCTGTGCTCTGGAACGTTTTCAGTGCTGATTTGCCAGCGGGGCAGGAGTGGGACCTGACTCACTCCCAGTCCCTGGGAGCACCGAGCAGAGCACAAAGGCAGCAGCCGGAGTGTCTGCAAGCTCTGACTATCAAAGCAACATTGATTACACCACTTTTCTTTGCAGGGATGATGCAGGGAGCCTTTCAAAGGGGCCAGCCTGTCAGGCACTGGATGGTGGGTGTGATATTGAGGCCAGAGATCCTGCAATATTTTCCTAGATTAGAGATTAACGCGCTTCTAATTAATTTTGATGCTGTGTAATACGATAAAGTTGTGTCTTTTCTGTGATGCTGGGCTAGCTCATAATCCAATCTTTAATTATTATCTCTTGCTTTTAAAATAAAGGAAAAGGCTATTACGTTATAATGCCGGCCAGGCAGTGGCCGTCGGGAAGCCGAGGGCTTTATGCAATGATGGAGGCTGTAAATTTAAAGTCTTTCTTTCCATTTAATGAGCTGGATTGTCTGGAGGATCTGACTGGCAAGAGTTTTGAAACCATAAAACCTCCTGGAGGCAAAGCACAGCCTCCCAACCTGGATATCTGGGGATGGGCAGAGGTGCTGCTGTGCCCTCCTTGAGCTCTGCCAGTAAAGGCAGGGCTGAGAAAGAGCCATGGAAAATAATTCAAGGGCTGGCCAAAAAAAATGCTTTAAAGTGCTCCATGTGCTTAATTTATTAAAAAGGAGACAGAGAGGTGACTTGATTACCATGTCTAAGTAGCTTCACAGGGATAAAATACCAGATACTAAAGGGCTCTTTAAGCCCTCACAGAAAGGCAGAATGGGAACAAATAGTTTAAAGGCAGGCACAGAGCAAAGTTAAGTGAGAAACTGCATTTTTCCCCAAAATATTGAGGCTGTGAAAGCACTGGGGGAGAAGGGTTCTCCGAGGCTCTTGACATCTGTGGAACAAGAAGGGATGTCTCTCAAGGGGACAGTGCCAGTATCCACCTTGCTGAGAGCTGCAGGGTGTAGATCCCCCCGGGGTTTGGGGTGCAGGAGGTCATCTTTGAAAAATCAGCTTAAGGACTCTGAAAGCATTGCTCAGCCTCTTCCCAAAATGATGCAAGCAGAGCCTTTTCCACGCCGGCAGTCTCCGCCATCGAGAGATATTTGTCTTTATTTACCACCAAAGGCATCAGCAATCCTTCCACTTTGTTTTCTCCCTGCAAAACAAACAAACAAACCAACCAACAAAAAGCCTTTGCTCCTCAGGAAACTTTTTAACAGTCACGAGGTGTCCAAGGGCCGCCTCAGATGCTGTCTGAGCCGTCTCACGCTCCCTTTCAAGGCTCGGTCTTCTGAGTATGCATTTGTTTGCTTTTGTTTTGCTCTCAAATAAAGTTGCAGCTTTGTTCTTGCCTTTCCGAACGCCCTTAGTATTCCCGGGGAAACGGCTGGAAATAAAGCTGCCAGCTCCCGGCAGCCTGACGGGAGCGGACACTGATCAGACCCGCGATTCCCCAGCAGTTTTATTTACCAACACCAGCCCCTTATCTCCAGCTGTGCTCTGGAGAAGCTCCCTCGGCCCTGCCGCTCCCCCTCCCAGCCAGAGCCGCGATTTGTGTAACCGGCTCTGCCCTAATCTCCCGCCTTGATCAGAGCTTCATCCCACTTAGCTCCCACCTGGCTGGATTTTTGACTTGATAAATTGGATGGGGATTTCAGAGGGATCTCAGGGCCTTCCAGGCCGCTTGTTGCTTGGCTGAACTTGGTCAAACACAAACCGACGCGTGATTGTCAGGGGAGGTTTGGATCCGCCAAGTCAGAGGGAGCTGGAAAGGCGTAACGCAGCTCCAGTGCCAGGTTTGTGTGGGGTGTTGGATGGGGAGACATCAGGCCTCCCTTAACAGGAGAAGGAGACTTCTTTGTCCTTCAGCCCTCCCCTCGGCTCTCTGCTGGAGCTGCTGTGGGCGCCGGGTTTGATGGAGCGCAGGGCTGATGCGATAGCGCTGCTCGGGGCTGAGTTATGGACGTGCTGCTAATGGCACAGCCTCGCCTCCCGGGAACAGGGCTCCAGCTAAATCCCAATCTTTATCTCGCCCATGAAGCCTGCACATACTTACCTGCATCTGTTATATCTAAATATTTATTTGTGGCACACCAGCAGAGGTCCTTTACCTCTCTATTTACTCTGCTTTGAAGTATTGATCTATAATTACTCGTGAGTACCTTGCCTGTAAACATTTCCCTGCAGATGTACTTATAAATACCACTTACCTAAACACCCCCCTGCATTTTCACCTGTAAATATCCCTTGCCAGGAAAGGGCCATGGCAAACTTCTTAAATCAGCGGGAGGAGGAGACTCTGCAGAACATTTTGTGCAGGTGGAGCAGAGCCCGGCAGGGCAGAGGGTGCTGGGGAAAGTCTGAGACCATTTTGTGGTTTCCATCTGTCCCCTCAAGAGGCAAAAGCTGCTGTTCTTTTTTTCCTTTTTTTTCTGTGGCTGACCTTATACTTCATTCCTGTCATTTGGGAGGTCATCAGGAGTAATTAGGAAGCCCAGCTATATTCCAGACTTATTGATAATGGTATTAATATAATGGTATTAATATAGAGCAGCTTTCAGCCTCTGAAACATCAGGGGCTTTGGGGACCAGATGTTTGTGAGTGTCTATTAAAGTCATCTGCTCCAAACCGAGCACAAGCATCAGGAAGCTGAGCATGCTCCAGAGCTCCAGATGTTCCAGATGTTGGAACAGCTGCTGGCAGAATTTCTCCTATAGCATCACAAAGGTCACAGTCTCTACCAGTGAGTGTCCTCCTCAGATATGGGGATAATTTAAATGTTAATGCCTCAAAACCAGGTTCCTGACAGGACAAAGCATCTTGGATGTGTTATGGATAGAAATTTCTGACTGAGAGCACCAGATAAAGCCCCAAAGGATGCCAGACCCTGGATCATCCTTAATGATGGAGGCCTGGAGGATGCACAGAAGCTGTAACTCTGGGTCTCACCTGAAGAGGTGCAGCCCCATGAGCACAGTTACTACTAAAAATGTAATTTTCCATCACCAGATGAAAATCTGGGAGTCTTTTCTCAAGTGCCAAATGCTTGGAGGGAGATGTGAGGCACTGGATGAGCTGGAGGACCTTGAGGAAGGGCAGTGGAGGGATCTGAGTGAGACCAGTCACGGCTCATCTGTCACCTCCTTGCTCCAGCATCTGATGTACTTTGGAAGTAAAATTTGGATTTTGCCCTTTGGAAAGATATCTGGCTCTGGAAACTAAAAATAGTTTGAAAGGGGGAATATTGTCTTCATCCCTGTTGCTTCATTCCTGATGTTTTCAGCTCTGCCCAAGTCCAGGGGAGATTTGCTTTAAGAGCAGCTCTGAGGGCACAAAGGAACCTTCACCAGGGCCCTGATGCTCACCCTCAGGAGGGAATCCGGCCTCTCCCTGAGGGAATTTGAGCAAAAACCCGGAATGGGGTCAGTCTGGAGGCCCAGAGGTGTAATCCAGGCTCACCCCATGCTGACACAGGACTGCCCAGCTGTGATTCCTGTTCTCTGTGACCCCATATCCAATTTATTGTAGAAAAACAAATTTTACCTTAACCAAACTTTCTGTTTGGAAAGAGTCTGTAGATGTATCTGATGGGAAGAGCTCTTCTCCAGAAAAATGAGGTGCATCCTTCCTGCAATGCTGGGACTGAACCAGACACTTCCACACTTTCACCTCAGCCCCTGGATTGCTCCATGCCTTGATGCTCCGCTTCCTGAACTGGGAAAAA
>VXBB01010830.1:103686-114128 GCA_013399915.1 Illadopsis cleaveri
AGTCATGGAGTCATGGAATCATGGAATCCTGGAGTCATGGAGTCATGGAGTCATGGAATCATAGAACCACAGATTATAGACCCATGAAATCACAGAGTCATGGAACCAATCATGGAGTCATGGAGCCATAAAAGAATCACAGAATCATAGAACCAGGGGATTATAGAATCATGGCATGGCCTGGGTTGGAAGAGACCTTAAAGCCCACTTGGTTTCACCCCCTGCCCTGGGCAGGGACACCTTCCTCTATCCCAGGCTGCTCACAGCTTCATCCAGCTTGGCCTTGGACACTTCCAGGGATGGAGCATCTACAACTTCAATGACATAACACCTGCAGGTGCACATGGAGAAGAGGTGGCTTGGGCATGTCCCCAAAAGCAGGACCAGGAGTGTCCCTGTCCCATGGAGACCTGTGAGCTGCCTCCTGACACTGAGGAAAGGCAGGAAGACACAGCCCCTGCCATTAACGGGCATCGCTGGTTATTAACAATAACCAATGAATTTGTCAGTATCTGGGATTAGCTCAGCATGCAGGGAAGGGAAGGGCTGGGCAGTGCCCCCAGTGGTGCCTCTGCCTCTCCCAGCTCCGTGTGCAGGGCAGAGCCTGATATTTTATTTATCCAAAGGCCGGCAGAGTCAGAAGGACACGGAGCTGATGAGAGAGCCTGAGTGGGTTATTTTCATTTTTATGTCCATTAATGTCCATTAATGCAGCATCACTTTTAACCACTCATTCCTTCTCCTCACTGCACAAATCCCTGCCCATTTCTCTGCTGCAGACACAAACCCGGGCTCGGGATCAGCTCCAAGCAGTGAAAGTCTTTAACAACCCTTAATTAAAGGGCATTTGGGGAGCAAGGGCTGATGAGAGGTGACAGCAGGAGTGTGTCCCTCCATGCCTGGCTGTGACCTCATGATGCTGCTGGGGTGGGACAGGCTGGTGCCACTGGGGCTGACACAGAGAGGTTTCCTCATCCTCTGGATCCCCTTTAATGGTGGTGATGGGCACAGAGCAGAGTTAAGGAGTTTTGTCTTTGGTTAGCAGGGAAAATCAGGCTCCTATTCTGGCTCTGAGCAATTCCTGGGCATGTGTCCAACGCCAAATCCCAGCAATTGCATCATGGACCAGAAATTTTTGGACATGAAGCGTCACTTTTGGTGCGATGGTTAAGTTTTTATTTGAATGCAACCTTAGCTTTGACAAATATTCCACAAGAACAGCTGGATGCTGATGGTTTCCTTTGTGCCTATGGATACTTCCATTACATGAAGCCTTTTCTCTCCACAGTTTGGATATTTTGTCCTTAAGATGTGATGTTCCACCTCGATCTTTGGTGCCAGAGGAAGGGTTTCTTTTTCTCCTCATTTTTTTTTGTTCATAATTCCTCAGTTTTCTCTCCTGCAGCACTCTTGGAAAAACCCTTATGGAGACAAATCTGTGCTGTGCACATTTGGCTCCTGGAGCACTCAGAAATGCTCTTTCTCTGTGGCTGCAGCAATAAATGTTATTATATAGAAATGCTGTGTTATGGCATTGTTAGAGCTACGAGGGGAATGCAAAGGAGCTGTGCTGCAGGTGGGGGGACACTGAGTGAGGGGTTTGGGGTGACTCAAGCCACCCCCTCTTTGGGATTCAGAGCACTTGGGGAGCAAATCTTCAGCATTCCCAGTCCCCTTCTGTGGGGTTAATCCATATCATGGCAGGCAAGAGAGTTTTCATTCTAGTGGAGCAAACCCACCCATGTTCTGGATGTTCACCTAAAAGTCATTCCTTGAAGTGGGGTGACTTGGCACCTCTTCCCTGCTCTCCTCTTCCTCCATCCTGCTGTGCTGGGATGGATCCTGCCTGTTCCCACCTCTGCAGTGCCTGGCACATCTAGGCCTCTTGCAGCTCTTCAGTGCATGGTCCTTGATGGAACACAAGTAGGGGCAGGTGGACAAAACCAAAAGGATCCCATGGACAAGCCCCTTCCTGTGGGGAGGATACAAACTCCTGGAGTTGTCCACAAACTCCTGAGCGGCTGAGTCTGGGCTCAGGGACTTGGTCACCTCTGCCTGAGGAACCCACTGTGGCCACCAGGAGAGGGGCAAAATGCCAGTGCCAGGAGGGAGATACAGGAACCAGGGGAGATGGAATTGTGACGTGGGGGGTGGAAGTGCCAGGGGTGGGATATGAGTGCCAGCAGTGGGAATGCAAACACCGGGAGGGAGATGGAAGAATCAGGATGGAGATGGAGGTACCTGGAGGGAGAGGGAAAAAGAAATGGGGAGATGCAAATGACAATGGTGAAATGGAAACAGGAATGGGGAGATGGAAATAGGAATGGAGAAATGAAAACAGGAATGGGGAGGTGCAAATGACAATGGTGAAATGGAAAGAGGAATGCTGAGGTTCAGGCTCCAGGGATGAGATGGAAACACAAAGAAAGATGGGAATAGCAGAGGGGAGATGAGAGGACCACCAGGGACAAGATGGAACTTCCAGGAGGGACATGCCAGCCTCTGGCAGGAGATGTAAAGCTGGAAGTCCCAGGGGTGAGATGGAAGTGTCAGGAGTGAGATGGGAGCACCAGGAGCCTTCCACCTCCCCCTTGGACCCAGAGCACGGCTCGAGTCTGTTGCCCCTTGGAAGGTTGTCCAGAAATCCACACTGGAGCAAAGGCTTGTTCCCAGCTGCAGAGGTGTGGGGCTTTGCCCACCCCAGCAGCCCCTCCCTGGGCTGGCAGAGGCTTTGGGGCACAGCTGGATCACATGGCTCAGACAGAGGGGAGTCTGGGCTCCAGGCAATCCTGGGAGGAGGCATAGAGATAAAAGCATCCCCTGCTTTCCTTCACAATTCACTGAAATCTGTGCACGTTGAGTGCTTTGATATGGGAACAGCAATATCAAACACATCCTGCATCGGCTGGAATATGGCCAGGGGAAAAAAAGAGGAAAAAATAAAAAAAGAAAATAGAGGTGAAAATCCCTGCGAAGGCAAAGCAAAGAGCAGCTGAGATTAATAAATTAAAACTACAGAAGTCACCTTTGTCCTTCAGCTCTCTGGCTTGGACTGAGGGATGGGGAAAATTCCCTGTGTTTGTGCTCAGGGGGGTTAAAAGCTGCTGATTTACAGAGCCAAAGTGCAGCTCTGCATCCCTGTAACGGCTCCCAGGGATCCAGCCGGGATGCAGAACACTGCCGGCTCTCTGGAGTCCTTCCCAAAGGTGAAACAGCCACACTTGGAGGGCAGGAGACCCAGAGGGGAGTGCCAGACGAATTCCACTGCATCCCTGGCTTTGGGTCGTCCATACAGAGAAGGAAGGGAACGGCGTGGGATCAGCGGCCGCGCGCACGGCCCGACCTGACGATGTTAAAGAGATTATTGAAGCCTCAGAAATTCGGTTAGGGCTGGAATTGGCCAAATCAATCATTGCAAACCAGTTCTTCGATGATCTCTGCCCTCTTTTATTTGGTTTAGGAATCACTGCGATGGCACTGGGATTTTTACAAACTCTATGCAAACCCTCGGTGTTAAGTGCAGGATTCCTCCCTTGTAATGAGGCGTTAAAAGTTCCCTTTCCAACCCAAACAAGACATTTTGGGTTTATTTTTTGCACAGGGGGACCTTTCCTGGTTCTTTAACAAAGGCATGAACTGATATATTTTTATTGATTTTCCTGTTCCTGAAAAACAGATTTTCGATAATAACCTCTTTCACTTGTAAGGCGTAAAAAAAAAGAAAGAGAAAGCAACCAAAACGCTGCAGGGGAAAATGTTATGAAATATCAAGGAAAACAACTTTCTATCATGTTTTTGATACTTTCCAAAACGTTTCTCTCCTGCTAAGAAGCAGGAAGGGCAGTTTGGGATCAAACCCATCCTATCTCTTTTTTATTCAGTGTTTTATTTGGATTTTGGAGTTGAATTCTGTCCTATCCCTCCTGCTCCATCCTCAGAGGGTTGAACCCTTCTGTTTCCAGCTGGAATAGGCTCGATCACAACATGGGCTTTTCTCCCTGGGACATCATGGAAACACATCCCAGCAGGAGCATCCCAAGGCTGGTAGGAACCACATGGCATCTACAGCTACTAACCCTGGAGAAAAAACATTTATCGGACATTTTTTTGGTTATGATTTTGAAAAAGCCTTGGCTTTGCTTTCTTTCAGGCAGGATGAAGATACAACATTCCCAAAAACTCCACGTTTTCCTCCCCAGGCTGTGTCGGGTGTCTGCGAACCTCTCTGTGCTCCCACCATTTTGCTTTTACCCCTTTGAAAATTTCCATTTCAAGAAACCATCTCTTTTTTAGGGGAGGGCAGCAGAGGGAAACGTGGCTAGTGGCACTGGAATGCTCATCCTTTCCAAGCTACTGCCACCAGCTGCACCCCAGCCTCTCCTGAGCAGGGACACGGACCCTCCAGGTCTAATTTAGGAGAGCTTTTATTTCTCTGTGGTGGGAAATGGGAAAAAAGCTGTGCTAATCCACCTTTTTCTCACATTAGGCACAACACTGGATGTTTCCATGTGGGATGGATGAATTTTCTGGTGTCTCCATGATGGAGGCTGCTGGGCTGGGCTGCTTCTCCCTTTGAGGACTCTCAGGATCAAAGGGAAAAGGAAAAACATCAAATATCTGTGTGGTCCTGGGCTGCCATGGCCAGGAGTTGCCTCTTCCATCTAGAAAATTCAGCCAGGTTTTATTTTTTCTTAAATAAAAATACATTTTTCATATTAAAAGTGAAGGTGAAGGTGAAGGTGGAGGATTCACAGAGTCTCTGCTGCAGCTGGTTGAGGACCAACCCAATGGGTCAGGCACACCCAGAGGGTGAATTTGCCCCTGACTCCCTCCATCTCTGCTTTCAGAAAATATTTCTGTGTTTTCTTTAAGGCTGGCCGGGGAGCTGGGCTGAAACACTTGATAGCAGAAGTAAGTGGACAACAGGAAAAGCAGGATGGATTTCCCACGTTTCCCACCCCCGAGGTGAAAATAAGCACATGGAGACAGATGTAAAAAATTAAAATGAAATGCAGGTATGATCCCAAACACAGGGAAAACACACCTTGGATCCTGCAGAGTGAAGCTTCGGGGTTTTTTTCCCCCAAACCAAGCCCGGGTTTCTCGCGGGGGAGGACGAGCCGGGCTCAGGGAAAGCGTCATTCCGGCGAGCGGCCCCGCCGGCTCCTCCTCGGGCTCTGAATAATCCAGAGGCTGCAAAGGAAACCTTCGGCAGGCGGTCACCCTCCAGCGAGCCCGGGATGGGGTCGCTGGGGCTGCACGGAGCTCTCTGAATTGAAGCAGTGGAGTGTGAAATAGGAATTACTGACAGCTCTTAAGTATATCAAGAGAACAGCCCTATTCCTTAATACAGAGCTGCTAATAGACATCTAAAGACCTATAAAGCAGACAATTCCTCTATATCATCCTAGTTAAATCAATGTACTTATATTACTCTCATCATTTTCCCTTTAACGTTTATTACATTTTGCCACTGTAATTTATTTTTTCATATCCATCAGCCGATTAAAGACTTTATTCTGAAGATACACACACAGCCTTGTGACCTACTTGAGGCTGACCGAGGCTGTTAAATAAAAGCAATTTGGTGGAGGAGGTTGGAGGGGTTTTGCCCTCCCTCTCTCGCTGTTTTTTTGCCCTTGCACGGGGAGCACGGGGGATGGGAATGTGGGACTATCCCGACACCAGCACGGACGTGTGTCCTTGGGAAGCCTTGAGCAGCTTTTACTCGATTTTAGACACTCCCTGTCATGCCTGGAGACCTGGAATACCCCGAGCTCACAGCTCTGCCTTCCCAAGCCAGGTGACTAGGTCTGGGAGGCCATCTGAGCTCCCAAAGCCGTTCCCCAGCTGATCCATCACCTCTCCAGCGTCCCCACACTTGTGACAGGAGGAAGGAGCAGTTCTGGAGTGCCATCTATTGATGCCGCGCCTCGGAGGTGCCGCAGAGCCCCCGGAGCGGGCAGGACCCGCCTGTTCCCTCCCAGACACCGGATCCAGCCCAGATTCCCTCTGCTCTGGCCATGCCTGCACCTGCCTCCTCCTGAGCCGATCCCTGCCTCGGCCAACCTCTTGCTTTTTATTCACTCCTCTGCCAGAATTATTTAAACGTCCCCTCTTAGACTTTTATGTGTCCGGAGCCACTCCTCTTCCTCTCTGTCCAAATAATTTCTCCCTCGGGAAAGAAAGGAAAAAATTATTCTTTCACCATTTGGGCCCGTGTGCACCCAATGCTCCCATTTTATTGGATTTGTTGCCTTTTTTCCACCTTTTAAAATTTTATAATTTTTTTTTTTTTTGAGGGGTCATTATTATGGTACCAGTATCAGGACAAGTTTTTCTCAGTTCTCACATGATGCCAATAAGGAGAAGCAAAGCAATGGGGGACGTGGAGAGCTCCAGGTTGTGCCAGTACTTGGGGTGGGTGTTATTGACCTCGAGGAAATAGAAGGAGAAAAATCGCTGAGTAAAATGACTGAAAATAAGATGGAATGCCTGAAAATAGGAAGGAATGCCTGAAAATAGGAAGAGCATTCCATAATCTCTCATGGAAATAAACCCCACATGGAGCAAGGATCAGGACACCCAAAGCTTTTACACCTGGGGCTGTTGGATGTGGCTTTCCGTGAGGAAACAGTAGAGTTGGGATGCAGCAAGATCAGCTGCTCTGGGATTTAATTGTATTTATTATTTACCATAGACATTTATGGCTTTTTATTTATTGCTGTAAATAAAAAGGAGTTGATTTGACCTCTTCCCTCCATGTCACCCTCCAAAAACCCAACCAAGAGCAGCAGCACACCTGGACCTTGCAGGGCAAAGAGCATTCCTGGGCAAGAGAAGGTGGATTTTGTCCAAACAGCCACATCAGGAAGGATAAAAACCCCCAAACTTCTGGCACAAAATCACCCAGAGATGGGAAGGAGGGAATTCAACTCCCCCATTTCCATCCCAGGCGTTCAGGGCACCTTTTGCTCAACAAAGCCACCTCCCAGGATTGCAGCTTCCAGAAGTGAATATTTCCCAGTTTTATTCTCCCAAATCTTTCCTCCTGTCCCAGCAGCTCATGGTCCTTATCTCGATGAGACCCTGAGCTCCAATCCTCGGCACTTAGCAGCGAGGGAATGGCAGCTCGGAGGGTGCTTTGCTCCAGGAAATTATCCTTTCTCCCTAATTATTTCCATTTAGTTTGGCTCAGTGATGCCAGGATGCTCTTTGTGCCTCATCCAGAGGCCATCCAGGGAAATGACTCTTTGAGCTCCACAAAAACGATGCCCTGGATGCCAAAGGATCCAGCTCCACTTTATTTTTAGAGATAATATTATTTCCACACTCCCATGGTCGTTGGAGAGCCCATGAGGATCAGGGACCTTCATGGAGGTTATAGATGAGAATCCTGCCCTGCTCTGCACCAAAACACTCCTTTTTCACTGCAAAATGGGCAAACTAAGCAAAGTTTTCCCTGTGGAGCATAACTGGGAGTTAGTTACCTTGGGAACGAGATTTATCTCTTCACTTGTTCCTGCGTAATCCAGGGAGGGCACTTTTAATAACCAATTGATGGGAATTGCTGGGGATAAATTATGCATCCCGGGCCCGGCAGTGAGTTATGGACTTCTCCCTCCTGCTCCAGCACACGGGGACCTGGCTCCGAGCTGCTCCTGTGCCCTTTGCAAGTGGAAAATCCATTGAAGATGGAATTTTTCCTGGCAGAAAGGGCCATTTTGACTTTCCCAGCCCAAATCCCTAAGTCTCATTTGAAAGTAGCCGGGTCAGTGTTGTCTCCAAAGTGCAAACAGACACAGGAAAACACGGAGAGGATGAGGAGGGGATGGAATATGATATTTATATTTAACATCTATAAAATATACATCACACTCTTGCAATGAATACAGGGAGGGGTCCTCCTCTCATTCCATAATCTCAGCAAAAAAACTTCCAATATGGCTTGGAAATGACATTTTTTAAAATTCATCCCATTTAAAATATTAATCTCGCATGTTATTAATAACGCGAGGCAGAAATGTATATTTTAAGTGAAGGTTTTTATCATCTGGCTCTCGCTTTAATGCGCGGTTTGTCCTTTTCCTGCAGACATCCATCCTCTGGACATCGCTGGGAGATGAAAACTTAAATCGGAGTCGCTCTTGAATTTTTCATCTGAGCCTGATTCTCTCTTTAATATCCTATTTTTATAAAATAATCATCGTCCAGCTCGCAGGGCTGGTAAAAACAAGCCTGATGTAGATGTGAAATGCAGCTCTGTCTGTTCCCATCTTCATTTGCAGCTTGTCCAGGTATCCACGGGCCACGAAGGCAGGGAAGTTATCCTGGATGTCCCTCACCATCCAGTGACTTAGGGGGGTGCTCAGCCTTGTCAGCTGGGCCAGGTTTGCACAAGGTGGGACAAAATTGCCCTGGATTTGAGGGTTTCCATGAGTTTATTTGGCGATTTTTGTGCATTTATTTGGGGGTTGCCATGAGTTTTTAGGTGTTTCCAGAGTTATTCTCTGCTTCCAAGGTCCCTTTTCCCAGCCTGTTTTTCCAGGCATTGCTCCCTTTCCATGGTAGATACCATTGGAATCCCAACCAGCCATGATTTTTGGGATACTACAGGGCAGAGGAATACACCAGCTTGATAATTTTTCAGAAATATGCTTCATTCCAGCATTCCTTGGATAAATCCAGGGCAGGACTGTGCAGCTAGGACAGCCCCAAGCTTCCCCTGCACTCCTGGGATGCTCAGCACCAATGGGACACTTCACCTCTGGAGATTCAGCCAGAGCAGCTGGTGAGGGAAAGGTTAAACCAAGGAAATAAAAAATAATACAGCGGCTTTTCCCTTGACTTCTCTGCCTTGGCAGCAGCACGGCCCTGCTGCTCAGGAAGCATGTCCCATCTCCCAGAGCCCCAAGGGATGCTGCCAGCCTGGGCTGGCACCGCTTTCCCTCTCCCCTCTCCGCGATGTGCTCCCACAGTTCCCGCCTCTGTCCCACATTCCATGAGCCGCCGTTCCGGATATCCCACACCCCGCTGGACCCGCTCCTGTGGATCCATCTGGAAGCAGAGGGTGGGATCCTGCCATGCCAGGGAAAGAATGGTTTTTAATTAAATTCCGACATCAGGGTTTTATCACCGGCATCAGGCAGGCAGAGCCTGGCACTGGTGGGCAGACACCGGCTTTGCCAAGGAAATCTTTCTGGGATGTGGGATTCTTGTCCACCCAGGGATGATGGTGGGAAGAGGCTTTCTCTGAATATCCACATCCCTCCTTCCCTCTGTCCCCGCTGCCCTGGGGACAATGCTCAAGGAAAGGGGAATATTTGACAGCAGGAGCTGGCACTGCCCCAGTGTGAGGAGCACCGGCTTTAATTAACTCCCAGCAAAATTGGCAGGGCCTTATCTGGAGCCTCCACCAGCACATTGCAGCCCGTGTCCCGCCCCAGCAGCAAACCTGGGGAAGGGAAGGGCAGGAGGAGCTGGAGGTGGTGGTGGGGACACAAGTGGTGGCAGCACCGCCCGCCCAGCTGGGCTCACACCGCCCAGAGCTCCACGCGCCAAAGCAGGAAGGCTCAGCCTTTATTTCCCCCTCCTTTAAAAAATATAATAAAAGAAATCGCATCCAAGGCTGTTTCTTTTTTCTTTTTTTCCTTTTTTTTTTCCAGCTGCCCCAATTATCCCATTTGTTCAAAGCAAAATCTTGCAATTCGAGGCAGTTTATTTATTCTGCCCAAGCCGTGTTTACAGCGGCGCATCGGAGCACTGGGGGTGAGTTAAGCGGTGCTGGGGGTTGGGGAGGGGAAAAGGAGGGGGGAAAAGCATCTTTTTGGGCAAAAAAAAATTAAAATAAGGAAATTAGAAAGAACCGTTTTAAAGAGGCAGACATCAAAGGCATCATTTATATTTCAGATGGTGGGGAAATAACTTTCTAATGAGGAATCATAATGGGGAAAGTGAAGATTCCTGCGTTATTGCATCGCCAGCTTCAAAACCCTCCCATTGTTCTACTTGAGAGGAAAAATAAACCCCGAACCAGTCAATTAGAGGGAAGAGGGGGAAAAGTGGAATAAACTATTAATTTTTAAAGGAGTAGCTCCATGGTGGGAAGGGCCTCCCTAAAAATTCGGGGTGTTGTGCTCCAAGGCTCCTGCTCCTCTCTATTTTCCAGCCTGGAGGTTGTGTTCAGTTTATTTTATTTTAAATACATCCAATCCATGCAAGTTCCATGGGGTGCTCCAAGCATGTCCCACCACCCCCAAACCCAGACTATCACTTTTTGGGTCAGAAGGACAGGATTGGTTCCAAAAATGTTGCCCTGTTCATGACAACTGGGGTGTTAAAAACAACTCCTGCTGTTCCAGGATTAATGAGTCGCAGTCTGGGAAGGGCGATAGAGCTGCCAACCAGTGTCACTATTGTCCCATTCAGAGGAGTCAGCGCTG
>VXBB01010831.1:18139-31305 GCA_013399915.1 Illadopsis cleaveri
TTGATTTTTTTTGAGGGTGGGAGTGGGAAAATTGTGAAAGAGGGGAAAAGAAGGGAGTCCAGGCAATTCTGCAGGTTCTCAGCCAGCAGCAGAGCCTGGATCTCCAGCCCCAAACTGGGATGTAGATTATCCAGCTGGGAATAGCTGATCCCAAACTGGGATTTCCATCCTCCAGCAGGGAATAACCCATAATCCAGCATGGCCAGAGATCCTGGGTTAGGGGAACGCAGAGGGAAGGAGTGCAAGGAGGGGAGGGGATTTGGGAAGTGAACCNGCGAACCTAAGTGCTGATCCCATGAGAAAAAGTGAAAAAGACTCTGCACAAAGCTCTGGTGGAGGAAAAGCTGCTCCAGGGGGGTCTGATCCCAAATTTCCTTGTGTCCCCCCACTTCCAACACACTCCAACACCTCGGAGGACGCAGCGAGGCGAGAAAATCCCAAGGTTTGATCCATGGGATTTACCCTGGGATCTCCAACATCCCCTGGGTGGTTTCCAGGGATTTCTGGCTTGGGAATAGGGAGAAATCCCAGACTGACCTCGGCAGGAGGGCAGGGTGCTGCTCCACTGGCCGTTGGCCAGGCACTGGGATTGGGAGGCTCCCTCCAGGCGGAAGCCGGGGTTGCACTGGAATTTGGCCACGTCGTTGAGGTTGAACTGGGAGCCCTGGGTGAGGCCGTTGGGGGGGTTGCCAGGGTGGCCACAGGTGATGGCTGCAAGCACAAAATGGAAATGTCACTTGATTGGTTCACTGGGAAAAAGTTTCGGAGGTAGGAGAGCGTAAAAACCCCCACATGATCCCAAACCCCAAAGATTTGCAGCCTGCTCTGTTGAGAGAACAGGATTTTTGTAGGTTTTTCTGGCACCAGGAATTCCCTGCATCCTTCTCCAGGCAGCTGAGTGCCAGGATCCCACTGATTTACACCACATATTCCTCTCCAAAAATCCCCAGCTCCTGCTCTTAATCCCACACCACCCCAGGCATCCCAAACTCTGTTGTTCCCTTCCTCTCTCCCTGTGCCAGTCCTGGCTGCTCCCCGCAGGGAAAAGTTACACCTGGAAGCAGAGGGAAAAGAGAGAAAATAGAAGGAAAATCAGAATTCCAGCATGGAGCCTGAAGAGATGAAATCTGCCCAAGTGGGAGAAACTTTGTGGGAACATTTTACTTCCAAATCCCTGGAGTGAGGATTTTTCCGGAGTTTTTTTTTTCCCCTGAGGTTGGTGTTGGCTCAGGATGAGGTGAAGGGCACAGGAGCTGCCCTGGCAACTCCCAGGGAAGCAAAGGCAATTCCAGCATCCCAAATCCTTCTGGGAAGTGGCTGGAACACTCTGCTGTCACCTCAGCAGGTGACACAGGGAGGGCACAGCCCCGCTGCTGGCAGAGCCTTTGATTTCAGCCAGTTCTAGGCAAAAAAGGAAACTCAGGATGAGCCAGCAGGAGATTCTTGTCTGCCTAAGGAATGTGACATCCTGGGACAGCTGAGGACAAAGCTTTATTGATCATTGTCACACGGAATGTCCTGGTTTGTCCAGCAGGACAAATTCTGGTTTTCCTGGACAGCTGCCAGCCCCAGGAGATTGAAGGGAAGATGAAATTCCCACAAAAGATCCATAACAAATGTGACTGCCCAGGCTGGGCTGGAGCAAGGGGATGGGGATTTATTCCTGACCCCAGCTGGTGACAGGGATAAATGAGAAAGCAGGGCCAGGTTTGGGATATCATGTGTGGAAATGGGAGGAATTCTGTCCCTAGGGAAAAAAAAACCTTCCCACAGTTGCATGGATCAGACAGAGGAGGTGACTGCAGCAGGTTGGGAGGGGAAATACCAGGAGAACAGGGAATGGTGCTGTGCCCTGAGAGGGGTCAATAAACCCCTGAGGTGCCTCACTGCAAAGCCCACCAGAGCTGGGATCGACAATCCCAAATTTCTGTTACCCCCAAGGCGTGTAAGAACTCAGAATAATTCCAGAATGGTTTGGGATGGAAAGGAGTTTAAAGCCCATCCCATTCCAGCCCCTGCCATGGGCATGAGAGTAAATTCCACCCTTTCCAACCATTCTTCTCCCAAAAATCTTCAGCAGGATCAGACACCTGCCCGAATTTTGGAGTCACTGCTAACTTTGCCAACTTAATCCTGATGTTTTGTTTTCAGGCTGGATTCTGTCAGGTCATTCCCTCCTTCCCATCTTGTTCTTGTTGTGCCCCAGGACAGAAAGCTCCAAACCAGACAGGAGAGATGGGAACAAACAACTGGAGCACCACGATACGAAATCCACGGATTGTGCTGCCCGTTGATAAGATGCTGCTTCAACTTATCAACACCTGAGAGCTGCAGGGAGTTGGTTAATTGGGTTATTTCCTGGGAAGATAAACGAGGAGGTTGGACAAGGTGATTTGAGGGGGAGCAGAGGAGAGATCCTGATTTTCCATGGACACAGAGCGTGGCTCTCAAGGATTGTGACCACCAGGGTGTGTTTGTAGGGCTGTGCCTGCCTTTAACACCCTCTGACCCCAAAAAAACATCCTCTCCTCTGATCCCACACCTTCAGCAGGGCTTGGGCAGGAGAAATTCAGTGGAATTTTTGAACCACAAAGGATCTTTTCTTGGAGACACCCAGGGACAATCCTGCAAAACACCGACAATGTGCACACAGGGTCACCCCACACCCTGGGGATGTGAGCTCTGGATTTCCTCCCAAAATCTGCACAAAACCATCCCAGCCTATAAAAACCTACATAAACCTTAATAAACCTATATAAACATATATAAACGCCTTGTGTGCTCAATAAATTTGGTTTCTGACCAGAACTTGGAATGCCCCCTCTCTCAATTGCTGCCACCCAAAGGGCACCATCTCCTTGGTGACCCACAGTCACCCAAAGGCCACCATCTCCTTGGTGATCCAGTCACCCAAAGGCCACCATCTCCTTGGTGACCCACAGCCACCCAAAGGCCATCACCTCCTTGGTGATCCACAGCCACCCAAAGGGCCATCATCAGGTACAGGCTTGACCAGGACAGTCAGGATAGATCCCTGTGGGCTCGATATTTTCTGAGCCTGGGAATTGCTGAGCTCTTCCCAAGGGAAACTTTTCAAGAGTTTTTCTTTTTCCCAAAATAACCTTGTGTAAACAGTATTCCTTTCCCATAACAGCAGCTGTTTGCTATTTCTGTTCCTGAGCCAATGGGAGAGGTGTCAGCCCTGTGGACCAATAATGTGCCTTTAGCACAGCGTGTTATAAAAGGGCTGGATGAATTGTAAATAAAACCTTTTTGATTTCCACTGCCTTCTGACTGGAGTCAAGTGTCGCTGTTTTGGACACACGAGGAACGAGGCAGGCACAGCAGAAGTCAACGAAACTTCTACTACTTTATTCAAATTCTGACTCCAATATTTATACATCTGTATAAAGGTCAAGAGATTGGCTACAAGGGTCGCCACCTCTTTCACCTGGATGGTGAACATCACCATCAATCACAATTCTCCTCCCAGAGAACAAATATGCAAACTATCTAGAAATATGTAAACTATCTAAAAATATACATTGTGTTTTGTTGAGCTGCATGAGAAAGCAGGACTGCAAAGCCCAAACATTTGCAAGCAAGAAAACCTAGGGCAACAGTCAAGCACCTTTATTCCATGTCCCACTGCGACAGACGGACAGCTTGAGAAAACAGGCTGGGAGGGACGAGATCTGAAGGAATGCATCCATCCCCTCCCACAAGCCCTTCCACCCCCTCCTGGCTGGCACTCCCCGTGGCAGGGCTGAAGGAATGACAAGTACTTACGCACACAGACAGGCGTTTTCCCGGACCAGCGGTGGTCCTGCTGGCAGATGCGCACGGACATGCCGATGAGGCGGAAGCCGGGCTGGCACTGGTACACCACGCTGCCCCGGTAGTTGTAGTTCTCCCCGTTGATCTGCCCGTTCACGATGGGGCTGGGCACGCCGCAGTGCCCGGCTGGACAGGGGAGAATGGCAGGAATCACCTGGAGATCCCGTTAAAGGTGTCCCCAAAAGGCATCGCCCGCCCCATGGATCTCTGCGGGGTCAGGGTGGGGAGAAGCCCAGACTGGGTTGGGTTGGAAGGGAATGTAAGGATTGTCTACAGGGACACCTTCCAAGCCCTGTCCAACCTCTCCTTGGACACTTCCAAGGATGGGGCCACAGCTTCTCTGGGTATGGATGGGATTTGGAGATGCCCAGACTGGTTTGGATTGGAAGAGAATGTAAGGATTGTCTACAGGGACACCTTCCAAGCCCTGTCCAACCTCTCCTTGGACATTCCAGGGATGAGGCAGGCACAGCTTCTCTGGGCATGGATGGGGTCTGGTGATGGCCAGACTGGGTTGGGTTGGAAGGGAACATACGGATTGTCCAAAGGTACACCTTCTACCATCCCAGCTTGCTCCAAGCCCTGCCCAACCTCTCCATGGACACTTCCAAGGATGGGGTACACAGCTTCTCTGGGCATGGATGGGGTTTGGAGATGCCCAGACTGGGTTGGGTTGGAAGGGACTGTAAGGATTGTCTACAGGGACACCTTCCACCATCCCAGCACACTCCAAGCCCTGTCCAACCTCTCCTTGGACTCTTCCAGGGATGAGGCCACAGCTTCTCTGGGCAATCCATGCCTGTTGTTTATAGGGAAGAATCCCACCCCAATATCCAACCCAAACCTGTCCTCTTCCAGCTCCAGGCCGTCAACTTAAGACTCTGCTGCCATAAACATACATCCCCGTCCCAAAGCTCTCCCAACACCTCACACCTATTGAGGAGGCACGAATCAAACTCTGATTCCCCTTTACATCCCCATAAAACCCCACAGCGTGGATTCCTCCTCTGATCAGCCCCTAAAACCCCCGAGGTGCTTCCGGGAGCTTTCCCCACACCCCGTGGGTGCCAGCAGGACATTCCCAAGGGATACCTACCCAGACAGCGGACCTCAGCCCCGCTCCAGAGCCCGTTGGCCATGCACTCCCTCACCCGGGAGCCCACCAGGGTGTAGCCAGTGTTGCAGGAGAAGATGGCAGTGGCCCCATAACTGGTGAGGGTCCCGATCTTGTTCCCGTTGGGAGGGGTGGGCAGCTCCCCGCAGGAGATAACTAGGACAGATCCCAAAGGACAGTGAGAAGACAGGCTGGGAGGGGATGGGTTTTGAAGGAATGCATCCAGGCACAGCCCCAGGAGTTATTGTTGGAGTGGAGAAGTTCATTAAATAATTCCAGGAATTGTAATAATTCCAGAGCCGTGTTAGATGAGGTGACAAAAATAAGAGCTGTTAATATTTATGCTTCAGGACACAAGGGAAGCACTAAAGACAGGCTGGGAAGGAACCAAAGGAGTTTTTCACACCTGAACTTCCTCACACAGGAATATTTTTGTCATTAACCCACTGCTGGATGGAGCAGGAAGCCTGATTCCCAGAAAACCCACAGAATCATGGAATGGGGTACGTTGGAAGGCACCACAAAGGCCATGAGTAGGGACATCTCCCACTAGACCGGGTTGCTCCAAGCCCTGTCCAACCCGACCTTGGAATTGCACAAAGTTTCCAATTAAAAGTGACACCCAGCTTTCCCCCACAAGCTGAAATTCCGAGATCTGCAGATCCCAGCTGGGCTTGTGGGATGCAGGAGCCCGTGCAAACCCAACTCCGCCCCCTCAGAACTCCAGCTCTCGATTTTATCTTCATTTTCTCTGCCTTCAAGCTCTGCCAACCCTCCGGAGCTCCCGCCGGGTGCTCCTGACCTCGGGGCACTGCCAAGATCCTGTCACTTGGATTTAGGTGGCAATAAGGCTGAGGGAACAAAAGGAGGTCAGGCTCTTGCTCCCAGATCCAGAGGAAGAGCTGGCAGGGGGAAAAGTACATCTGTCACCCAGGCCGGCAGTCACAGCTCCACAAACAAAGGCAGGCAGCAGGGAGGGAGAGATTTTGCTGTCTCTGTCTGCACTCGGAGAGAAAAACCCTCCACCTCTGACAAAAGGAGAGATCCAAAGCACAGCAGTGGTGTCAGAACAACTGAGAGCTGCTGCTGTGCCCCGTTGGGTTTGATTTGCAGGTGACACTGTTACCCTTGTAAACCTGGTGTTGGTGTGAGAGATGAGGCTTGGCAGCAGAATTCTTTATTTTTCCTCCTTAAAAGCCCTGACTTCAGAGCAGCTTCAGCAAAGCTGCTGGGACCCCACAGCAACAGCTGAGCTGGAGGGCTGGAGATCCTAGGGAAGTGCTGGGATTAAACCAGGAATCAGATCCAGACGTCTCCCTGCATCTCAGCTCCCTTCCAGCAGCTCCCTCAGCTACTGCCAGCAGTTATTCAGTCCCACCCCACAGCAGGGACACATTCCATTATCCCAGGTGCCCTGGGACACTTCCAGGGATGGAGCAGCCACAGCTCCTCTGGGAAATCCAACCCAGCCCCTCCCTGCCCTCCCAGGGATGGATTTCTCCCCAAAATCTGCACCAAACCATCTCATAAATGCCCCAAAGACCAAACCATGCTCCACAGCTCCACCTCAGCTGCTGCCAGGAGTTATTAAGTCCCACCCCACAGCAGGGACAATTCCCACTATCCCAGGTTGCTCCAGCCTGGCCTGGGACACTTCCAGGGATCCAGCGGCAGCCACAGCTCCTCTGGGAAATCCATCCCAGCCCCTCCCTGCCCTCACAGGGATGGATTTCCTCCCAAAATCTGCAGCAAACCATCCCATCCTGTACCCAAATCTGGGGACTGGAACTGAGAGTAAAATGGAACTGATAAAGGAGCCTGGCACCTTCAGCCTGATGGAGCAGAAACCATGGGACAGACACATATAAAGGATCCCTGGGGTAGGAGTGACCAAGAAACATGCTGTGAAACTTTGCAGTGATTACCAAGTAACTGATGTCATGAAGAATGTATAACCAATGAGAAATTGTTACCAAAAATGGACTCCTATGGAAATGCCATACATGAAAAACTCTAAAAAACCCTATATTAACCTACATAAACCTACATAAATGCCTTGTATGCTCAATAAATTTGGCTTCTGACCAGAACTTGGAATGTCCCCTCTCTCAATCTCTGCCACACAAAGGCCACCATCTCCCTGGTGATCCAGTCACCCACCAACAGGGTTGACCAACAGAAACCCCAGAAACTTGCATTCCTTTTTTCACCTTATATTCCTTTTTCTCCCTTTTTTTTCCCCTCCCAAATAAGGAATTCACACACACTTTACTGCCTCCCCGTTATTTTTTCCAAACTTTCCATGCTCATTCGGTTCTTTCAGCCTTAATCTGTGACACCACCAAAACTGCCTATAAGTCAGTCTCCTTTTCCATTATCTTTTGGCATTCTTCACCCATTATTCACTTCCTTTTAGTGTATTTCACCTCCTAGTTAAGGGTAACACCCTTATTGGTGTTTACCACCTTGTTGGCTTCAGCTACCAACCAATTCCTCCCTTCACATGGCTTCAGCTACCAGCCAACTCCTCTTTCCATACCATGAGCGACGCCCAGCAGTTTCTCTTTGCCAGTTTAACGTCAGGAATTCTTTGAAATCACATCAGGAAACACCAGAAACCCACCCAGGGCTGGGATTTGCTGACCCTAAACACCAAACCCAGCCCGCGGTGCCACCCCGGGGCACCCCTGCTCTTACTTTTACAGGTGGGCACGGGCTCCCCGATGCTCCAGGTTCAGCTACCAACCAACTCCTCCCTTCACATGGCTTCAGCTACCAGCCAACTCCTCTTTCCATACCATGAGCGACGCCCAGCAGTTTCTCTTTGCCAGTTTAACGTCAGGAATTCTTTGAAATCACATCAAGAAACACCCCCAGGGCTGGGATTTACTGACCCTAAACACCAAACCCAGCCCGCGGTGCCACCCCGGGGCACCCCTGCTCTTACTTTTACAGGTGGGCACGGGCTCCCCGATGCTCCAGGTTCAGCTACCAACCAACTCCTCCCTTCACATGGCTTCAGCTACCAGCCAACTCCTCTTTCCACACCATGAGTGATGCCCAGCAGTTTCTCTTGGCCAGTTTAACATCAGGAATTCATTGAAATCACATCAGGAAACACCAGAAACCCACCCAGGGCTGGGATTTGCTGACCCTAAACACCAAACCCAGCCCNCTGGGATTTACTGACCCTAAACACCAAACCCAGCCCGCGGTGCCACCCCGGGGCACCCCTGCTCTTACTTTTACAGGTGGGCACGGGCTCCCCGATGCTCCAGGTGCCGTTGGCCTGGCAGCTGATGACCCTCTGGCCCGTGTAGTAGTAGCCAGGGTCGCAGATGAGCATCAGCTGGGCGTTGTAGTGGTACTGCACCTCGTAGGTGAGGCGCCAGCGGCCGTGCTCCACCGCGATGCTGCTCACGTCGGGGCAGGTCACAGCTGGGAGAGGGGGGGCAAAAACAGCACAGAGAAAAGGGCACAGAGACTTGGTTAATTGAGGTTAATTGAGGTTAACTGAGGTTTTAAGTCCCCCCCCAAAAAAATCCAGGTGTGGTGGGTTTTCAATGAGGGGAATATCCCCTCGGTGGGGTTGTTGTTGAGGGTTGAGAGGAAAACTTTCCTGGACAATATAACCCGTGAGCTGTGGTCCATTTTTGGGTGTAACACCTTGAGGAGGGGATTTTGTCTGCCTGAAATGCACCTGAAGGCCCTTCAATAAACACAACTGCTTTTTATTCCCTTTATAAATTACGATTACGGATTAATTATTATTTGGGACGGCTCAATTAACGATTACGTAGAACTCTGGTTCTTTGGAGGGCTTAGAGCAAAGATTTATTGAAATACAGACTCTTTTATACAGTTGTTTTGGTACAGTCAATATGACTGGTCAATTAGAGCAACACTTCTCAACCATTTCTTACAAGAAAACAACAAGTTAGAAAAACATCAGCTGCTAAAAGTTTTCTACCCTAAGCATTTTCTACCTTAACAGTTTTTTCACCTTCCAAGGATTGTTCTGATTCCTCCATACGATTTCCCAGGTGAGAGTGGCAGTGTTATGTACTTGGCTTTCCCACAGGCTTCAAGCCACTGCCTGGAGCCTAAAAAGTCTATTTTCTGACCACTGTCAGCTCCCACACCTTAATTTCATCCAGCCTATGTTTGTTAGGTAGTCCCAAAAGGCATCAGTGCTGTCTGGACACCCCAAATCCCCACTCACCCACACACAGAGGGGGCTGGTTCCCGTTGCTCCAGACTCCCTCCTGCAGGCACTCTGTGCTGGGCTCAGCACCTGGCTGCAGCTGGAAGCCCTGGTTGCACTGGTACACGGCCTTGGTGCCCACCGTGTACTCCTTCCCAAAGACAACCCCGTTCCTGGGGGCTCTGGGAACTCCACAGGAGAGAGCTGGGAAGAAAAAAAAAAAANAAACACCTTTCAGTGGGTTGTAAAGAGTGAGTTTCTCCTGGAAGAGGCTGTGGCTCAGAATTCCTGTAATAATATCTGTACCACGGGATGAGTTTCCATGCGGAGATAATGGATCCGATAGCGGGAACGTTTTGTGTTTACACCCCAGAGCAGCACCGGCCCCAAATCCCTCTCCAGGAGCACTTCTGCATCACAAAAGGCAGCAAATTGTGTAATTATGGTGTGGCAGAAGGGAGGCTGAGGAGGTGGAGTTGGGGAATTCAGGGGGAACATGGAAAAGGAGGGGAGGCTCTGCCCCATTGCTGCTGGAATCCTCGGCTCTGGGGGCAGGGAGGGGACAGGCAGGTGACAGCCAAAACCACACAAAGAATCACGGCCATTTATGCTGCTGCCCTTTTTCCCAACCCTGGGAATGCCAGCACTGGGAAAAGTCCCCAAATGTGCTTCTCCAGCAGCATGAGGAGGAGGAGGGAGAATAAATCAAGATCTGACTCCAAACCCACCCTGTGGTCCCATCCCTGTCCAAGCCTGGCTCTGGGGAAGAGGAAGATCCACATCCCTCCTGTCTGGACAGGGTAGGATGCCCAAGGGAGGAGCAGCCAAAACCTGGGAAGCTCCACTGGGAAGCTCCTAAAAGCTCTGTGGGGTTGGGGGAGCAGCAGAACCTGCCAGCAGACACAACCCTAACCCCTGATCCCAATATCTGCCTGTGCATCCAGACAAACCCCTTCCCTCCTGCAGCACCCCCAGCTCAGCTCCCAGCACACTCGCCTTCCCGCTGCTCCCTGTGCACAAAAGCAGGGCTGGAAAAGGAGGAAAAGTCACTTTTTGGTGATGGGGAGCCCAAACTTCACGTGTGCAGCAGCAGCAGCAGCACAACCCTGGGTCTGTCCTTGTTCAAGTCCCAGCTTTTACCCCACTCCTGCCCCAGCACGGAGCAGGATCCCAGAGCAGGGGCTGGAATTCTGATGAGTGTGAGCAATTCCAGAGGCAGGATCAGGGCCTGGCAGCACTGCTGGTGACAGCAGTGTCACTGCAGCCAGCTCGGGGCTGGCCAATCCCTCTCCAAGGCCTGGTGTCTAGACAGGCTGCCAGCCTGAATACCAATGGCCCTCCCAGGGAAAAGAGGGCACCTGGAAATTCCAACCTTTTCCCTGCTACCTCTGCTATTCCTTTTTCCTGAAGAGTTGGGGGAAAACTGAGCCCTTTCCATCCCCACCAAGGCCTGCTCCTTTCTGCTTTTCATTCCCTTAATGCTTCCCAAATAAAATCTCCCTTTTATTGATCCCCAGGAAACTGAGGCACAGGGAGGGACAGGAGCTCCAAGCCAGCAGGGCTGAGCTGCCTCTTGCCTTCATTCCACGTGGAGACAGAAAAATGTTGGATTCGATGTGGCTGAAGGGAGCAGGAGAGGAGCCAGCCCAGGCCTGGGGGTGGAGCTGCTCTGCCAGGAATTGTCCTCCTGAAAATCCCCAATCCTGCATCCAGCCCAAGGCACTGGAGAGCCACGGGCCAGTGTCAGGATTCCTGATAGGAATAGGAGGACACTGAGGGGAAAAGTGACTCTTTCCACCTCAGCATGTGAGGTGAGCAGTGAGTTCTCCCAGCTGTGGGAGTCAGGCTCTTCCAGAGGGACATCCAGCAGCAAGATCCTGACCTTTATTTCCCCCCATCCCAGGTCCTTTCCTCTTTTCCCAAACCCAGTTACTCCTTTCCCTCTTTGCCATCTATTCCCAGTGCCTTGGAGATGAGGCTCAATCCTCAGTGCTCCCAGCCTGTTCTCAACATGGAATTAACAGAATTCCAGCAGAGATGTCTTCACACGGATGCTTTAATTCCTTCTATTTCAAGTCCTTTCCTCTTACCTCACTCCCAGTCATTCCCTTCCCTCTTTGCCATCTATTCCCAAAACCTTGGAGATGAGGATCACCCCTCGGTGTTCTCAACACGAAATTACCAGAATTCCAATAGAAATGCCTTCACATGGATAATTTATTTCCTCCCATCCCAAGTCCTTCCCTCATATCCCACTCCCAGTCATTCCCTCCCCTCTTTGCCATCTATTCCCAAAACCTTGGAGACGAGGATCACCCCTCGGTGTTCTCAACACGAAATTAACAGCATTCCAACAGAGATGCCTTCACATGGATAACTTATTTCCTCCCATCCCAAGTCCTTCCCTCATTTCCCACTCCCACTCATTCCCTTCCCTCTTTGCCATCTATTCCCAAAGCCTTGGAGACAGAGATCACCCCTCGGTGCTCTCAATTACCAGAATTCCAATACTGGGGTTTTTTTTCCCACTGCTTCCCCAGGGACTCCTGGAAGTGGATCCCTGCCCTCACCTTGGCACAGGGGGATGGCCTCCCTCCAGTGGAAGTGTCCCTGGGGGTGCTGGCTGCAGGTGCTGCTGCTGTGTCCCACCAGGCGGTAGCCGGCGTCGCAGCCGAAGCGCACGGAGCTGCCGGGGCGCAGCCCGGAGTGGCTCAGGATCATCCCGTGAGCTGGGGGCTGTGGGAGGCTGCAGTAGGGAGCTGCCAAGGAGGGCAGGGAAAGGCAAAGCAGTCACAGGGTGAGCAGCAAAAGGGTCGTTCCCTTCCCACTGCCAGCTTCCCCAAAAACGGGGAATAAACACGGAGTCGAAGCGGGGAAGGAGAGCAGGGCTCTCCTGAGCATCACCCAGCTGCAGGAATAAGGAGTCATTGCTGATAATTAAATAGTCCTTAATTCATTTGCTGAGCGAAGTCTGGACAGGCTTTTCCAGTGCCTGACCACCCCCTGAGGGTGATGAAACCCCAAATCCAGAAAGTTTTCCCAATATCCAATCCTTGGCATCAATGACTCTCCACACCAGGCTGCTGATTCTGAAAAGTGGTTGCAAAATGAGCCAAAGCTCCACGGTTTCTCCCTGGAGGAATTTCTCCTGATTGTGATCCCACAGCCCTGGTCCTGATTGTTACAGAGTGATTGAGACACAGACCAAAGCTCCAGGGTTTCTCCTGGACAGACCCTGCCTTTCCCGGCCTCNTGTCCCTGCAGGAGGAATGGGCACAGGGATCTTTTCCCTGAGGAAAGGCAGCTCCCAGCTCTCTGTGGGCACCAGTTCCAGGATTTGCTCCCATCCTGCTCCTGGGAATCCAGGAAAACCAGGATTTGCTCCAGGCAGGAGCTCAGGTCCCCACGGTGACTCCAGCAGCACCAGCACAGCCCTCGTGGTCTGCCCTGATCACCCTGAGAATTCCCCTCCTCATTCCCAAAAACTTCTGGGCTTGGAGAATCTGTTCCTTGTGGCCTTCAAGGATGACAATTCCCACTTTCCCAACTCACCCCTTGCAGCAATCTCTGCTGCCATCCCTCTCCCAGGAGTTTCCCAACTCCTGCCCCTTGGAAAAATCCTTCAGATCCATCCAAAAAAAACCCCAAACTGCAGCAATTTCCTTATGCAAGGAATCAGTGAGGAGCTTTCTGGGAGGCCAGCAGGAGGTTCCAGGTGGGAAGCTGGCCCTGGAATGCTCCTTCCCCCTGGATTGCCACGGGATTCTGGAATGGTTTGGGATGGGAGGACTCTGCAGGTCAGAGGGGTGAATCTCTTACCATCAAAGATTTCAAACTCATCAAACTGCTTCTCGCTGAGGAAGTACTCGATGGTGAGGGAGATGTTGTAGCCTGGCTCCACCTTCACCACCCAGGAGCAGGTTTGGAAGTGGGGGTAACTGCCCAGGAAACTCTGGCTTAGGATCACCCCGCTGGAATCTGTCATCAGCTGGTTCATGGGGCAGTGCACTG
>VXBB01010833.1:900-80929 GCA_013399915.1 Illadopsis cleaveri
ATCCTTTTTCTTGGGACTGTTTAAATCTGCTCTAGACTGAAAAAACCCAGAGGAGCACTGGGATCTCACGCCTGCAGCCCACCGGGCCTGGACCTCGGCATTTTCCAGCACCGAAGAGACTGGGACTGATAAGAGACTGAGAGAGCTGAGCTAACTCACGGCAAGGACTCTCAGTTTTGCCATCTCTCTTTGGAGCGGCGAGAGGTTTAATTGTTTCATATTATTCATTCTTTATGCTTGTGGGCATTTTGTTTGTTAAATAAATAGTTTTTTCCACTTTTCTCTGAGGAAGTTCTTTTTCCCGGACCGGCTGGGGGAGGGACTGTTTGGGTTTGCTCTCCAGAGGAACCCCATTCGGAGGTTTCCTCCCAAATTTGCCCTGAACCAGGACAAGGAACAACAGGACAAGGTCTCTGTGTGAGACCCTCCCAGCTCCATCAACCTCATCCTGAAGGGGGAAGGGGAAACGGCTCACTCTGAACACAAACCACGGCATTTCTATTTCCCATACTCTGAAACTGGCTGAACTGGCCTGTCTGGTCGCTGGGTACACACACAGAGAGTGCTCTCACCAGAGAAACTGCTGGGGAGGATGTCCCAGCTCTGGGGAAGCACAGCACTCCCAGGATGCCAGCACCATGGGAAAAGCCACCCCACCACGTTCCTCATCCCCAGAGCCACACATGCAGTTCCCAGCAAAGCCACAGCCGGCCAGGAGTGCCCAACAGCTGCCACTTCCTTCTGCACCCTGCTGTCAGCAGACGGGGAAGTGATGCACAAAAGGGCTGGGGGCAGAGCCCGGGCTGGCTTGGAGCAACAACAGTGGCATATTCACATTCCAGTGTGCCTGCAATGGGTGTCGTTTGCCACTAAAATGTGTCTCCCTGTGGGAAGGAGTGTATGTGGGTCAATGCAGCTTGGGGCACAGCACGGAGGAGCCTTCTGTCCCCCAAGCTCGCTGGAGCCTGGCTGGGCAGGCGGCACTGACTCATCTCCCTGCAGCCTGACCTAATTCAAGAGGCACTGGGCAGGTGAGGAAGGCACTGGACAGGTGAGGAAGGCACTGTGAAGCAGCCCCAGCCAGGAGGCATTTCACCACCCAAGCTGAGTTTTTCACATTCAGGTGATGATGGCCTCAGGCTGCCACTTGAACTACTGTTGGCATGTCACCAACCCCCCCTGGCTGGGCAATCCGATGCACCACTCTGTGTCTTGCAGAGCAGAACAGGGTAGCCAGGGCAGAGACATAAAATGGACTTGAAAGAGCTGTGGCAGGTTGATGGCAGGGCACCCCAGTCCCCCTCTGAGAAACCCCCAGGCGCAGGGGATGGTCCCATTCTGTCCAGGGCAGTGAGTCCCAGAGAAGGGCACAGGAGGGAGGATCACGCCCAGCTGTGAACACCACCCACTCACCTGTACTGTGCTCCCTGGACACTTGTCTGCTGCCCTCCACCAGCTGCCTCATCCTCTCCCGTGAGACCTTCAGGTACTTGTTGCAATTGCACACCTGAGAGAAGAGAGAGGGGGAGGTCAGTGAGATGGCTGTTGTGCTCCTGGGGCACCTCCTGCCTGCCAAGGCACAAACCCATGCTGGGCACCCCTGGCACAGGTTGGGCAGCCTGTATCACATACGCCACAGCAGGGAAACCAGGCAAGGCCTGTTACACTGAGCAGGGACAGGCACCAGCCACAAGTCCAAGAACCCCCTCCAGAGGTGCTCCCTCTTTGTGTGCTCAGCCATGTCTCTGGCCAGGCTGCCAGGACTGCTGCCCACCCTGGCTCCCTGGCCAGAAAACACCAGCAACGAGGCTGCCTTAAAGCATCAATCGGACACCCAAAGTCTGGGCTGTGGCTTCAAGATTTGATCTCTCTTGCCTGACAGAAGTTGGGGAGGATAGCTGTGGATCCCAAAACACTCTGGGCTCTCATCTGGCTCCTCTTGGCTTGGCTCTGCTGCAGCACTGTGAACACTGAGTCACACTTTCTACCCCACCTTTTGTTTGCCAAAATGTACCCAGACGGGTCTCAGTGCCTGCATGTGCCAGGTGCTGGACCCCAAGGAGCTCCCCAAATCCCACTGCTGAGGAGTACCCAGGGATGGTGCCTGGAGCTAAGCACATGGTGCAGCTGGCAGCCAAACACACTTGCCCAGAGTGAGCAGCACTAAAGCTCCCTAGGAGCATTGCAGCCGACTCCCTGACACCTTCCCGCTCCTCTCCCCTCCCTCCTGGGCCGGGAGCTGGTTGCTGGGATGTGCTGAAATACCTTTTGTCAGCTGTTTGTTTTTAGGGGCTGTTTTCTGCTGGCAAAGCGTTCCCAGCATGCTGCACCCAAGACAAGGTGGGAGAGAGGTGAGCAACTTCACCAACCAGAACAAGTCAGTTCCCTCCCAGGGGATTTGCTCCAGAGCCTGTTGAAACCAGAAAGGTTTTTCCAGCTCCCAGTCAAGCCCTGGTGTGGGCTGGTGGCCACTCTGCTGGCTTGGGGCTGGAGCAGTGCTGGGTTCATGGTGTGGGGCAGCAATGGATGGCCCTGCTCCCACATAGCTGCCTGCAGGAGGAACAGTACAGAGTGATTTGTTTGGAAATGAGCTTGCCACCATGTCCTGGCTCTGCCTTGCAGCAGGAGGTGATTCCCATTGGCAGCCTCCACAAAACCAGCACACACTCCCCATCCTTTGGCCAGAAAGGACACCTGGGCTCAGTTCCTTGAGGCCCCACTACTCCAGCTCTGCAGAGCAGCAGCATGGACAGACAGACAGAGATGGACAAGGGGTGATCTTGGAAGCACCAAAATGACATAGAAGACACTGCATCACTTTTTTAAAAGGGAATTTTGCAGCAATCCTCTGACTTGCATAGCAGCATCAGGGAACAACCCCTCAAGCAACTGGGGACAAAGCCCTGCGCTGCTCCTTGCTCATACTAGGGACAAGATGAAAGCACTGACACTCCGGGGAGCTGAGCATGCCCTCTGCCCTGAGCAGAGCAAAGTCCTCCTTGGTCTCACTCTCAAAGCCAGGGACCCGAGAAATGCACCTGGGTGAAGGCTCAGGGAAGCAGAATGATGCTGTGATTTGCGGGAACTTGAATTTCTGCAGACCCTGACCAGACATTGGATGGTCCCTTTGAGGCCTGAGGATATCCCAGCTTGCACAGGCTGGACCTAGAGCCAAGATACCACTCCCTGATAGGCACCCACATCCTCACAGGGATCTGTGGGATTGCAGCAGGCAGGCAGAGGGAACAGGCAGTTGCTGGGGACACGTGCTGGTCCCACTCCCTGTGACGGTGACAATGGGCTGCATGCTGGAGAGAGATGTTGAGCCTGGAGGGGTGGGGGATGGTATGTCTTGGGCATGGTGGCAGCACTGGAGGGTCAGAGGTTTCCAGAAAACTCCCAGACCATCTGTCCATTGAACCGCCAGCCAGGAGAGTGCAGCAGGGCCCAAGGGCACCCTCCTCCCTTGCCCTCCCTGCTCGCACGGACATGCAGGAGCACCTCCGCCCTCTGTCACACACCAAACCTCCAGGATGCCCCACCCTGGCAGCTTGGAGCCCACCAGGTTCTTGAGCAGCAGTGCCAGCATGCTGGGCACAGGCTTCTTGTCCTGCTTGGGTGCACAGAGTGACCTTGCATGAATTTCTCTGCTCCTCTAAAATTCATGACTATTGTGAACTAGGGGTGGTTCACTCCCTGGGCCAGGGATGCCCAGCAGCACAGGGGTATTCTGGCATTCCCCACTCTCCGGGGCTGCTGGGCACTGCCCAGAGACTCTGTGCCCCATGCCACCTCCCCAGCCTCTGGGTCTTCACCACCTTCAGCTTTCCAAAAAACAGAGTATGAGCTCAGGAGCCAGATAAGCCACTTAAGCAGCAGCGCCAATTAGCTGTAATAAAAATTGCAATTATTTTTTTTTAATGCTTTGCCAAAATGAGCCAAAAGAGATGAAGAGAGTGGGGAAGGCTGCCACCTCCACAGGCTGGGCTGCATGGCTGCTTTGCAGGAACCAGTGGTGGCCTCAGGCTTGATACTTAGCTCCTGGGAACGTGGAGCAGTTTTTTGTGTGCATCTTTTGTATATACGGTAGGGAAGTGGGGAGCTTCTCTGCTGGAAAAGGGGTGGTTGTTCCTTCTCAGGAAAGTTTAGTTTCTATAGATCTATCATGGCAGGATTAGTTGTTGCCCCAAAAATCTTCATGAGGTGAATCAGCAGGAGATGGTGGCACCTTGGAACACTGTCTGGGGTGCAAGTGCTGTGAGCAGCAGCCATGATCTGACAGAGGAGGGTGTGGCATCTCTGAACATCTCGGGGTCCTCCCAGCCCCTGTGCCAGGGTCAGGGTGGGGGTGGCAGCTTCTGCCCACTCGCCAGTCCTGCCGGGGGGATGATGTGCTGAGTGGGCTGAATGCAGGGCCTTTGCTCACGCCATCCTGCCTGGTCTAAGGGATGAGGAAAAGGCAGAGTCCAGCTTGGGAAGAGGGGACTGGGGCGTTGAAGCCTTCACAGGCTTTTGAGTGTCACCCAGTCCACTGACACTGGTGTCTCTGTGGCACAGCAGGGTGCCCGATGCCCCAAGGCAGTGGGGTGCAGGGCAGGAGCGGGCACACCTCGGAGGAGGTGCAGCCCTGCCTTTCTCACGCTGGGGCAGTCCGTGCCAGCACACGCTTAGTCACTGGTAAATCCCAGCCGAGATCTGCTCTGCCCTCTGTGAAATGGATCTTGGCTGCACCCCCGCTGAAGCAATCCCGGCGCTCGGGAGCCATGGCGGGCGCGCTTTCCCACGGCAGCCCGGCCCCCGGCTCCCCGTGTGAATCAGCCCAGCCCGGGCAGCGCCGGGTGTCCCTGCTCAGCGCACGTGAGCGCAGCGGACCGGCGTGTCCCTGCTCCGATCCCCTCGGCAGCAGGGGCGATGGAGCTGCTGTGGAATTGAGGCTCCCTAGGCTAGGGGACATGACTGTGACACCTCCCCTGCGTCCCCAGGCTCTGCTGCCACGTCTATGGCAAGGATGAGGAGCAGGTGCAGCTTACCTCACATGAAGCTGTGGTCCTCGCTGCAGTCTCTCATTGTAGTTCCCTCTCCCTGCGCCTGTCTGCACATCCTGGCCAAGGTGCTGCACCTCGTGTGGGGCACTGTCACCCCCACACCTGTGTGCTCCTCCCCAGGACCTTAGGCCAGCATCCACAGGGACACTGTAGCCCAGCCAGCTCTGTGCTGTCACCACCAAGGTGTGATATGGGGATTAGAAGGGGTGATGTCGTTGGACTGAGACTGTGCTGATGTCACTGGTGTGGATCTGTGGACCCTGAGCCCAACAAGGTGCTTGTCCCCAGCCCCAGCAGCTTGAACCCCCTTGCACTAGAGGCTCTCCCTGCCTGTGCCACCAAGGAGGACGAGGCAGATGAAATGTCCTTTTGCAATGCTGCAGCCCAGTTGGCGCCTTGTTTTTGTTTAGGATGATCCCTGCCTCTCCCAGTCCTCCCGGCTGGGGATTTCAGCAGCAGTGATGCACACACGTCCCAGGACTCGAGGGACTGGATGCTTGTGCCTGGAGATCCAGGGCCATCTCAGCATCCCATACTCTTTCTATGCCTCCACCCATGGAGCTGAGAAGCTGAAAGAAAACTCAAGTTCAGCAGATAACAGGAGCTAAACCTTTGGCGACTCCAAAAGGGCTGCAGAAGCCAGTGTAAGCTTGGCTAAGGCTGGCAGCATGAGGTCAGGTGGACATAGGCTGGTACTCAAAACACATGGAAGATGAGCAGTTCAGACAGCACTGGAGTTAGTTTTGCTCCTTTCTTTGATATCTCTAAAAGCTTCATCTCCAAAGTGCTTTGAGTCATGTTGATGATGCTGACTGCCCAGAGGAGCCACCCTGGAACGGCCTCTGGGCCTTAGGGCTCCTTCCCTGCTGACAAACGTCACAGGCCAACGTCACTGAGGGATCTCCTTGGCAGGGGTTTCACCAGTGAGACACAGCTCTCTGCCTGGAGAGCTCCTGGCTTGGGAAATCCTCAGTGTATCAAACCCGCTGTAAAGGACAACAGTGCCCGGTGTGAACTCTTTGGGGCAATTCAGGGCAGCTCATGTCAGGACAATTCCTTGGGCGTCTTCTGCTCGCCATATCACAGGACTCCTCAACAGCCACCTGCAGTGATATCTCTTTTCCTACTCACCGCCTACCCTCTCCTCTTTCTCCCTCTCTCCAAGATGGATATCACCTGGTGAAAGGGACACTCCTCTGGATGGATGTTGCAACTCTCACTTTGGTTGTGAAAGCACAGCCCTTGAGCATCCAGGAGTTTCTTTCAGGGACTTATTGAGGCTTAGCACAGGCTGCCCTCTATTGCCTCCAAGGCCAGGAGTTATGGATCTGCCTCGGACGCCTCCTGCCTACAACCCAAAGCAGAGTGCCCAGGAAGGTGGGAGATGGTGGGAAGGGCAGTGAAAGAAAACCAGGTAACAACCCAGCATATGTGAAGCAGAGGTCAGGTGCTGACCATGCTCATTTGCTCATGTGTCTCTTTTCTCACATTTTTCCCAAATGACTTCAGCTGCCCTTGCTGCACCCACAGCTTTGACCTTCAGACACTCTCTTCTTCCTCCAGCAATGCTCTGCCCTGTGGCACCTTCAAGGTCTTTGCATGAAAAGTAGAAAACTCAGCAATTCAGCCCACTGGAGATCTCCACACCCTGTGGGTGCAAAGGCCACCTCGGGATGCAGTGCTGGGGACAGCCATCTCTCCAAGGGGATTTTCAGAGAGCAACTAGCAGGGCTATTTCCTTTCCCCTTTATGCCAAGAGCTTTCCTCACTCATCTTCTGATCACCAGTGCCTGGGAATCATAAAGGTGCACATTGCTGCTCCTGCTCTGTTTCAATGCTCTGTCCTTGGGCACTAGGAAGACCCCCCAGCAGCAGAGGAGATGCCGGGTGTGTCAGCCTGGTCCTTCCAGTGAACAAAGGCCCTCCGTGCACACAACAGCCCTGAGTGCCACAGAACCTGCCTGCCAGGGCTGGGAGTTGGGCTGTGATTCTCCCACATGGAAATGCAGCTTTGGCATCCTCTGCCAAACCTGCCTGCACATCCAGCAGCAGGGATTTTATGGCCATCTGAACTCAGTAACATGCTGCCAGTGGAAACACAGGGCTGCCAGTGGGATCCTGGCACCAGGGGCCGTTTGGTTCACAAAGAGGGAAGGGCTCTGTTTATTGAATCATTAACATCACTTCCCTCACTGCCAGCCAGGTACTCCGAGAGG
Source organism: Illadopsis cleaveri (assembly GCA_013399915.1). Lineage (NCBI taxonomy): Eukaryota > Metazoa > Chordata > Aves > Passeriformes > Timaliidae > Illadopsis > Illadopsis cleaveri. The sequence goes on from VXBB01010833.1 coordinate 8,162, forward strand.
TCTCTTAGGCAAGTGCTGACCTAGCCCAACCCTGCTAAGCTGGTAAGATGACATGGATCCCATGCCAGCCTGGTACTGTGTTCCCACTGCTTTCTCTGCTCCCGCTTTGCTATTAGTCATCCATTTCTGGAAGATTTCTCATGCATAATAAAGCGTTTCAACACTTGCATAGGCCAATTCTTCTCATCAGGAGTGACCTGCTGCATTTCCCAACACTTTCCCTAGGCAATTCTTCCAAGTGCCACGAAATATGGAGTTAAAACATGAAGTTTTCTATCTCCCTCGAGGCAAAAGGTGTGGGAAATCGAACAGATAAGAATGTCTTTAGTTAGTATCATTTGCATAAGCTCTGGGAAAGGCTCACCTGACAGCTACAAGGGCCTTGCTTGTCTGGGAGCATCAGCCACAGTGGAAATGGGCTGATTAGTGGAGCTCCTCTGACTGTGAGCTTGTGAGAGTCAGGGTGACAGAGCCCTGGAGGTTCCATGGGTACCCTAGCTCCTGCTGGCTCCTCCTTGGGGCACCCCAGCTCCCACTACCTCCTTGTCTGTGCACCCCACCTGCTGCTGGCTCCTTTTCAGGACCCCCCAGCTCCCTCTGGCTTGTTAGGGCACCCTCTTTTTCATTTCCACCTCCCAATTTGCAGGTGCTCTGAGCAAAGAGGAGACTTGTAGGCTGTGGTGAAGGGCAGGGATAGGAAGAGAGAAGAAGGGCAGGGATGGGAAGAGAGGAGAGGAAGCACAGGCACATCCCTGGATAAGGTGTGGAGGCTGTGGAGCAGGCTCAGCATGCAGCAGGGATGGGAGCAGGCCGCGTGGCCTCTGCTTTTCTCTCCCACCCTGCATTTGTGCTCCCTCGAGCGCAGACGCTGCCAGTCCCCAACCACAAACTCCATCCCACTGCTGTCACTGCCAGGGGTGACAAAGAAAGCCCTATGCAGTACCTCAAGGCCTTTGCAGTGATGAGAATCTCACCCCACACTACACCTAAACCCACATGCAAAGCTGAATTTCCCAGAGGAAAAAAATTATGCTCAACCCGCCTCCCACCGCACACATCCCCCCTCAGATGCCTCCCAGCCACCTCAAGACTCACTTGCTCATCTTCCCTCCCAGCTGGGCTGAGTGCCCCAAAAAGCTGAAGCTGCCACAGCACCCTTGACCCAACCTTCACTGTAGCCCCGAGCCTTGTTTATACAGCACCCAGCACAGGGGTGCTGCTCCAGGACAGGCTCACGGCATGTTTAATAACAAAGCAAACTAGTAATAACTGCCTCCTAACGAGGTTATGCAGCGTCCCTGAAGACTTGGCTTTAAGGTGAGCTCCGTGTCAGGAGCTGCCAGGGCCGGGGTGTGAGCTACCCCCTCCCACCCTCCTGACTGGGTGCCTCTGTTGCTCCAGCCCTACACCAGCACCTTCCTGCCTTGTAAATGTGCTTTATATCTAACTGTGGGGTGAGGGTTAGCCCCTCCTGGGGGTGCAAACCTGTGTCACGCAGCTCCAGGACACCCACCTCCTGCTCCAATCTGTTCCAGAGCCTGTGTCACAGCAGGAGAAGGGTTAATTTGCCCAGCTCCCTGCAATGCAGCTCATTGCTGTTCCTCTTTATCAAGCTATCGAGTTTTATCCAGCTGGAGGTGAGAGCTCAGCTCTTGGTCAGAGGATGCCAGAGGCTGATGAACCTCAGGGCTAGAAAAAAACCCCAAATCAAGCTCTGGAATTGCCTAGCACTGGAAACAGAGTGAGGGTCCACATCCTGCCAGCTCATATTCCAAAACTAAAATGCAGGTGGAAATCTGGCTACCAAGCAACCACAGACCTTCAGGAGCATCATGTTTTGGCACCAGAAATTGAAGAGGTCATGGAGATACATTTTCTGCCCTTGAGAGTCAGAGCCCTGGAAACTGCAAAGGGACAAAGCTTTTCTCTGTCTAGAGGATCCCCATGCTCAGGTCATTGACAATCAGGCACCAGCACTGCTCTTCCTCCCCCGAGGGCTCACTGGCTGTGCTGTGAGCTGGGTTCCTGCCTGAGTCAGGCCCCAGGAATCCCCAGGGCAGCCCATGAAGCCTCTTCCCTGCTGCACTTTCCCTGGACATGCAGCCAATCTGGGGGCTCTGGCCTCTGTTCCCAGGGCTGGACAAGCTTTAAGAAATTATCTTTATTGTGTATTAAGCAACAGCCACCCTTATTCCAGCTCCTTCTGGCTTTCCCTGGCAGCTGTCCTCCCTCTGATTGAGGTCCTGGGACCAGCTGTGTAATGTATGTCAGGAGCTTGTTCCCCTGTCCTGTGCTGAGCCCTCGAAGCTGTTCCTGGCTGGAAGCTGTACCCTCAGCTCTCTGCTTTTCCCCAGAGCAGTTTTCAGCCCTGTACAAGTGGCTAGGGCCACCCTAGGCCAGATGGCTGCCCAGCTCTGCTCCTCCATGGCCATCTGGTTCCCGAGCATCCTGCTGCCCTCTCCTCTGCCTTCCCTGGGGAGGCCTGGGGCTGCACTGGGCTGGTTCCCCAGGCCAGCACTGCAGCTGAGTGAAGTGAGGGTGTGCAGGTAGAGGTAGAACCGGCGAAGTTGGGCTCATGTTTCAGGTTCTATTTTTATCTGGGAACCCAAGTCTGCTGTGCCGAGGCCACCGGGGGACACACTGCCTTCCTCAGCTGGAGCCAGATACCATCGGAGCACTACCTGCCTTTCCCTGTCACAGTGCCAGACCTCCAGGTAGAGGACAGCATCACCCGAGGCACTGCGACATCCTCCTGGCTCCTGGTGTGCTGTGGCAGGAGGGAAGGAGCTGGGGAGCAGCTCTTCAGGCCAGGTCCCCTTGCCTCCAGCTGCTCTGAGGCTGGAACACTTCATCACAGGTAACCATTGGAGCTGCAGAGCAGCCCTGCTGCACTCTCATCAGGCCACCACCCAGGTCAGCAGTCAAGTGTTGGTGTCCCTTCTCAAGCTGGACTTTAGTTCTGTGCCAGGGGAGTGGGATGGTCAGGGCCTGGGGTCACTTCTGCAGCCCCAACCCACCAGGTGCTCTATGGGAGCCCGTGCTGAGACTCCATCCCTTTCCATTTGTTAAAGCAAATAAACCTGATTTAGTAGCCAGTGCTGCAGGAAAATGGGAACTTGAGCCACCCCAGCCCGAGCAGCTCGTGTGTAGCTGCAGGTTGGCCAGGGCAGAAGCTGCACTTACAGACCAGAGAGCTGGCTCCCGGCATGGGAACACGGTGTAGGAGCCCAGCCCCTGGTCCTGGGCAATGTCAGTGAGCAAGGGCGCACAGCTGGGAGGAGGTGAGCCCCCATCCCGATGGGCAGCGCCTGCTGCTTTAATTAAGGGGGGAGAGTAGGAGCTGCCGCAGAAAACGGGAATATTTGGGGGGAAAAAAAAAAAAAAAAAAAAAAAAAAAAAAAAAAAAAAAAGCGTGAGAAAGGAAACCCGAGCGAGGCCTGGAGCAATCTACCCAATCCAGCGGAAACAATGGCCCAGGAAGAAAAACCAGTTTCTACACATAAACTAGAATAGGCTGGGAACGCTGGAGGAGGGGCAGGAGGTTCCCAGCACAAGCAAGCCGGGCATCATGTGGCTGCGCTCCCGGGGCACGGTGCCCCTTCCCCGGCGTGGGGGACCCCTAATCCTGGTGGGCTGGGCTGGCACCCACCCCGGGGATGGACAGTCAGGAACAGCAGCTCAGGCTGGCGGGGCTCAGCACCCAGGCTGGGCTGGGCTGCATTTAGTGCTCCAACTGGGCTAAACTCCCCGGTTTAACTCAGCTGAGCACAGCATCCAGGCTGGGATCAGCCACTGGTCTGAGATTAGACCTGAAAATGGGATTAGAACCGTTTTGCCTGGGATTAACCCACATTTTGAGATCAGCCCCCAGGCTGGGCTCACTTCCAGGCAGGGTTACTCCAGGATGGGCTCATCTCCAAACTAAGCTCATCCCTGGGATGGGCTGATCCTCAAACTGAGCTCAGCCTCAGGATGGGATGATCCTCAGGGTGAGCTCAGCCCCGACAGGGCTCATCCCCAAAGGGCTGCAAAATGCATGGAGCTGCTGGCTGGGCTCCCCCCAGGCTGGTGGGACATGGTTCCTGGACAGGTGCCCTTCAGGGAAGTGGCACTGCTGTCAGCTTGGCCACCTCACCTCCCCAGATCCCATTGTAGGAATGCTCATTGTCCCTCTGGTCAGCACACTCTGGCAGGCAAACCCTTGGCTGTGGGATGGTGATAGCCCAGGTGGACAAACCAGCTCCAGCATGGTTCAAAGTACTGGTCCCTGCCCTGGCCATGGGCACCAGTGCTGGATCCATCCCCTTGGCTGTGTCAACAGCTGGGGTGTGTGAGGGGGTTGTGCTCTCCACAGCTGTGAGGGCTGCATAATTTAATTTTGAAGCAGAATCTTAGACTCCTAAAATCAAAACCGCCGTCATGATCGTCACCATGAGCAGTCTGGCTGTGCCACTGGCACTGGAGGAGGTCTTTGGCCCTCCAGCCCAGCACTCACTGCTGAGGCTGAGTACAGATGTTGTCCCCAGAACATGGGCCACTGATTTATCCTGATCTGGCACCAATTCTCACTTTGGGGATGGTCCCTGTGAGCATGGGCCTACTCCAAAAACTGTCACCACCTGGGCACAAAGAGATAGGGAGGGAGCCAGAGAGAAAAGGCGGACCCCACCCTGACAAGGTCCAAGAGGGCTGCAGTACCCTATGCTTGGCCAAGGAGGACTCTGGGAACAAGCTGGGGCTCGGGAAGTGTCATGGAGTGTGCCACACTGATAGGGACATCCCTGAGCCGAGGACCCTGGGGTCCTGGGCAGTGGGCAGGGGGTTGCTCCCAGGCAGCCCATGGGCAGGTGAGGAGGAGGAGGAGGGAGGAGCCCTGTGCTGTGGTGGCTTTCTTTGCCAAGTGTCTCACTGCAGGTGTGCCAGCATCCTTCTCCCTAGACCTCTCCCACCCTTGTGGGGTGGTACTTAGGCTGGTCACCTCTGGGATGAAAGCTGGCTGGGTGTGGCTGTAGGACATGCCGTGAGTGAAGGTCCATGGGCCATGTGCTGCCCAACATTTACTGAGAAACCTTTGCTAGGACAAGGGTGGAAACGGGTGGATTTGGGTGAGTACCCGGCTGCTGCCATGCACTTTTGGAAGGCTGTCCCTGTCCGAGGCAAGGGCTCAATGTACCCTGAGGGTGCATCTCTTCCCACATTTAGCAGAGCATGATGCTGCACAGCTGGGGTCAGGCAGCATTCCCAGCACAGAGGGGCTCACAGGGACCACCATCTCCTTTGAGATCAACCATCTGCATCTCATCCTGAGGGAAAACACCAGCTCTTCACACACAACTTCTCCAAAAGGCTCCCCAAAGCAGTCTCCGAGAGAAGCCACACTGGCTGATAGCTGGGACCAGCGACAGGAAAACCCTAGGAGCAGGGGAAGAGCTGCTGCTGCCAGAGTAAGAACAAACCCCAGGAAACCTCAGGCACATATTCCCCACGTTCCCAGCCTGACACCTCCCAGATGTGTTAATGTGACCCCAGCGTGTTGGTGACATGTGGGGTCACCATGGTGTGATGGGAAGCCCAACCCCTCCACAGCTCCTCACCACAGCAGCAGGGGGTGCAAGGAGCGATCTACAGTATCACAGGCTTGTGTCACACAAAAATAAAAGGTAAAAAGGGAAAATAATGTACAAATGTGGCAATTTTTTAGGCTCTTGCTGGGCCCAAGGGAGTCGCTGTCTATTGTTTCAGTGGCCAAGTGGAGGAGGCAAAGCTGGGGCAGATGACAGGAGCAATCTGACCCTGCCACACCTGTGTTTGCCCCTTCCCTGACGGACAGGACGTGGGCAGGTGAGTGGTGGCAGAACTGTAATTTCATCCCACAGAAAAAAATACCTGCAAGTGGAAAATGCTGATGGGCAATTTGTGGGGGTGAAGTTGGGGAAGAAAAGTTTATGCTTCATTCCTCACATTCCTCTCCAGCTTCCTTGGGAGGGTGGCTGTGCTCCCCAGGGCCCTCCCAGTGCCCAGGGGGTGATGGAGAGGGCTGAGGATCCTGTCCTGCCACCTTGCTGCCTTCACCAGCTGGGCAGGGCTGAGCATCTTTCCCTCCATTCCCATTGCACAGGAATGGGACTGAGGTCTGAGTTCTGCTGGGGTCTGTGAAATGGAATCTGTGATCAGTGCGGGCTGCACCTTCAGAAACACTTGGGTGAGGGACTCACACAGGCACTGATGTGTCTTCAGGTCCTATCCTGCTGAACCCTGGCATCCTGCCATGTGCATGGCCAGCACATTGCCTGCCTGTAGTCACGCCAGACCAGGGCATCTTGGCCTCATCCCAGCATCTGAAAACAGAGGGATGTCCTCTCCTGCAGACACCTCCCCGTGTCCCGAGGAAGAGCCGCGCTCCCATCCCCGGCTCCCTCCCGGGTACTGCGAGGGCACCGCGCCAGCAGCCGCTGGGAAAGTTCAGGGTCGGGGCAAGCGCAGGGAGAGGCTCATAAAGGGCTCTTTGTGCCGCGGGTCTCCCCCGGCTCTGTGTACGGAGCCCGCGGCCCCACAGCAAAATACAGCCCAGAAATATGACAAGACATCTTTTTCCCAGGCTGCTGTTAAGCTCTAATTAAACATTTCAGCATACTCAAGTGAGGGAATGTCTGCTTCTCCAGCCTGGGCCATCCTAGCTGGAAATCATCCCCTCTGGTGTGAATGGGCTGGTGCAGGTTGACCCAGAAAGATGCTCCTTGGCTATGGGGATGATGTGAACGCACACACCAGAGGGGACAACGTGCTCCTCTCCAACCCCTCCATGCCAGCTTGGATCCACTGCTGCCTCCCACTCTAGAGGAGGCATCCAGGCTGGAAGAGCTGGAGAACGGGACATGCAGACAGATCCATCACGGCAGTGCCACCCCTGGCACTTGTGCATTCCCCACCTGAGCAGCAGCCCAGGGTGCACAGCCTGCAGGGGCAGGGGGCAGCAGCTCCTTCAAGAGACACTGTCAGAAAATCTAGTGAGGCTAGAATTGTTATCCTGCTATTTTAAAGAATGAAAGAAAAAGAAAATAGCACAAAAGAGCTGAGCAGTGAAGCCACGCAGTTGCAGCATTGAGGAGCCCTGTAAGGCAACAGTCTGGGGCACAGCAGCTTGGAGACCCCCTAAAATCACCTGGATACCCAGGATGGGTCTCATGACAGTGAGCTGGCACAGCTCTCCACATTATCGAACACTGACTTTGGCCATTAATTGCAGCAATTCCTCACCACTTTGTTTCAAGCAGGCACAGACCAGATGCCAAGATATCCCACCTCTGATGCTCTGGTGTCTGACCCAGCCTCATGGAGGGGGCACAGTGGCACTGAACTACTGCTCTGCAGCGTCCTTATCCCACCTGAGCACAGCCCAGTGGGAGCAGCACAGCAAGGACAGGCAGTGCTGGGCGCTGGGGAGCTGCTTGTTTTCCATGGGCAACCTCAGCATCAGAACCAGGTCATCCAGGAAAGGATTACTCCAAAAATATGTCATTTCTGAGATCAGTAAGTGGTGGGAAGGTGTCTGCTCTGAGACTTGGAGCAGTGTGACAGACCAAGCAATGACACATGTAATTTGGCCTCCCATGGGGTGGAATTTGGCAGAACTGGTCTTGCCTGCTCTGAGGACATTTCAGCTCCTGCATGGGCAGTCTGAATTGAACTCCCTTAACACATAGAGCAACTATGGGTTTAATCCAGCTCTGCCCTCTCACTTAGACAAGCAGCAGCAGTTCCTGGGGGAACTTCATCCTGGCACATTGAGGTCCCAGGGCCGAGGTTCCTGTCACTGTGCTGGCAATCACCCCTGGGAACCCGTACCCTGGTGTTGTTGTGCCTGCTCTCACTGGATGCTTACCGCTAAGAAAATGACAACACCAACCTACATCTGGTCCTCCCGATGGCATGTGACTGTGGATGACAACCCTGGAGGGGGTCACAGCCACATGCAGGCCTGTTCCCAGGTGTCACGTGGCACACGCTCACAGAGTTGATCCTTCTCCTTTTACTGCAGTGGGATGGGGAGAGAGGCTGGATTTAGAAAGAAATCTTGACTTTTCTAGGAAAAGCAAGGCAGGTAGCAGGGTGTTTACATCGTCCCTGTGCAGGACCTGGGCTGTGCTGCACTGTCCAGGCTTTGTGGGATGCATCTGTCTCTGAATCCTGATCCACTGAGGGTGCCCCAGTGGCACCATGAGCCCCAGTCCTAGCACAGACATGTCTGCCTGGTGGCAAGGGGGGTGATAGCCGTGGGGACACCGACTGAGGACACCCATCCCCAGGCAGTGCACACACCGAGGCGGCTCATTCCTATGGCCCCCCAGAGACCCCATCCCCACCGGGAACCACAACCCACACCCACCCTGTTGGCCCACAGCTGGGGACACTATGACACCATAGGCCAGTGACAGGGAGCCAGATCCTGGACTACTGTCCGACAGTTTCCCAGGCTATTCTATCGGCTGCGAAGATGGAAGTGCCAGTGGGGTGGGATTGGGGTGGGAGGGAACCGGGGACAAAGGCATTGCACTGCCCTCCTCCTCCTTCTCTCTGCGCTTGGCAAGGCAGGGGGACTCTGGGAAGGGAAAAGGTTCCCAAGGTGAAGGTGTTACATACCCTTCTCCCGTGCTGCTGTCACCTCGCGGTCACAAGGGTGTGAGAATCAGACTCTATTATCCCCTCTCTAGGAACTAACATACTGTACTAACCTTTTCACATGAAAGGTATGCTCTGTTTGCCAACAAAAGCCGATGCTCAGTTCCCAGGAGTCAGGAAAACCCAACCCTACGGCAATGAGCAGGGGCTCGTGGGCCAGCCCATCCCGCTTGCCCCCAGACCCTCCAGCCCAGTGGGTGCGAGGGGCAGCAGGGGCTCTGCAGGTGGGGAGTCAGCTGGGTGCAGGCTGCTGGGCCAGAGGAGGAGGATCCTGCCCAGGGTGAGGGATCCTTCTTCCTGGCCCAGGGGTGCCTGGGGTCCCCCTGGCCTGTCCCCACCATAGAGGAGTGGTTGGGCTGAAGGTGGAGGTGCAAGGGGGACTCCCTGCCCTGGGGCTTGCACTGCAGGGAGCCCTTCCCCACCAGGGCACACTGCCCCAGCTGTCTCCTGTCCCCTGGCCAGCAGACTCTCATCAGCTCCCCCAGCCTTCCCCCTGAGCAGTTTGCAGAGCTCAGGCTGGTTCTCCTCCCACCACTGACCAAAGCAGGTCGGGCTTTGCAATGTCTGAAACTCCCACTCGCTTTCAGGCTACCCCGAACGGTGGGAAGCAAGACTGAAAGAGCATCACTGGGCCATGGAAAAACCCATCTGCACAACAGCTGAGCCCCAGCTCAGCATTCAGAGTGGCCAGATGAGCACTGAGCCTCCCTGGGAACATGGCAGCAGCAGGGATGCCACAGGCATCACTTGGAACTGGGACTCCTTGCCCCAGATGTTGGCAGACATCTTTTGAGGTGAACAGTTGGGATGGCAGCCTCCTCACTCAAGTTTTTAATTAAACAAGACCTGTCTAGGGCATTGCAGCTGCTCAGTGCTGACATGAAGGGCCAGAGGAGAGGTCTTGAAGTAAAAAGGGTTTTTCTGTTTTTTTCACATTAACAATACCTGCTCTGCCTCATTTATGGCTGGATACCCTTAACAACTTGGGGCAGTGGGCTTGAGAGGTGCCCAAGGCCACAGCAGATGCTGAATGCCTGAGGAGCCCCACACCTGGGGATACATCCCTGCAAGATCCTACAAATTCCAGATTCTCATGTTGCCTTGGAACCTCAACTAGGTCCATGCTTCTAATGAGGGAGGCAGGAGGAAGGAGGGATGAGTCCTTTTCCCTCCTCTCTATTGTTTCCTTACATGGCTACCTCCACCTCCAGTCAGCTCTGGAGGCAGCTTCCTCCCTGATCCCACAACCTTCCTGCCCCAAAGGGCTGGGAGGCTTTTCTAAGTCCCCCAATGGGCTGCTGGCCCTTTGCAGCAATGGGGTGACTCTCTGCTGCCTCAGCTCCATCAGTGGGTCCTGCTGCAGACAGGCAGGTGGGTTCTGCATCACTTACACATTTATTGGCCCCAGCGCACTGAGCTGGTTTGCACGGGCTGTCAGTGACAGCTTCCAGAGCCTGGAGAGCTGTCCTGCTGCTGTGGATCCTGCGGAGGTGCCTTTGGCCTCATGCTGCTTTGCAAAGTATTTGAATTAAAGCTAGTGAATCACTTTGGTGCTGCCTGGCTGCTCCTCTGTGCATGGGTGCAGCAGCCCAGGGTGGCCCAGAGCACACTCAGGGCCTCTGGGCTGCTCTTTTTGGAGGGTCATTTCTCCTCTCAGTTGCTGCAGTCAGATTTGGGTCATCAGGTTTGATCTAAATATGTCAGAGGACTGGAATTCACAGGGAAGCAAGGGCACAATAATGCAGGCTCTGTCCCAGTGTGATTCTGGGCTGGTTTTAAAAGATCTTGGTTCACTCTTAGTGTCCTGAGAAACCTGGGGCAGGTTTAGTTCCTCACCTGACATAGGTGCCTTGGTGTGTGAGGGCAAAGCCTGCCATACCCTGACACGTGTCCATGTGATGGAGACAAACATGTGGGTGAGCTGTTGCTGCCTGTCCCTGGTTCAGAAGCACCTTTGAGCCAGGAACTGAGCCAGGGCCATGGCTGTGAGGCTTAGGGCAAGGTGAGAAGAGATCTTTACTCAGCATTAGGGGTGGATGAGGAAAGATGAGGGAGAGTTGGTGCAGAGGGGAGGTGCAGAGTGGAGTTTGGGACCCTTGTCCTTCAGGCCACTGCCCTCAGGCTTCCCAGTGCCAGCTGAACCCTGTGGATCCTGAAAGGGTTGGTGTTTTCCAAGGAGGAGCGGGCAGAGCACTGTCAGACTTGCTGTTGCTGTGAGAGAGGAGCTGGGAGGGTTTGTCTAGCATCTTCATCCCAGTCCAGATGCCCAGACCTCCTCCCCAGCTCTAGGCATCCAGTGGGTCCAGCGTGGGCCATGCATAGAGTGGTCCCCAGGGCAGATGACAGCCCTGGATCTGCCAGGAGAGCAGTGATAAACAGGAGAGAAGACACAAACAGAGGGCTGGTTTAGAGGGCAGCTCTGGATTTTCTGCTTCCCCACCTGAGGTCTGCCTGAACCTAATCAAGGAGGTCCAGGACCAACCAAACCACCCTGAGGCAATGAAATTGCAAACACAACAGTTTAAGCTGCAACAAGAGAGTCCCTCAATTTTTCAAGCCAGTCCATGCAGGGATGAGCACATTGCAGTCTGGGTCATGCAGAAGCCAACCTGGAGACTTGTCTGGCTCCATCAGCATCTTCACCCAAATCTCTGTCAGTCTCCAAAGCCTGTTACCTACCTGCCGTGTCAGGGATCACTGACCTGTTTCTCACTATGTTTGTTTGTGGCCACAGCCAGTCAGGGCCCCTGGCCACCACAAATCCTGCAGCCTGGCAGAACTCTGGGACACACAGGGTCAGGGCTGAAGGATAAACCTCTCTAAACTCTGCCTGAGTTGCTGGGGTGAGCAAACTTGGGGTTTGCCCTGGAGGTAGCAGCTGGGTGGGAACCGCTCCTGCTCAGCCTCATTTCATAGGTACCTTCATGGTTGAGGCACCTCAAAGCAAACGCCCAGACCCTCGCACAAGCTCTTGCATTCAGAAGTGATAGAAACAAATAGAAAATGGACCTTCACCCGGTCCCTGGGGAGACTATTTTGGAAGCAGTAGCTTGCCATTTGGTCTTGGACACTCAGCTTCAAAGCCCAAGGCACATCAAAGTCCAAACCTCCAAGTCCAAGGCCTCCTGAAGAAGGTAAGGGTGCCCGTCTCTAAGTGCCAGCCTCTGCTCTCTCTGTCCTGCAGGCGCCTCTGGGAACACACGGCTCCAGTGCAGGAGGTTAAAGGGGCCTCTGGAGCAGAACATCCTCAGCAGCCCAGGGGACACCTGCTTGGCTCATGGTGACTCTGACTGTCCCCAGGATTCCCGCAGCTTCTGTCTCAGGCAAAGAAGACACTATTATCCCCTCATGATACAAATTATCAAAGGACAGAATATTCTACCCCCTGCAGCCCTTCTCCTTCAGCAGACACCCCAGAGTCTCCCCTCCTCCATGCAGCAGCCTGATGGATGCTCAGCCCGGAGCCAGGAGGGGACCCTGGGAACGCCTGGCGCTGGTTGCCGCTGTCCTGCTGCGCGGCAGGGATGAGAGGAAAAACCACTCCCGAGGCTTCCCCTCACCTCCGTGCTCGCCCGCCGCGGCCCCGCCAGCTCTTTCATCTCCCGGCCCGCGGCTCTTTCATCTCCAGCCGAGGTGCGATCGGGCCCCTCCGGCCGCCCCCGCCCCAGCACCGCCCGGCACCGCCTTCGGCCCGGAGCTGCCGCGGCCAAATGGCCGCTGGCCCGTCCTGTCCCGGGAGGGGGTGACGCTGGGCACCGATCACCTCTGCAGTCACTGCCTAAGTGCTCAGCACCCCCAAAATTTGGCTGCTCTCAGGTGCCTGGAGAGAAACGGAAGCACCAAATTTCTGCAGATTTTCCCTGCAAAGCCGATGATGCCAGACTCGTGTGGGCTCAAACTCAGCTCATCTCCGTGAATCTGTGCCCACACAGACCCAGCCCGCCGGGGCGGGGTCATGAGGGGTCGTGTGGGGAGGTGTCCCTGTGTCCCGGTGCTCCTGACTGTAGGTGGCAAAGACGTTCCCAAAGGAACCATCCCAGCCCCCAGCCCCGGAGGGAGGGAAGCCCATCACCATCCCGACAAGCAACCCGCAACCCGCGGGCCAGCCACGGTTTATCCCTGGATTCTGGTATAGGAGTGGCAAGGCTGCACTGTCACCACGCAGCTGTGGGTGTCAGGGTACAGGGGCATGTCTGCCAAAGGGCAGGGAAACCTTACAAGCAGCATGAAACAAGGTGCCTGCCTGGTGGGAATGAACTGCAAAGGGAGCACACCTTGGGAATGGGAATAGCTGGGAGAGAAGGAGAACAAGAAAGAGAAGGGCCATGGCCTGGGCTGGGCTCCTGCTAGGCAGTGTCACTGCATGTCCCAGCTCTGGGGTAACCGTGATGGGGCTGTCAGTGAGTGCAGTCCCAGGACAGTGACATGTAGCATCAGGACATATTAGCACCACTGCAGCACAGAACTGCATCCAAACAGCCAGGAATTGACACCAAATTTCACACTAGCAAACAGCTCTTCTGCAGAGAGCCAAAGGGATGAGACATGGGAATGGAGCCACTCATAGGCCAGGAGGGACTCAAAACTGAGGGAGGGCAAAGGCAGAGTCACCACAGCTCCTGGCACACGGGGATGCCACAAGTGAGTGGGGTTGGTGGGGTTGGGATGCTGGGACAAGGACAAGGCCCCAGCAGGACTGTCCTCATGGGCTGATCCAGCCCTTCAGGAAGGAGGTGTTCATGCCTGAGCAGGCCCCACCTGTGCTATCTGTCCTGGCTGACGTGTTCCATACATGGATGGTTGGAAGTGCCAGGAGTTTGCCCCATGCACCTCCACGAGTCCCAGTGAGGCATCCCAGAGAGCCCTGAGCTCCAGTCTGCTTTCAAATCATAGAACCACGGAATCCCAGACTGGTTTAAGTTCAAAGAGATCTTAAAGCCCATCCAGCCCTACCCCCTGCCATGGGCAGGAACACCTTCCACTGTCCCAGGCTGCTCCAAGCCCTGTCCAGCCTGGCCTTGGACACTGGCAGGGATGGGGCAGCTGCACTTTCTCTGGGCAACCTGTGCCAGGGCCTCCCCACCCTCATTGTAAAAAAACTTCCTTATATCTAATCTAAACCTTTCCTCTGTCGGTTGAAAACTATCACCTTTTGTCCTGTTGCAACAGGCCCTGCCAAAAAGACTCATCCTTGTCCCCATTCTCATTCCAATTCACATCCTCACCCTCAACCCTATCCTCATTTCTGTCCTCGTCCTCATCCGTGCAATCTCCCAGGATCACCCTGGCTTGCCATGTGCTGGCTCAGTTGTCGGTCAGGTGCTCAGCAGCACTGTGGGTCCTGGCACTCAGACACGTAGGGCCAAGGAGCCACTTTGGGAAAGACCTAAAAAATGCAGGTGGTGACTCGCTTCTTCCACCCACCAGGAAGGACCCAGACTAGTTGAAAATCTAGCTTCCATTCACACTTTTTCAGAGGTCTTTCAGAAAAACCCTGGCTGCAGACCAGCCCTAGCAGAGCCATGCTGCCTCTGCAGCTCCTAGGCGCCCAAGTGACCCCCATGAATACTTCCATAGCTGGCCACAGAGATTTCTCAGGAAAGGCAGTGTGCATCCTCAGCAGTGAAGCAGCCACGATCCGACTGTGCCTGGAGCTGCCCCATTTCTCTGGGGTAATCACAGCTCATAGGGGAGCCTTCTGTTTTCCTTTCTGATGTGGGGGAACACAGACACAGGACCTGCCAACAGCAAATATTTGTCACTCTCCCCCTTTGCCTCTCTGCTGGACACAAAGCCTGTTGGTCCACATCCATATACACGTCGATATGGATGTTTAGACCATTTGGTTCAGCTCCTTTGAGCTTTTTTGACCCTGTGAGGATCCCAGAGCCATGCTGGAGCCTTTGACAGCAAAATTTGGCTTCAGAGGAGGAGTGAGGGCTGGGAGTAAGTCCCAGCCTTGGTGCTCAGCTCCTTTTTTGAGCCTAGGCTGGTAGATGCACCATGCAGAGCCCAGCCAGGATCAGTTGCAGGGCTCAAGGTCACCTTCAGCTTCTCATGGTCAGGTCACAGGGGGAAAAGGAGGGATGTTCCCAGCAGGCTCCCTCCCTGGCATGCTGCCTGTCCCCAGATGCTCCGTGTTGCTGCTCCAGCCTCAGCACCAGATGCAAAGCAGCTGATCTTCATTTGGCTGCTCCAGGCAGCTTCACTGCACCAGCCCACAGTGCTCATGGGGAAATTCCCTAGCTGGCCTCTTCCTGAAAAGAGGACAGAGTAGGAGCTGGACCAAGGGTCAGGCCAGTCCCAGGCCCTTCTCCCACCTCTCTTGGGGTCTCCAGGTGAAGGTGAAAAGCATCAGAATGAGGAATGCTCAACATACCAGCAGGTGTGAGGTGGGGCAGGAGTGGACACCACAGTCACCCCTGGGACTCAAAGGGCTGGGCGGTCACGCTCTCAATCCAGCAGACATTTCCCAGAAGGAATTTTTTGGCAGGCTCACCCCTTTCCTCTGGGAAATTTCTCTGATAGCAGTGGGGCTGAGATAAAGAAAAAGCATCCTCCATGTTCCCACCCAGCTGTCTGCAGGAGGATCCATCCCACCTGGCTGAGAGCAGAGCTCTCACGGAGAGCAGAGCTCAGCTCCCGGGCACCCCCTGAGCATCCCTGCTTGCCTCAGCAGACATGGGATGGGGCTGGGACCACTCTGGGCTGACTGCTTGGGTTCCCACGTCCCTCCCTGACGTCACCCCGAAAGCGCTGAGTGAAAGGGGGGCCCTCGGGCCCAGGACAATAGTGCTTTCCTTCCCATCAATAACGACGAGAGCCACGCTGGGCTGACACGGAACTGTGCACAACAAAAGCCAGTGTCCGAACAAATCTTCTCAGGCACTGGGTTCCCCCGGGTGACCCGGGGTTAGCCTGGACTTTTGCTCCCGCCCGGCCCTCCGGAGCAGGAATGTCCCTCCGTGCTGCGCCACGGCTGGTTCCCACGCTTCCAACCTGCTTTCCTATTTATCAGCAACCAGCCCCTAATCCCCTTTGTGAAGGCCTGATTCAAGCTCAGCACAATGTGGCGAAAAGGGAGGGGGTGGGCGGGAGAAGAGGGAGGGGAAAACGGCCCGAGAGAATGAAAATCAAACCCTTTACCTTTTCCCCTCAACCCTGATGACGAGTCCCTAGGGACTCTTCAGGCTGTCACCTCCCTGGGCAGTGCCAGGCTATGCTGGGGCGCAGGCCCAGCCAGATGGAAGGGGCTCCTGGTGGGATGTGCTGATGGTTAAGGAACAAGTAAACACACACATTGAAAAATCCACTTGTGTACCCTCACAGGTTACTTCGGCTTTGCTGTCCACTGCTCTCACATGATCAGATATTAGGATTTTTTTTTTTCACAGAGAGGGTTGTCAAGGCCTGACACAGGCTGCCCAGGGCAGTGGTGGAGTCAGCATCCCTGGCATGTGAGGACATGGTTTAGTGGCGAACATGGTGATGGAAACGGTTGAGCTTGATGATCTTAAAGGTCTTTTCCAACCTTAACAGTTCCAAGATTCAGTGATTCTATGACTCTGTTATCCTCTCCTTCTGTGGCTTCCTCCATCAGGGATGTGCCTGCACTCCTCGTGTGTTCCCAATAGGATGGAGGTGTGCACTGAAATGACACTGGAGGGTGTCTGGAGGGAATGTTCTGATTCACCCTTGTTCAGCCACCTCACTGCAGCCCCTCCATGCTCCCACATCCTCCCTGCTCACAAACTTCCTTGGGTGGAATAACCCACTGGAATTTCCCCAGTTCTGGGTGTTATGCTCCATGCAGGGCTCCATCCTCCTTGGGGCTGATCCCCTTGGCCACCTCCTGTTTGCTTTAGGAGAGGATTCACAAGCCCTTCCCCAGATAACTGTGGAAGAAAACAGTTTCCAAAGGCTGTGCTACTTACAAATGAGGTGTTTCGAGCTTTTGTCCCAATTCCAATGCTGTTTTCTTTGCAAACGGCGGGGGAAAAACGTAAAAGCAGAAGAGCCGACCTCAAATGCTAATCTTGTTAGGTTAAACTGTTCGCTAAACAGATGGAGGTGCAAAGCAATGGGATTTTTGTCTTTCCAAGGAAGGGGTTAGGCTTGGAGGGCACAGAGGTCATTCCAGGCAAACTGGCAGCTTTGCTCTTTGTGTCACAAGCACAGGAGTAAAGGGAAGGGGCACAAATGCTCCCAGCTGAGCTGGTCTGGTGGTCTCACAGGATGAAGCCCCCAAGGCTCACTCTTGGTTATTCAGAGCCAGCACAAGGCCAAGGCAACCCAAAAGGGGCACACTGCCACAGACTCCATTGGTCCCCAGGGCCACAGCATCTCAGCATTTCCTATAGAAGATCCTCCCAAGAGCCACCCTATGGCTACTCTAATGCTCAGCCCTTTTGGAGCACTGGAGGGGTAGCATCTCCACAGAGCCAAGCCCCACCTTTTCCCGAGCTTTCTGTGGGAAGGAGAGGAAAGTCAAGGTCCCTGTGGGCAGGGAGGCTGCTGGTACCTGTTGGAGGCCCTGGTAGAGATGGAAGGTGGTGTGTCCCCATCCTGCTGTCCCTGTGCTCCTCACGAGGCAGAGCTAGCAGGGAATGTAGGCCTGTCTCTGCCAGCCCAGCGACAAAGACTCTGCTCTGGGCACCATGCTGTGCTCCAGGTCAATGATTGCTCCCCACTCCCTGCCCTTCCTGCATGTGCAAGCACATCCTCAGCCTACCTTTACCTTAGTGAATCCCTGGGCTGCTCTGGGCATGTGAGATGAAGCAACAGCAGAAACAAAACCACAAAAGTATGAAGAATTGGTCAAAAACCCCAAATGACACTGTCTGGATATGACAAACTGACAGCCGGACAGAAGGAACTGCCCTCAGGGGTCCACCACAAACAGAATCTGCTCCCAAATGGCAGCAGATGTGAGAAGGAAGGGGAGGAGGTCTTCAGTGTGGTCATGGAGAGGCCAGCTGTGAGAGGTGGGACCACCGTGACACTGAAGCCAGTGAGATATGGGATCCCCTCCTGCAGTACACACAGCCCAGGTTTAGTCACCTTGGAGGCAGAGGACCAAGCCAGACAACCACCCAAAGTACTCAAAAAGGCTCTAAATTTTAGGTCTGAACCCAGAGGACTCTACACTGCTGCCAAGACACAGGATAACCATGTGCTGGACCTGCTAAGATGGGCATGAAATTCCTTGTTTTAAAATAAATGCTAAGGAGAGGGTGCTGGTGAGGTGTCCTGTGGGTCCTAGAGCACTATCAGCCTGTCTGAGCATCACCCAGAACTGGAGCCTAACAAATCCTGTGGGAAGTTAGGACAGACAAATCCCTGCTCAAGTGGCTGCTTCCAGGCAGCACCCACAGCAGCAGAGCCAGCAGTGCCCACAGCTGCCCCTGCAGGGCTCCTGTTCTGTCCAGTCCATCCCAAAGCCACCTTGTGAACTGAGGCTTGTTGGGGACTGCTCATCTTGGACCCCCATCTGGCTGGGTCTGCTGGCACTGAACGGCAGGGACTGGGCACTCCCAGAACCACTGGGAGGAAGCTTCCAACGGAATCATGCCAAGATCAGGACGGATCCCTGCTGGGCTGAGCTCTGCCGGCTGCTCCCACCTGCCTCCCCCGGCTCTGGCCGTGAGCCCCGCAGCCTCCTCCCACCGGGCCGGCCCACACGAGGCTCCGTGTCCCTCCCCGGGGGCCACAGCCACACTGACCACATTGAGCAGTGGGGTGGCTGCAGGCAGCCTCTTTCACTGCTGCGACATGACCATGCTCCCAGCAGACACCTTCACACCCTGGCCCCGCGTCACCTGGCATGGTCCAGGCTGGGAATTTGACGTGGTGTGTCCTTCCCCCCCCAGCATTCAAAACAAACAGGAGATGTGAAAACACAGCCTCTAGAAAAATGTGAGAAGATGAAAACAAAAAGGCGAAGCTGCTGCAGAGCTCAGAGGCTTAACGGGGGCCCAACAAGTCTGTGGCAATAAATGAATAACAGTCCTGATGCGCGAGGATTTGTCACCTTGCTGTGTCCCACTGCCTGGGCACTGTGGGAGACACAGAGGCCACAGGAACACAGCAGAACCAGCAAAGAGACAGAAGGAAAGAGGAGCAGTGGGCCTGCTGCATGGCAGAAGCTCAGACTCCCAAATGGGGGTTGGCTCCATCAGACCAGATGTCCCTGCCATGCCAGGCCCCACGCCGAGGGCTGGCACCAACACTAGCACTGGAGAGAGCCACAGTGCCACCCATCCTGGTGGGGATGAGGCCATTGGGATGTGTGTGAATTCCCACCACGGCTGTGACACTGAAACCCTACCACGAGAAAGAGCCAAAGGTACAAGGTGCCCCCAGCTCTGCAGGGAGGTTTGCTGGAGGCATGGGAGGAATGCGGGCCAGGGCCCCAGTGGTGCCCCACTGCTCCTCCAGCAAGTGGGCTGGTGAGGGACTGTCTTTATGCTGTCAGCAATAACAAGTTTGCCCCTTCTTTGCCTGTACTATGCTCACAGAAGCAGCCTGGCAGCGTGAGGGGAGCAGGGACTGCATTCAGACACACCAGCTCAGTTCTCTGCTCCGTTTCCCAACTGCACCACACACAGCACAGACCCCAGACACAGGACACAGAACTGCCCTGAGTTTGGTCTTCAGCTGTATCCTGCGCTTGGGACTCCTTCCTTGTCTATGGGAGAGACACCAGCTGAGGACAATGATTCCCATCAGCAGTTAGGGACATCAGGGATCAAATTCCTCTCCAAGCTACTGCTGTGGGTGAATAGCCCAGACCTGAAGCACCAGACACTTCCAAGTGTCCAGGAAGGTGAGTGAACCCTCATGAACTACATATCTATCAGTGGCTGGTTCCTGGGAGCAGGGTCTATGGTGGGAACTCAGTGCCACGCAGAGCTGACACAGTTCTGGCATCTGCCAGCCACCACTGCAGGTCCCTCCAGGGTACAGGGGCTGCTCTGGAGTATCCCATGCCCCAACACACAAGCCCAGCACACTCATTTCCTACTCTCCAGTGTCTTCAGCCCTTCTATTCGACCAAATTAGTTTACCTGTGTTTTTCCAGCCATAAGCACTCTGCAACCAGGCTGGAGCTGGGATGCTTGATCAGACAGGGAAGGGGATGTTTAGGCTCCAGGAGAGGCAGGGTCATTTCAGAGCTCCCTCTTGCCCAAAGGAAATGGTCCAGGACATGTGTCCAACACAGCACGAGAGCCAGACCAGCATTCAGGGCACAACAGGCTCAGGATTTGTGCTGAGCCCATTTCTTGGCCTTATTTACAGAGTCTCTCTCACTCTGTGCAAGTTGTTCGAGAACTTGGAGATGACGGACTTGGGACCACACCAGACATGGTTTCTTCCACACAGTGAATGTCTATTCCCCCATTATCTTTAACAAACAGAGAAGCAACTTCTCAAAACTAAGAAAAAAGACTAATGTGCCTTTTAAAATTTATTATTTTTTGTTCTCTGAACGTTTTCCCAGAGGAGAAATGAGGAACCTCCTGTGTCAGACAGTACCATAAATGTCTCTTGGTACTCTGCAAAGTCTGAAAGGAAAATGCCATCACTTGAGCCCCTGGAGACATCATGTGCACCCCAGTACAAAAAGCCAGGCCCCAGGCCAAACCTGCTGTCCTGGGAAGCTGTGACACCCAGATCTGAAAGCCAAGCCTGGGGTCTCCTGAGGACATGAGTCATGGAAAGCTGTTGAATGAGAATCCTGTGGCTTGGCAGGCTTAAATGTAATTCCTACCTGAGCATCCATGTGCTGTGCAAGCATTACCCACAGCCTGCACCTCTCCTGCTCTGGAGCCACCTCACAGGGGTGGGCTGGAGTTGGATGCCTCCGAAGCCTTTCCTTTCCCAGGGAAATATAGATGTGAGATGCCAAAAGATTGAGTGAAGCATCAAGGCTGGAAGAGGTTTTTCATTGGACAAAGATGGGGTCACCATCCCATTACAAACAGACTGATGAACAGACACCAGCCAAACCTGAACGAGAGGAGACTGTTTGCAAAGCAAACATGCCACGAGGAACCATCCTCATCTGTCACATAAGAAGAAACTTATTGGGTGGCAGTAACATTTGTCAGTAAGGGAGAGAAAAAATTGGAAAGAACCTCATGAAATTAGAAAGCACATTGATGACAATCATAAGCATTCCAGTAGGGTCAACAAACAAAACACCCAAGCTGGTGGTGGCTCATTCTGCACAGCCAAACTCCAAACTGCAAAATCTTCCTGTGCAGGAAGAAAATCTCTTGCTGTGTTCCCCACGGTTCCATTATTAGTCTTGTCAATGGAAAGCTAATGAAGATAAAAGGTCCTGGATGATCAGCACAGTCCAGGGCAGCTTCTGCCCAAATGAATCAACCTGAACAGCTACTGCTATTGTCAAAGAAAGGGTTTTGCTCTACATTTCGTGACTTGCAGCAGCCCACAACCTCCTAGATAATGTTTCTTTCAGCTCATCATTTCCTCATTGACTTTTCCACTTTGTCTCTGTGGGGACATCACACAGACTTCTGTGCACCAGTGGTTGCGTGTGATGGTTTTGGTGTTGGAAGTGTGAGGGAACCTCCAGTGCCAAGATAAGGCCATGCTTTTCCCATACAGGGCCAGATCTTCTTCACAGCTGCAGAAATTTTGGTAAACACAGCCATCTCCCCCAACTCACCCATGAGAAGTGTTTCCCCAGGGTGGAGAACCCAACCCTTCCCTACAAAGTCCACTGCAATTGGAGACCCTTGGACATTTTAAACATTTTAAACACTCATTTTTAATGGATTCCCTGGTCTGCCTCCCTATGAAGATAATTTTAATTAGGCAAAGTTCTGCAAAGCAGCTGTAGAGGCGAGAGCTGACAGGCAATGCAGAAGTGGCTGAAACAGTGACCTGTGTGGGAGTGACTTGCTTTGATTTCACCCAGCATACAAAATATTCTCTTCTCCTTCATGACAGACACAACTTCTTATTTTTCATTGTGGAAAAGGCCATTTAAGGCCACTTTCTGGTGATGGCTGGAGAGTGACAAACGGGGTTTTACTGCCCTGCAAGCTCCCTGGATCTCACTGGGTCTTGTGCTCTGTTAGGTGCTCAGTCCCATGGTCCTGCTGCATTTTGCACCTCCCAAAGGGGTACGAGGTGTCTCCTCCTGAGGACAGCTGTGGGCACTGGCAGTCTGAGGGGTTTCAGCAGCACTCCTGGATGTCCCAGTTCCACCCTCAGTGTGATGCTGGGGACTTTGCTAGATCCCACCACAGCACTTACCTGAGATGGACACAGCACAACCTGCATGTGCTCTTAACTGCCAGCAAAACCTGCTCCAGAACCATGATTTTTAGGGGCAGAAGACTCCCCCTGAGCCTCCTTTTCTCCAGGCTGAGCCCCTCCCCGCAGGTCCCTCAACCACTCCTGGTGCTCCAGCCCCCTCCCCAGCTCTGTTCCCTTCTCTGGACATGCTCCAGCCCCTCAAAGTCCTTCTGTCATAAGAATCCCAAAACTGAGCCCAGGACTTGAGGTGTGGCCTGACCAGTGCCCAGTACAGGGACACATTGTCCTCCTCCATCCTTGCAGGGAAGGACATTGTCAAACCCTTCTACCTGTTTGGGGCTCTTGAAGAGCCTGATTAGGGAGAGCTGGCAGGGACAGATGGCCAAAGAGCACCAGGGACATCTGTAGGGACATCTGACTGCCCGATGTGGGCACACATTTGTCACAGGCACTGTGGGAAATGTGCATTTCCTTCTTTAAAGCAATTCTTCTTCCTCCAGGCATTGGGGGCATTTTTCTTCCAGTTTGGAAGACTTTCACTTTGCTTTAGAGATGGTTGAAAATCAAGACAGGTTTCCTAGGATTTTGGGAGTAAAACCCATCATTCTTGGCACTGATATCTGACTGAAAGGATAAGAGTTGAAATGCCTATTTGTAGATTCCCCAGGAAAACCCTGCAAAATCCCTCCTACAGGTGGGGTTAGGAGGGACTGTGAAGGGGCTGAGGACTCCCAGATCCCCAGGAGCTCTTGTTCCCACCTCAGCCCCACTTCCTAAGCCCCTAGAGAAGTCCACTAAGCCCCCTCCTTCTGCTCACCCTGCTTAGCACCTACTGAGACATTTGCTGTCCCATTCTCATTCCCACAGGCAGCCACAACCCTTTGCTATGGCCCTACAATCCCATCGGGTCCCCAAAATCTGGTGGAGGCAAGGGGGCAGGGGTGAGGGAGGTCTCCCTGTGACCCGGCTGCCCTGTCCTTGCGGGAGGGGACCTCCGGGAGCCCCCATCACTCAGCACAGACCAAAACCCAGCCAGCCCAGAGGCACGGGGTGGGTGCTCCAGCTTTTAATGCAGTGCACCACGATCTCCCCGGAGCCGGGAGAGAGGGGGGCTCCGCCCGGGCACGGCGGGTGCCACCCCACTGCCCTGCAGGCAGGGTCCCTCCCGAGAGAAGGGCAGAAAACAGCTGAAAACAAACAAACAGTCGGAGTTAATGGGGCGGCAGTTATTTTTGGCCTAGAGGGAGTTCACACACTCTGTGTTGTTTTAGCAAATAGCTGTAAATGGAGCTGGCGGTGCGGGGAGAGGGCTGGGAGCGGGCTGGCTCCGGGCGCTGGGAAGAGTCGGGCATGGTGCGCTGGTGCTAACAGGAAACCGAGCGCCTCAGCTCCCTTCGCACCCCGCCGGCATCGCACTTTTAGTGTCACCACATCCTTCGGAGGCCACATCAGAGGGGAGCCGAAGGGGCGGGGCAGGGCCCGTGGGAAGGTGGCTCTGGGNAACCCGAGCCCCCCACCTCCCTTCGCCCCCCGCCGGCATCGCACTTTTATTGTCACCACATCCTTCGGAGGCCACATCAGAGGGGAGCCGAAGGGGCGGGGCAGGGCCCGTGGGAAGGTGGCTCTGGGCTCTGTTCCCCGACGGGAGGGGACAGCCCGTGCAGCCCAGCACGGCGAGGAGAGCTGTGCCTGGGGTGGCCGCAGGGACAGTGCAAAAGCCGTGTTGCCACGCTGTTGACACCCCACGGCCGGGCGAGGGGACGCAGGATGGGCTCTGGACCCAACCACCACCACCCCAGTGCCGACCAAGGCTACTGCTCCCCTGCCCCGCATCACCCCGGCCAGCCCCGGCGAGCCCACGACAGTATCCGTGTCACCCTGGGCCAACACGCCTCAAGGGAAAGGCACTTTCCTATGGACATGCATCCTACAGAAGAGCCAGCTTTGTCTAATGCCCTGGCTAGGACACTGGGGCCTTTGCACATGCTGAGATGCAAAATTAAACATTTTCTTCACACTTGGGGGTTTTTTTTAAAGAGTGATTACACTCCCAGGTGTCTGGTATAGGAGGCCAGGTGGCTGTGGAGGGTGTAAGTGGCACTGGCTCAACTGGCCTGACTCCATAAACCAGAAAGGCTCTGCACAGGCAGAAAGCAGAAGCCATCAGAAAAACATATAAAATCAAGCCACACATCATGTCAGTAAGAGAAGGATAGTTAGAAACCTTCCCCCTTGCACAGTCTGTAATCTCAGAGCAATAAAACTTGAAAATAAAAGCCAGATAGCAGCTGCTGCTGGAGCAGGGGACGGGGACACAGGGGCTGAGAGGTAGCATCAGGTTCATGAACAGTTTCTGCACTGATGTCAGTTTAAATCTGCTGGTGACATTTCCTTGGGGACTTGTCCAGGGTGTGGGGAACCAGTGGAGCACAGCTCCAAAGAAAGAAGGGTGGAAAAGGGACTGGAGCCCCAGGAGTGGCTGAGGGAGCTGGAAAGAGGCTCAGCCTGGAGAAAAGGAGGCTTGAGGGGACCTTCTGGCTCTACACAACTCCCTGACAGGAGGGGACAGCCCAGGGGTTTGGGGTCAGCAGATGAAGCCAAATGCTGGTAATCCAGGTGCTGGCTGAAAAAAGGGCTGTGAACTCAGCACTGCAGGCAAAGCTGGCATTGCAGAGAGTGGCAGGGCACAGCCAAGGAGTGCTGGTGCCAGCATCCCTCTGCCAGCTCTTGCTCCCTGGAATGGAAGCAAGCAGTGCCAGGGCTGCGGAAGTCTGAATGTGGTTGCAGGAAGGGGAGAAGGACACTGTGATGCTGGAGGCAGAAGGCAGCACCTAATACCATGGCAGGGAGCAGCTCTGCACTGGCAGTTTCAGTGCTAAAATACCTCTTGCATAATTTCAAGTTTTTAATGGGGGTTTGCCTGTGAGGAAATGCCCATAATGAGTGGCTAGGGGATGATTTTCCTCTAAGTTTTTAATTTGTACACACAGAACTGAAGGTCTTTGTGAAACAGCCCTTCCATCTGGGCACCATCCAGTCCCCCCAGCATGGCCAAGGCAAGATCCATTCCCAGCCCTCTGTGTGCAGATCACAAAATCACAGAAGCAGACACTGGTTTGGGTTGGAAGGGACCGTAAAGCTCACCTCGTTCCACCCCATGCCATGGGCAGGGACACCTTCCACCAGACCAGGTTGCTCCAAGCCCCATCCAGCCTGTCATGCACCCAGTGCAGGAGCCTGACGATTGCGAACAGACTCATCTTGTGCTCAAGTGCTTCCAGTGCCAGGAAGAGGCATTTGTACCAGCTGTGGCCATGGCTTAGCATCCATGCAGTCTCCCAGAAGGCCTGACAGTGGCTCCTGGAGTGATGGGGCAAGAGCTGCCTGTCCTGCCAGTCCTAGGGCTTCATCTGCCTCCCTAGGGAGAACTTGCTGCTTCCTGCTGCCATGGGGAACAGAGATCACTTCTGTTGGATGATCTCATCAAACTTTGGTTATATCTGCAATACAGATCCCAAACCCACTGTTTGTAAGCCCATAAAAGGCTTCCTTGGGGGAAGATAAGAATTGAAGACAACTGGTCTTAATGGTGTTGGAGAGATTTATGGGATCACCTTAGAAGAATTTATTGGAGGGCTTTTTTAATGAGCAAATAATTGGTAGATTTATCTGCTTTTATCTGCCTTGCTGTTTTATAGCCTTCATGAAATTGCTTTTGAGGGTTTTTAATAACCTGATTCTGCCCTTGTTCATGGGGCCCATCCTGGAGTTCTCTGCCCTTTCCTTGGAAGTGGAAGGCAGGACTGCTAGGGTCACCCTTATTTTTAAAGGACAAATCATTCAGAAAAAGCAGAACAAGCCTGGTAAAAGGCAGGACTCTGAGAAATTCATGTACAACCCCAGCAAAGTTCAAAGCCCTGGAGGGATCACAGGGCATCAACTCCCTGGGTCAGAGCCCTTTTCCAGGGAAAGCAGCTCATCTATGTCCACAGGGAAAACATCCCTGTCAGATGCTTTCCCCAAGAGATCCCTTTCCCCAGGCAGCTTCCAGCACTTGCCCACTTCCAGGGCAACCCCTGAATCCCCTCCCAGGCCAGGGGCTCCCTGGGGCCTCTCTGGCTCCTCTGGCAGTGGAGACTTCAGCACGGCCACAGCACCTGGGTGGCCACCCAGAGACTGGCCCCTGACTCCCCACAGCCCCCTGCACTCCCCAGGCCCTGCCCATGGCCAGGCTGTGCTGACCCAGGGGTTGAGGTCCTGGTGAGCCCCAGCACATTCACATCACTGAGCTCAGACATGAGCTGTGCAGGGCACAGCCTTGCACCCAATTCCAAGGAAGGGGAGCGCCACACGAGGGAAAGGGGGTGGGGAATTGGCAGGGTCTGAGCATGGCAATGCAGAAAAAGGAGCAGGAATTGCCACAGTCCCAGCTGAGCAGCGGCTGTGCTGGAACTGCACATGGGGACACACTTGTCCCTCACATGGGAAGTGCCAGCTGGGAACATCCCTGGGAAGGCTGGGGAGAGAGACATGCTCTGCCAAGGAGCAGCCCCAGGAAGAAGCAGTGGCACAAGTCTATCAGCAGGGTCATTAATCATCCAGAAAGGGGCTATGAGGGATGTAACTGCTTGTGGGAAAAGCAAAATCCCAAGCAGTTGTGTCAGGAGCTGGCCCCAGCCAGGTCACGCTGTGGCCCAGCCCCCGGCCCTGAGCAGGATGTTCACTCATGGACAGGGAGCTTCCTGGGCACTGACAGCATCAGCCCAACCCTGAATAGAGCCATGGTGACACTCCTAGGGAGAATTCTGGTATTTTCCTGAGGTCTGGGGCTCCCAGTGAGTAAGCAATGGTGCCAGGGGCCCATTGCCAGTGAGAGGTGAGCAGCCAGGCATGTGCTGCTCCAGGGGCTAGGGGCAACACAGCCAAGCTCCTGCAAAACCAGCCCCTCACTTCTCATCTCCTAGGGCCAGGGTGTCCTTTGGTTTGTTTTAATTAAGCATGAACACTACCAAAGTTTCCAGTAAAATTTCACAGCGTCAGCACAATACAGTGGGATCTAATATGTATAAATATTTATACACACACACTTAGATACTCTCTCTCTCTCTATATATATATGTCTCATGAGCTAATATCTATATCTATTAACAATTTTAACATACTTTTATGCAATAGAGACAATGCTTTAATGTGGGAAGGGGATTTTTAGAACAAGCCCCCCCGGCGCTCAGAAGTCATCTCTTTCCCCTCCCAATGGATCAGGCTCCAGCAGAGCTGATTTCTCCTGGGACAGACCATCCTGTGTGCGGATTTTGCTGGCAAAGGGTAGCTGAAAAGAAAACAGTCCCAGAATTCACAAGGTCTGTGAGAAGAGTCGGAGGCTGGAGCTGCACATGCTGAGTCGTTAGTGGCTTTTGCTGCTAATTGGGCGCAGGCTGCCAAGCTGGACTTATTCCAGTGGAAAGAGGAACCTCTTCCCTGCTTTTTCCCTGCATAATTCAAGGGTCAGACACCTTAAAAGCCTGTACAACTACTTAAAGCTTTCGATGTTGTACTTAAAAGTTTTGCTGTGGAGCCCCATTCCACCATTTTACTTCCTCCTGCTGTGAAATTCCCTCTGGCTTAAAAATTCCCAGAGTTTGTCCCAGTCCTGCTCCACACCTGCTATCAGACCCAGCCCATGCCAAACCTCTGCTGAGATGCTCTTTTGTTCTTGACGGCATATTGGACAACCTTGAATTTTTTTATCCATGCCCCTGACTCCTCCAGGAAAGCAGGAGATGTAGCTTCACCAGCCAGCTGTCCTACTTGATAAAATCCATGCAGACCAGCAGCATCTACATTTTTCCCATTATTTCCCTGGAGAGAGGGTAGAGTCATAAATCATACATGTCTCTAGAAATAGGTCATCCCAACAGGGTAACATGGAGGAAAAGCACCCATTGTTTTAGAAAAGCTGGTGCAGAAATTCCCCATGGCAGGGGGCGGAACAAGATAAGCTTTAAAGGTCCCTTCCAGCCCAAACCAATCTGTAATTCTATAAAATAAGTTGCTCTGTTTTAATGTAGGTGATAAATTATACATCCCACATTTCAAAACCTCATTGAACTCTGTACAGTGATGAGCAGGTATTGCAAACTTCCAACATTTGCTCTGGAAAACCACAAGCGTTGTTTGTCTAAAGGCTCCTGTGTGCCAAGGCTGGCAGAGGTGGGGTGGAGGTCCTGCCAGGCTGGTTCAGCGTGTGGCTCCCACCCCCAGGACACAGCACAGCTGCACTTCCGTCCCTGCTGGTGACCAAAAGGCTTTTGTGGATCAGAGTGGTGGGATCTGCAACATCTCGGTCCCTGCAGAGATGGGAACTGTGAGGACCAACAGGAGCCATCCCTTGGGACATGGAGGGGCACACAGAGCCCTGCCTGTCACACAGGGAGAACAGACCTCCACTGAGCTGCTATCTGCTGGGGAAGCCCATCTTGGGGCCCAGGCCTCCTCCTACAGAGACGGTAGCCACTGGGAAAACAAACGCTGATGGGTCCTCACTACATTGTGGGAATCCGCCTTGCTGGCTCCCTCATTTTTATTTGCAGTACTGAAGATAAGAAACCCAGGGTGTTGTGGGAAACAGGAAGACCTTATCTCCCATCCCAGGCTGCTTCTCCTGCCACAGCCTCATTTTTTTTTCCACTCATCCCTGATACCACATGATTCCAGTCAGCAGAGAGGGCTGTGCACTGCTGCTCTGTGAGCACCACTGAGCCCCTGAGCACCTGGATGGCAGGAGGATTGCTTTATTACCAGGATCATAGAATCATCACACACTTGGAGTTGGATGAGACCTTGAAAACTCATCTAGTCCAAATCCCCCGCAGTGACCAGGAACATCTTCCACTAGATCAGGTTTCTCAGAGGCACATCCAGTCTGACCTTGAATGTTTCCTGGAACAGGGCAGCCACCACCTCTCTGGGCAACCTGTGCCAGTGTTTCACCGCTCTCGTTGTAGAAAAATCCATGGATAAACCCACAGGCGCATCCTTAAGGGGCCTCCAGAAGCATGGTGGATGCCACAGTTGCTGGCAGAGCTGTCTGCTCAGGTCAGCCCTCAGCCTTGCAGGTGCCAGAGAAAAGTGCTGAAACAGGAGGTTTTGGTCCTTCCTCACTAGGTAAGGACCATGTGACACAGTATTAAGACTAGAAATACTGAAATTCCAGATGAAAGGGACTCACATCTTGTGAGCTGCAGCTGCACTTCCAAAAAACAGCTAGAAAAAGGGACAGCTCCACCATTTGCAGGCTTCAGCCCTTAAGCTCCCCGCCAAGCCTGGAAATGAGGATGCTATTGTTGGATTTCAAATAAAAACACAGCTATTGACTCCCTTATTTGGTGAGCACTTCAGCTCATTGCTGCAATGCAGGCTGGAACCTACTGCATCAGGCATTTTAGTAGAGAAGACCCTGTGCTTCAGTGTTAGAGCAAAGTCTCTCACAAATCAGGACTAAAGTCAGACCCTGAATCTCTGTTCAGACTCTGAGCAAAGCCCCTGGTGATACTGTGCTAAGCCTGGCATTGGTGATGTCTGTGTGCTGTGCCCAGCTCCAGCTCCCAGTGCCAAATGCTTCATGGATGGGTCTGGCAGGGGGCACACTGCCTGGGCAGGATTGAGGGCTCTGCCAGGTCCCCAACCCCAGGAGCAAACCCAGGAGTGAAATATTGCCATAGGACCCATGGGGACACAGGATTTCACCCCTTGCACCTCCTTTGTCCTGGCAAAGAAGCCCTGCTGAGAGAGGTCCCAATTGGGAATTCACAGAAGGCAGAACCTAGCCTTTTCTTGTTCCACGTCTGAGTGACTTCTCTTACACCTCATGTCTAACCAGGCAAGGGCAGAGTGTGATGTCACTGGCAGCATCTCCACCTTCCTTCAGCCCTGGCTAGGCCCCTTTCCCTTGTGTAGGGTTAGTAGAGACATCTCTGCTGAATGAGGATTTATCGATACCAACTGGGATGGAACCACCAGGGAAGGAGGGATATGACAAGAAAGCATCCTGACCCGGGTGAGGAGGAGAGAAGGGGATTAAAAGGAGGGATTAGCAGGGAGAAAACTGCAGGTCATCCTCAGTGAGAACGAAATGAGGCAGTAGCAGCAGAGGCAGCTCTGCCTGGCTGCCCCGACTGCCCCCAGCCTGGCTCCCAGCAGCGGCACCTCCTTTGTGCCTGCTGTGAACCAAGGATTATGAGTATGGGAATTGGGCCACAGGTACCCTGTGCTCACGAAGGCCAGGGCAGAGCTGGGGAAGAGGAAAAGCAGGGAGAAAGGAATGGCCCCTGCTGTGGCTCTTCACTGGGAGGCTGCTGGGTGCAGGGCTGGGGCAGAGGATGTCCCTCCTGCTCACCCTGTGCTTGGCTCTCTGTTGGAAGCACCTCAGAGCTGTGAAGGCCAAAGCTGAGCCAGCACACAGAACTGTCCCCTAACAAGCCTTGATCATTTCCCACCACAGTGCAGGAAATCAGAAAACCTGGTAAGTCAGAGCTCTCTGAGTGCAGCCCCAGTGGTAGCTTGGGCAGGAACCAGACTGATGCACCTGATGGGATGCCTGGGGGTGCTCCTCACTGTGCGGGGAATGCTCAGCCAGGGCGAGGCTCCATGTCCTGATGGGCATTTCATCTTCACCCACCAGGCTCTTTAGACCTCAGAGTCTCAAAACGCCCTCCCAAGCCTTCCCTCTCCTTTTCTCCCCACTCTCCAGGCAAGAGCCAAGTCATGGACATGGAGCATCCTGGAGTCTCTCCTGGGACATGGCTGAGTCATGGGGACCACAGCTGAAGGAGCAGAAAAGGCTTGGCAGGAGCATCAGTTCCAGAACGTGGCAGAAAGACCAGCCCATGAGTAATGACTAATTAGGAAATGTCTGTCATGATTATTATCCTAATAATCCTGGTAAGAAAGGCTCCTTACCTTAGGTAAAAATGGATGTTGGCTCCAATGGTCCCCAAACACAACAGCCCACTGTGGGAAACTCCAGACTTTAGTAAAAACAAATAGTTTTGAGTTTGCGCAGGAGATTTTATTTTTAAATAAGCCAAAGACTAATGAGCAATTTTTCAAGGGAGCTCTGGAACCTGTGAGTTGGTTAAGCCAAGGGGGAGGCAGGAGGGGATGCTCTGCCAGCGGTGGCCACTGTCTCCTTCCGGGAACTCAGCCCCCTGTCCTGGCCCAGCTGAATTTCCCCATCACTCAGTGTCCTTATGGGACAGCAACAGCCAAACCCCATCACAAATCTTCCATTAAAACCTTGAAGTGAAGCATAAAGGCATGGAAAGGGATCATGGC
This sequence comes from Illadopsis cleaveri, assembly GCA_013399915.1. NCBI lineage: Eukaryota > Metazoa > Chordata > Aves > Passeriformes > Timaliidae > Illadopsis > Illadopsis cleaveri. The sequence goes on from VXBB01010833.1 coordinate 39,464, forward strand.
ATCAGGTGGTCTCATTCATCCTGCCTGGACTTGATACCAACCCAGAGCAGAACTGAAGACAACAGCCTGCATGTCCTGGTCAGTGTTCTGGCTGCATACTCAGGTATGCAGCTACATACTGCAGGTATGTAACTGCATTTTGCAATTCAATGGTATCAATGTTAATCAGTTGCTAAAGTATATTGGAAACAGAGGTAATATGAAGTAAAGTTTTGAATATATAAAAATTTTCCTGGAAAGACACTCCCAAGTGATACAATGCTGCTCTCTAATGAACAGGAATTATTCTAGTCTGACTCCAAAGCCATTTGCCTACATGCAACTCCTCAGGCTTTCCAGTAACTCCCATTAGCTTCAGGAGCTCAGCCCAAAGGATTAGGAAACAGATTAGCTAAAATCTACAAAATGAAAAGTGCTCCATAATTGAGCCTTACTGTCACAGGGACCACCACAGGGATCCTCCTCTGTGGACCAAGGAAAAGGAGGCTTCTCCAGTTGGACTGATGAGTATTTTCCAGCTATGACATCAACTGAAAACCACTCCATTTTTATCAAGGAATCACTGAGCACAGCTGTAGCCACACAACTGGAAAGTAAAGAAATCAGTACTGCCCTGAGCTAAATACTCAGAGAAAACAAATAATGAGGGTTCAAGTAGTATTTGGAAAACGCTGTCAGAGATGCACTGGATGGGATTGTTGGGGTGTCTGTGCAGGGCCAGCAGCTGAACTTGATGATCCTTGTGAGTCTCTTTCAGCTCAGGATATTTTAGGATTTGAATCTGAAAGAGATCTATCATGCAATTGGTAGTTTCAAAGCACACAGAGTAGGAGGGGCTGTGGGACTCCTCCGTCACCTGCAGTTGTGAGGTCCCTTTGTGTGCTGTGACACTGGAGAGCAGGAGAGCTCATGATTTTAGGAGGATCCTCCATGTTCAGGGAGGATCTGGTGCTTAGACACTTGCCAAGGCTGAGGCCAATGTTCAGCTTTCCCTCTTCTCCACACCTGACCTCAGTAGGGATGTCAAGCCTGTACCTGTGTCAGGCTCTCAGCAAGGGCTTCTCCAGCTCATAAAGTGCACAGTTAGAAGTAACCAGAATTAAAATATTGAGCAGTGGGAGCCGAGCACCACCCTGCTCTCTTCGCTGGTGATTCCATGGGAAACACCTTCCCCAAAGAGAGACATAAAAGTGTGTCCAACTCTGAGCTCTTGCAGCAGAGCCAGGGCACCACCACATCCTGGCCCATCCCAAACACTCCAACAAGACACAGAGTCCTGGTGCCAGCAGGTCATTCACGACTGGTGGCACATCCCTGGGCATGGGCACACCATGGCTCTGGTGTCCCTTAGGAGAGGTCAGATGATGCTCACTGCAAACCATGCACTTCATCTCATGGATGGTGACTAATTCCATCATTCAAAGAGCTGATGATGATGAAAACAAGTGGAGCAATCAGGAAGGAAGTTAAAAATAGCCCTGATGTGGCACTGTGTCAAGTGCTCATGTTTAGATTTTAATTTTATTTTTTTATTCCAAGTTTCTTTGATAAAATATTTTCCCATGCTGACTACCCTTGGAACGTCCCCTCCATCGCGACATTCCTGACGGATGAGCCAGGCTGTTGCAGATCCTATGCCAGAGCTGTGTTGCCTCTGTTCTATGATTCTCACTCCCACATTCACACCTTTGGGACCTGGAAGTCATTAATCAATGCACACCAGTCGGGAATCTACCTCTGAGGGCAGAAGCATCATATTGGGCACAGAAGGGAAAGGAAATCATAGAATCAGGGACTTGTTAGGATTGGAAAATACTTCTAAGATCATCAAACCCAATCATCAACCCAGCACCACCACTGTGTCCACAGGTACCACATCCACACAGTTTTTGAACACTTCCAGGGATGGTAACTCTGCCACTGCCCTGGGCAGGCTGTTCCAATGCTTTAGAACCTTTTCCATGAAGAAAATTTGCCTAATATCCAATCTAAACCTCCCCTGGCACAACTTGAGGTAATTTCCTCTTGTCCTGTCCTTTGTCCCCGGGAGGAAATCCTGAGCCCCCCGTCTGCTCCCTCCTGTCAGAGAGTTGTGCAGAGCCAAAAGGTCCCCCCTGAGCCTCCTCTTCTCCATACTGAGCCCCTTTCCCAGCTCCCTCAGCCACTCCTGGGGCTCCAGAGCCTTCCACAGCTCTGTTCCTTTGTCTGGACTCATTCCAGCCCCTCAAAGTCTTCTGGCAGTGAGAAGCTCACAACGGAGCCTCTGACATCCAGCACCAGCCTCGCAGCCCAGTTCTGCTTGGCTTTTAGGGCTGCAGGTCAGATTCTCAGCAGGGAGGTTTTCTGGATGTGAGACTCAATGATCTTGGTAGAAAGTGGCTGTTTCTGTCCCACCCTTTCTAACTTCTGCATTCATTGGAAACACCTGAAGGAAAATAATAATCTGATTTGATCTTTGAACAAAAATGTTTTTTCTAGTTTTAAAACTGCAAATCTAAATTCCAGTTTTAAATTGCCTTTCTCACCATGAGCAATTATTTGCCTTTGGGATTTCCTTCAATTTTTTTCTTTTTTCCCTTTCACACTTTTCCCTTACTGCAGGCACAGGTTCCAGGCAGAAGCTGCCAAGGTCTAAATGTGCAAAATTACTGAGTTCAAAAATAGGAAACACACTTCTGTCTCCAGGCCCACTCCCCCCGCCCACTTACAGGCACTCACAGCCTCTGGGCTGAGAGTGAGGCATTAAAACCCCATTTGTAAAAATTGTTAAAAGAAATCCAAGGATGGAGGGACTCGTGAAAACAACATTTACAAGGAAAAATGTATGTCAGGCAGTTTTGGGTACTTCTGTAGAGGTGCAGAGGTGTGACTGGTGTCAGTGATACACTGAATGAGTGTGATGCCAGCCTGTGCCATGACTCTGCAGGGAGGAGATGCTCAGCTCCAAGGAGGGCTGAGGATGAAGCAGCCACATACACAAAAAATACTTAAATTTTCTCTGACTTGGTAGGCAAGGAAGTGATGACCACCCAGAGTGGGAAGAAGGTATTATGATGCAGTTACTGAAAGAGAATAAATCTGCCTTCACATAGGAGTGGGGAAAGCCCAGACCCAAGGAATATGTTCAGAAGGTTTCTGCAGCAGGTACAGCCCCACTGCCATGGAGGACAGCCTGAGGTGCTCATCCAGAAGCCAAGATCACCCACCTCCAAATAAACATTTATACCTGGGCCACCTGCCCAGATGTTTCTGCTGACTGAAGCAAGCTGGTGATTTGGATTGAAGTAGTCTTTTCCTGCCTATGACCCAATCACACCTTGCTCTGAGTGGGGGAGGAAGGCTAACTCCTCACCCATCATTCCTACAGGCAGTGGAGAGAAATGTTTTGAACTCCTGCTCTGTCTTGAACATGGGATTTAGAGGCCCAGGAGGGATCTTGTCTTCCTGTGGGTGGCAGAGGGGCCTGAACAATTCACTCTCATAGAAAATCATAGAACTGTTTGGGTAGGAAGGGGCCTTAAAGCCAATCTTGTTCCATCCTCTGCCATGGGCAGGGACACCTTCCACTAGACAGGTTGCTCCAAGCCCTGCCCAGCCTGGCCAGGCAGGGAAGAGTTTCCTCCTAATATCTGATGTAAATCTCTCCTATTTTAGCTTAAAACCATTCCTCCTTGTCCTATCACTGTCTCCCTTTGCAAAAAATCACTCTCCGTCTTTTCCAGCTTGGAGACATCTCCAGTGGGAATGTCTGAAGCTCAGCCACAGGACTCCAGCCTGGTTCTCTTGGCCACGTTACTGCTCCTTACTCCATGTTACTCTATTTCCACCCACCAATGTTGCCTCCAGTGTCTGGCTTTCCCCAAAGGCAAAGAGAGTCCAGCTTGACCATCCGAAAGGTACCTGGAGAGAAAGAGATGCCCCCAGGGCCCTGGAGAAAGACTCTCCCTTTAAGGAGAAAGGCAGTACCCTCTGTGCAGGGATCTGTGCTTGTTTTGTCATGGGACACATTACCCTGAACCCAAAAGAGGAAGGAAAAAGGGGGGTGGGGGGAGCTTTTGCCTTTCTGGTGGGAACAGTGTTTGAACTAACTTTGTTTCCCTTGGGGAAAGGCACCAAAATAACAGAGGAAGGGGGTGTAGTGGGGGGATGGAGCTAAAAAGGCTGTGTAATCTGCCTGGGAAAAAACGCACTCCCAACAGTGCTTGTGAGCCTGGCGGCGGCAGCGCGGCTGCCCGTGCCCGAGGGGACACGCCTCCAGGGGACACGATTCTGGGGACATGGCTCCTGGGGGCACGATTCCGGGGGACATGGGTCATGGGGACAGGGCTCCTGGGGGATACACACAGGTACTGGGGACATGGCTTCTTGGGACATGATTCCTGGGAACATGGCTCCTGGGGGATTGTTCTATTCCCCTCTGCATTTTATTACTCTCAGACCTGTGTTGGACAGGTGGAGAGATGGTGTTACGAGCACTCAGACTGCCTATGCACTGAGTGAAATCCATTTCCTTTTTCAACTTTAATACCTACAGCAAATCAGTTTATTAAATATCTTCCCAAGTTCTTGGTGCAATGAGTAATGACAGCAATGCAAAGAAGTCCAAGCCCATGTGCGTTCAGGACATGATGCAGTCTTTGGCCTGGGGAGTCCTTCTTCATGAATTTAGGCTGGAAGATATTCCACAAACCTACCAGCTCATATCTGTCGCCTGTCCTTTCCTGAGCAGAAATAAGATTTAAAACAAGGTCCTAGATAAGGAGCCGTCCCTTTTTTTTTTTTTTCCCCTGAGAGAATTGAGAACTGGAAGGGTTTTAGTAACTACAGATGTTTCTTCAGCAGCTTCTCTTTCACAAGTGAATGATTTGCATCCTTAATGAGTGGAGAACACAGGGCACATGTCACCACATCTACTGAGGTGTATGTGTAAGTTCCATCCCATATCCAACAAGTCTCGTCACTACACAGGACAGTAGCCATGGGACTGGACTGTGAGGCTCATCCTGGACCAGTCTCCACTGCCTGGTTTGTCTCCCAGCATTATCTCCTGGGCTTTTACAAATTGACTTGTAATGAATCAAATCAGTTTTTTTCTGGGGATTAATTTAGGATTCAGTATTCTGCCACAAGGCTGTGAACAAATGGCCGATTAGATTTTTGCCTTCTGCCTTTGATGAAGTCTTTAAGTAGCTGTTTCCAGTTTGTTTCCTTAAAAAGCACATAAAATCACTGCCGTGTTGCTTTACTTCACAAGTGTTTTCACCAGCTCTTGGCTTGTGCTCCCCTTCCCTCCCAGCCACAGCCTTGGCTCCTCACCCTTGCAGGTGTTGCTGTTTTGAGCAGCAAACAAAGCTGTGTGTCAGCACCCAAAGGGGGGAAACCTTTTCTGCTTTTAGGAGGTGCTGGAGGGCAGGAGAGACAGAGGCCTTGGAGATGGGAAAGATCCAGGAGTGATTTGGCCCTGGGCTTTTACAGCCTGTGGCAGGAGGCTCCCCCTGCTCCCAGGGGGCCTCTCTCCCCATGCTGGGGGAACTTGCCCACCTCCCTGCTCCTCTTCCTTCCATGAGCTTTCCCATTCCCTGGCATTTCATTCTCTTGTGAAGCCTTGTCCCTCACAGGTGGGAAGGTGAGAGTGCTGGCAGTGACAAGTGACACCGGAGAAGGCAATGACAGTGTCTGGACACTGCCATGTCACATTTGCTGTGTTCCCTGCTCTGTCTTATGCCCTGCTGGATTCCACCCTCCTTCTGCACCCCTGTCCCACTGTCCCGGCTGTCTGTGCACTCGGCCCTGGGGCAGGAGGGCTCCCAGGCAGCTGCTTGTGTCCCTGAGCATGGACACTTCCCTCTCATATGCAAAGCAGAAAGACTGGAGTTGGACTGGAAACAGATAAAGAATGGCTGGAGCACATCTCTGTTTGTGCCTTGCTGTGCCAGCCCAGCACCACCCTCCCAGCTAAGGTGCTGTGATAAAAATTCAGAGTCATTTGGGTGCAGACACGGGGGCGGGGACCACATCTGCATCCCAAGCTGTCCTTGTGTTGCCCTGTGGAGATGGAGAGATGGAACTGTGCCCCTTTTCTTTCCTGGGGACATGGACCTGGCCAGGTCACTGAGTTAGATTCCCCATCAATGGAGGGAGAGGGAAGGGACAGGGACTCTCCCTCCTGTGCTGTGCTTGGGAAGCAACAGGGGCTGCTTGGCCATGGTGCTCTCTCACAGTTCTGCTGGCACATCCCTGGCTCTGGCATGTCCCCAGTGCTGGCGTGTTTCTGCCTCTGGCTGTCATCACTGCCCTGAGGTCCCCCCAGCACACAGTGCTGTGCTCTGATAAAGAGTTAAGGCGCTCTTGGAGGCGGTTCTGTGAGAACATTTCTCAGAGGGCAGTGCACTTTTATTCAAAATAATTTTCCATTCCATTTATATCTATATCATAGGAGGTGGCTGTAGGGTCTGAATTTTCCATCACCCCAGACCTCATTTCCCTGCCTGGGCCTGACCCTTGCTCAGCTTCCCCAAGAATAACAGGGAAAAGTTCAATGGGAGCAAAAGGGCCGTAGGGTTGAGCTCCCACTGCTGCAGGAACCGAGTTAGGCTTCCTTTGTTAATAGGAGACATTATATATACAGAACATATGCATTTATATGAATGTATTATACACATTATATAGGACAGAATATACACATTTATATGTATATGGGAAAGTCCTGGGAAGAAATGTACTTGGAAAGGGATTTCCAATCAAATAGGACAGGATAGGAGCTCCGAACATGTGCTGCGGTCTAGTCTGTCATCACCTGTTTTCATAGCTTTATACTTGAATTTCAATAGCAAGGTGACAAAGACAAAAACCAAAATTATCAAGGGCAAAAGAGGGAAAAACTGATGGACACAGTATGGACAGAGAACCTCATCGCAGGTATTGATCAGACATTATGTGTGCTTCTGAGTGACATCACTTGATAATGGACATATTAGGGTTTGCTACTTGGACAGTGGTGATATTATCCTTTCTGCTAAAAATGTTTTGATTTTAAAATGTAATTCTTATTAAAATATTTTTATTATGCTCAGACACCTGTCCAAGCTGGTCCAGAACACTTCCAGGGATGGGGTGGCTGGACACCAGAGTGTGATATCTCCTCCTAATCCAGCTGCTGCTTTCCCCAAACAGGGCACACCTAACCCCAATAAATGCACTGAGGTTCTTCACCTGGCAGATCAGGGACACAGTGGTTCCCTGCAGGACACCCCAGGGATGTGCTCCTGTTGCCATGGTTTGTGCGTTTTCTCCCCAGGACTGCACTGTCCAGCAGCACCAACTCCCTTATCACAGGTGGAGGCAGAAAATGTGTGTCAGAAAACACAAGTTTATAAAAATGCCAGCTTAAGCAGATGAGCTTCCATATAGCTCATGGAGAAGGGCAGAATCTCATGGAAATCCTGGCTGGTTTTGCTGCCTCATCACTCTCAGTTGATGGAGTTTTTATTACGAATGGTTGTGTCCAGTGTGCACCTCTGAAAGAACTGAAGATGATTTCCAGTTCTCTGTAGGCTTGCAGTGTTAGGAAGTCTCAGTTACCTGTTTTTCGCATTTCCTTCCCACATAGCTTCCTCCTGCCTCCTCCCAGAGGGCTCCAGGCACTGGAAGTAGTAAAGCTCATGTGAACAGCACCAGGTCACAGGGACCAGCATGGGACAGGAAGGTCCTTCCCTCAACATCTATTCAGTCAGGCACATATCACCCATGGGATATTTTACAACACTGCTTTCCCAGCAGGAGTTACAGAGTTCACACCACTGAACTTGGACTCGTCACACTCAGCTTTTTGGTTGCACACCCTGTGAACAGCCATGTCCCACTTCCTTGGCTCCGTTAGGATCCTCCTCCCTTTGCTGCCAAGGAAGGAATTGCTCCAGCACTGGCTCTGCATGAAACAGCCATTTCTTGTTTAATTAATGAATTATTTGACATAATTTTAAGCTTCTGCACCTGTCTACTTCTCTGTTCAGCACACATGTACTGCAATGTCAGGACTATGGATCCTTTCAGGTACCAAAGCTGCCAGTCAGATACAGAAACCCCCAACAGATGGTGCCTGAGGCTGCTTCGGAGGTGCTGAAACAAAGACTGATGATGTATGATTGTGCATTAAAGAAACGAGGCAGGCAGCAGCAGGTGAAGGGAAAGCTAATGATACTTTATTTTAATTTTTTTTCATCTGACTCTATTATACAGTTTGTACAGAGGCTAAGTGATTGGTCACTCAGGTTGCCACCTCTTTGACCTGGATGGTGAATACTACCATCAATCACATTCTCCTCCTAAAGGAGAAATATGAAAAACAATCTAAAAATATACATTGTTTATATTGAGGCTGCATGAGAATCTACTTGTAATATTTTAAACACTCACGAGCTAGAAAACTGAGAGCAACAGACTGAAAGAAAAAGAAACTAAAAGGAATGAGTATGGAAAACTAATGGGCAAAAGCAGGGGAAGGGAAAAAGCCAACAGATGCCTGGATGTAATACTCTACACCCTGCTCTGATGCGAGCTCTCCTCTCCATGGGAACACCTTCTCTGTGGGTCCAGCAGCTCCTGATGGCCATTCCTCTGCTTAAATCAAAAATAAAATACTGAGATGCATTTGTCATCCCCACAATTCCATCACAAAAACATCTGCTGGACTGTGGCTGGAAGGGACAAACCTGACAGAGTCTGTCCTGTGGTCAGCAGTGTGACCATGGGAAGGGACACTGCCTAAGCTGGCACCTGACAAGCTACGAACTCCTGAATTTTGAGTTTAGCCTGCTGCCAGGATGCCAGCATCCTCACAGCCCTGCACATCTCCACATCCCCACAAACCTTGGAGAGCTGGGCAGCTTTGCTATGGAAACAGGAGCTGACGAGCTGGGATGGCTGGATCCAAACCAGAGACCCAGTGACTCCCAAATGAGCTTTCTGAGGAGCTGGGCAAGTGATAATGACTGCTGACAACATTTCAGTGTCAGTTCACATCCAGATTCTTACTTACAGCCTCAAAGGACCCCCAACACAAGAATTTAAGCTGAACCAGAAACTGCCAAGCTTGTAAATTCCTCCCCAGGCTGCTAAAGACATTTAAACTGATATTTGCAGAGCTGTCTCAGTCTTCCCTCACTCCGTAACAAGTTTTTTCCATGACAGAGGTTCTCTGAGCATGCTGGTCACTGCCAATAGACACAACCCCACAACTCAGATCATCACAGACTGGTATGGGTTGGGAGGGACCTGAAAGATCCTCTCAGTCCACTGCCTGCCGTGGGCAGAGACACCTCCCACTAGATGAGGTACAACTCCTATCACTCCACTGCTGCACAGGTGCCAGCACAAATCATCCTGTATTTCCTGAACAAGACTTTGGGGATGGCTGTAGGTGCATCCTTGCAGCTGGCTGCTTCTTGAGGCCCCTGATTCTGACAGTTCTGACCTGGCTGCAGCCACTTGTAGACTGCACCTCACAGATGCTGAAGGGATGGGAAGTCAGAGGGAATGTTGCCATTCTTGACAGAGTTCCACATTTCAGAATTTTCAGTAACTCCACAAGATTCATGAAGTGGAAACAAAACCGAGTGTGTTGCTGAGTGCAGAGGGGTTGAGGAACACAAGGAGTCCCAGCTTGTAAAACTGATGGTGCCTGTTACCATGAATAACCTCAGCTCTGCTTTGGGTTTGAATCCATCCCCAGAGGACATGGTTTTCCCACTGTCAGGAATGACAGTGACTGGATGTCAGCCCAGGTATGTGTGAAGGTGTTCCCTGAGCCACACTAGCTCCCCATGGCAAGATCCCCACATGTGCAGCTCCAGGTGCAGCTCAGTACAGGAGCTGAACAAACTACCCCAAACTGCAATAGTAGAAGGAAGGGGGGAGCACCTTAATCCCACACAGATGCAGTGTTTTGTTTTCTTAACTCAAACCAGCTCAAACTGTCCACTCTTTATCTTCTGGGGCAGAGAAGGGAGTCCTGGACTTCTCCTTCCTTCTTGACATGGGGGTTGTCAAGAAGTTGGCAGAGAAATACTAAACACCTCTCTAAACTTCCTAAATGTCAAGAAAATATTTACAGGGCCCACTTGTGCTGAGCTGAGCCGCCAGTCCCAAGGGCAAACCCACACCCTCACCTGGTGCTGCCTGGCACGCTCAGGGCAATCCTTTTTACTAAACATTTGTGGTTTTCCTGCTGAAAAGCCCAGTGGAAGATTAATGCCAAAAAGTGATTTTTCTGGGGCTGAAAGTGTCAGGGAGCCAGGACACTGCGAAGGACAGAGCCTGCCTGTCTATTCCTTCCCTAGTGTTTTACATCCAGAGAGATCAGCCCCAGTCAGGACTGCAGCAGGGTTAGGGCTAATGCTCACCATGCTCTGGGGACACAGGAAAATTTCAAGCTCTCATTTGTGAACATTTCACCAGCAAATAAATTCATATAAACCCTTTTCCCCTGTATGTTGGTGGGTTTTGTGTGTTTTGGTTTTTTGGTTGGTTTTTTTTGTGTGTGTGTGTGTTTTTGATGTTTTTGTTTTGTTTTGTTTTTCTCCTTTAAAACAGGATTACCATGGTGTCCAAATTTCTTCAGGCTGCAGTCACAGCTTTGCAATGCCTGCAGCTGCTGAAATCCTGTGCTAGGTATGGAAATGGACTGGGCACAGAGCTCAGCTGCTGGGGAGCTCCCAGCAGGGCTGGAGGCACGCCGTGGTGCAGGCAGGGCAGGCAGGCTGGCAGCAGGAGCGGGGCCATCCCGGGGCTGGTGGGGCCATGTCCTGGCTGGACACTGCCCCAGCCGGGCTGCACGTGAGCAGCAGTGCCTCGACACGGTACCAGCCCTCAGCTACTTCCAGCTTCAACTATTACACTTTAATGAAGGTTTTCTAATGAGCTGTTTAAACAGTAATTAGAGGCCAGCACTGAAGAGGGAGCTAAGTCTTGTGGGTATCTTGCCCAGAAAGAAAGGACTTGATAAGAAAGAAGTGAATAATTTTCTTCTGGCATCAGTTCCAACGAGCAATTATCCCCTTGATGCCACACTGTTTAATCACGAGCAGGCTGAAAAAACACTTGACAGTGGCAGGCAATGAATGGGACACTTTCCCAGCATTTTCCAAGGGAAGGCTAGAGGCTTTATGCCAGTACCTGAGATAGGAGATGATCCAGATAGTGCTGGAAGCTCATTTGATTTACATAAATTGTCATCAATGTTTCTTTTTTAAAAGCTTCACATGGACAGAAGAATCATCAGCTTTGTTTCCTGATGGGTTCCCATCGCAGCTGTTCAAGGGGCCTAGGTGTTATTTAATTTCAGGTGTTGGGCTCCAGTGGCTGAAACTCTGACCAGGAGCTCAGTGTGTCCTGGCTGTGTTGGGCAGGATGATGGGGTTTGGCTTGAGCAGTTCTCCCTCTGCAATTACAGCAAACAGATGAGCTGAGCAGCGACAATGGTGCAGGATAAGATGACTCACAGTCTTGGCTGAAAACTGCCTGGTTATCCTCTGATGTCGTTGGACAGTTAAGTAAGCTTGAGCATTTTAAAAGGCTTATTTTCTCACCATTCTACCGCCTCAGGTGATCCTTTGTGTTGCAACACAAAATACAGTATCATGGGATTATTTAAAAAAAAAAGGGCCATGCTCAAACCATCATTTTCTTCTGTCACCCTCTGCCAGTGCCAGTATCTGGTAGGGATGCTGGCACAGGGTGCACATAGCAAATGATGCAAAGGGGTTTGGCAAAGGACAGAACTAACAGCCAGGAGGGATTCTTTTAAGGCTGGAGCATTACTCATGCCCTGTAGCCAGGAGAGATAACTGTGCAGCAGGGCACAGGGGCTGAGCCTGGTGCCCAGATGGGCGTGGGGAGCATAGCCAGGACACCTCAAGGGTGCAGCCCTGGCAGTAAGAGCATGTGGTCCTTCAATAACTGGCAAAAGCAAAAGAAACCCTGCAAACCTGTGCTCTGCCCAGGCACACCCTGGGGACAGATCCCATTTCTGAGAAGCCCTGAGCATGGGGTGGAAGGGACTGTGTTACCCAGTCTGGGCTTTGCTCCCACACTGCCTTGTCCCCTAGTCCTGTCAAGAACTGAGGTGGAATTTTTCTTCCACCAGGGCAAGGTGTGGAAAACTCTTGTCTGGGGGATTTAGAGTCTTCTAATTTGCAGACTGGCTTCACTCATGGCACTTTGCACCTTCACTCCTGATGCTCTTGGTCAGCTCCAGTCTCTCCTTCCCTGTCAGGGAATAGCAGAAATAGCCCCTGGCAGCCAGCCCCTCTCCACAGCCCCCCACTCCAAGGTCTCCTGTATGACACCATCTTCATTTCCCTGATCTGCCTGCAGATTTCCCTGCAGCTCCCATCTGTCTGTTTGGGACCAGAACTGGTCACTCTAATCACACAGGGATAAATCAGAGCAAAGACTCTTCCAGCCCAGGGAAGGACACTCACTGGGCACTGATGCTCAGGATACAGCTTCATGGTACAGCAGAGCCAGCCTCAAAGCTCCTTGCTGCCAAGGAGGGACATTTCAGGAGCTCCACCTTCCCTGAACCCCTCCCTAGTGCTTGTTCACATCCTTGGACTAGTCCTGGCACAACCTGAGATCCCACAGGAGCCATTCCCCTTGCAAAAATGGAAATATTCTCCCTTTTTCTGGTATTTCAGAGCACTGAAGTAGCTCCCTGGCTGGTCAGAGGCACCTCCAGAGAGCATGGGCTTAGCAGAGCACACCTGGGAACCAGAGGTGAAGCGGCAGCAGTGAGTTAAAGTGAGTCAGGTATCCCATGAGATCATATCCTGTGAGATGGAAAGGACAGCAGGGCACAGGAGAATGAATCCTCCCCAGCCTTCAAGAACACACTCAGCACATCAGGGGACACAGAGGTCACATCACAACATCCCACAGCAAAAGCAGGGCCTCTGCCTCATGTTTGGTTTCTGCACCATCATCCCACAACAGGCTCTGGATGCAGCCATGCATCACCCAGGAACAACCCAGGAACAGCAGCACTGCGTCCCCTCCTCTCCCCCCTCTGCCCACTTCAGATACTCCAGGGCTGACTCGTGCTCCAGAGCATTTCATGTTTCTGAATTTGTTGGACTCTGGGTGACTGTCATCTCCACACCACAGCAGAAATCCAGCTGCACATCCCCTTGTGCATCACTCCTTGACTCCCTCATTTCATTACTTTCCTTGTTTTCTGCAGAGACTCCTGTTCTTTGTGTGCAATTTCCCCCAACTCCTTTGTTTTGATGATTTCCAATTACAGGTAATCACCAAATTTCATTAGCAATTTGTATGTTTTGTGCCAAGACCATTAAAAATGTCAAACAACAAGGCAAATTTTTGAGAAGCCCATCTAGCACAGTCCTCACAGCCCAGCATCTTCTTCTCCCAGTGTATTTAATATTCTCCTTTACGGCACACCAGACAACTTAGATGTATCCTGTCTGCTTTGTCGAGAAGTTCAGGTTTTTTATCATACTCTGGCATCATTTACTTTCAGAAAATCTGTATCGCATCCATTTTCCATGTTCTTAATTATTCTCTATTTTAATCTTTATTCTGAAGCTTTGCATACTCACAGATTCAGACTAACAGATACCTACATGCCAAGAACACCTCCCTCCCAAATCCACAGGCCTTGTTTGCTGTTCTCCAGCAAAATGACCCAGCCCCCGAGCTTTGACAGATTTATTACAAACCCTTCTTCCATGACTTCAGCTTTGTGCAAGCCCTTTCTCATTCCTGGAGGAGAAGCTAGCTGTTCCTACCTGTTTCCATGCTCAAAGCTCCTTACCTGCTGATTCCTTGTTGGTTGTGGCACTTCCCATTCCCAGGCACTTGTCAACCTCCTCTCTCCCCTTTGGTCAGTGTTCCCAGTGCCACCAAAAACACAAGGAAAGTTTTCATGTTGTTTTTTTTTGGACCTATACATAAATTATCCTATGTCTCTGTCCCATCCTTAGCACATACCAGCCCCACTTCTCCTTTCCTGCTTTCTCTTTCATTTATATGTCTGGATAGTTTCCAAGAGTCGTGCAACCCATTTTTTGCTATTTCCTTCAATAACTTTGGCAAGGTTGGATTTTGCCACACTTTCAGACTTGCCTGCTTCACAAAAATTGCAAAATTTCCTTTTTTGTACTGTTTTTTTCTCTGTTGCCTGTGGACTCCCAGACCTTCCTCAGCAGCATCTTCTCTTCTCAGCCACTGTCCCTGGAGCTGATTCCTTGTCCCTGCAGACCCTCTGGCCCTGCCTCGCCACACGGGAAGCAGGCAGGGTTTGCTGTCAGCAGGAGGGAGCTGCTGATGACTCACAGCCTTCCTGGCTGCAAGGTCTTGGCCATCCTGTTTGTGTGGAGTGGGAGTGGGATCCTTTGCAGGAGAGGTTTATTCCCACCTCAGAGCTGACAGGTGGGCACAGCTGTCCTGCCAGAGGGAACAGTGTGCCTCAAAACCTGCTCAAAGTGCCCCATCTCACACCTGGCTATCGGAGGAGCTGCTTGGGTGGGTGCTTGTGTCCACCCTGTGCAGCTCCAGAGGCCAGGGCAGATTCCTGGAATCTCACAGAACTTGATAACCATCACTATTATTTTTAGTTCTTTCCTTTCAGCCTCTCTCCAAAGCAGGCTGAGGCTGTGCGAGCTGTGCAGCACGGAGCGCCTGCAGTGCAAACCCACAAATATCCACAAAATTGGAGGAAAGAGGTAGGCGGGAGGAGGGAAACCCTAGGAACTTGCCCTGGGAAACAGCTCTGTGCCAGATTTCCTCACTGCAGGAAGAGTGCCCCGGTCACCACGAAAGGCTTTCCAAGCCTGCCAGAGGGTCCTGCCCACATCCTGGCTCGTGAGTGCCCCAGGTGTCCCCAGGCAGGGAGCAAATCCCCTGGGAGCAGGACTCCAAACCTGTACTTCTGCAAAAAATCACTCCTCTGGAGCACCTCTCCTGCACAGCTCTCCCCTCCGGCTGGAGGAGACACAGGAGCCTCAGTTGGTTGCATGCTCTAGCCACAGGCTCCTGGTGCACCAGGCTTGGGGTTTTGCTACCTGAGGAGGCTTTTATCAGAGAGGAGCAAATGAAAGTGCTTCAAAAGAGGACTAGAAACATTGCAGCTCTTGGAATGGCACCAGCCTTGGCTGGGAAGTTGAGACATGCCTTGGAGGGGATGAGAGTCCCCTTGGAAGATAATCAGAGATTTTGAGTCTCTCCTACTTCCTCCTGTTTACAAAGCCAGGGAAACCAGAAAGTTGGTTCTCCACCCCCACCCCACACAACAGCCTCTGCTTATGGCAGGACTGAGGAACACCTTGATGGGAGGCTCCAGACAGCTCTCAGAAGTGACTGTGGGGGGAAGCAGGGTTGGGCTGCAGGGGAGTTTCCAAAGCTCTACTGTGGCCAAGAGCAGGACAGTGACGTGCAGTGCTGCAGAGATCTCTCTTCCTAAGGGCTTGTCCCCACCACAGGGCACACATCCCATGGGCACGCATTATACTGGGGCAATGGAGCCCTTGGAGCATGAGAAAAGACCACTCTGACATCTTTTGCTCAGCCAGAGCTGCCCATGGTGTGCTCAGAGATGGCCCATGGGTGGGCAACTGCTTGGCACACTCCCCCCTCAGCCTCACACTGGGTTCTGTCACAGCACAGTGACCTGCCCATGTCTGCCACCTCTCCGAGATCCTGCAGTGCTCTACGGGCACAGCCACACTGGCTGGAAGGGCCCATCCAGAGCAATAAGTCCCATGAACCGCTGGCTGTGCATCCCAGCTGTTCTGCATGGCTGCAAAGAATCATAGAATGTACTGCGTTGTAAGGGACTCACCAGGATCACCCAGTCCAATGCCTGCTTCTGCACAAACCCCCCAACAATCCCACCCTGGGCATCCCTGGCAGCGCTGTCCAAAGGCTTCTGGAGCTCTGGCAACCTCGGCGTTGTGCCCATTCCCTGGGGAGCCTGGGCAGTGCCCAGCACCCTCTGGGGGAAGAACCTTTCCCTGATCTGCAGCCTAATGCCTCCCTGACACAGCTCCAGCCATTCCCCCAGGTCTGAAGCTGCAGACTGTGGTGAGGTCCCTTCTCAGAATCCCCCTTTCCTCTCTGAACAAGCCAAGTGATGCCAGCTGCTTCTCATATGGCTTCCCCGTGATCCTGCAACAGGCAAACTGCACTGGAGGGATATTCCCCAGGGAGAGAATTTAGCTCCATGCATGCCTGGGGGACATCCCTCCCTCTTCCTACATTTCCCTTCATTACCTTAACTGAGTAAGAAACCCCAAACATGTCTCACAATCTCAAACTCCTGCAACTCATGGCAAATCTAATGTAGAACTTCCACACACAGCAGCAGAGCAATTAAACACCAGAGGGATTCAGGTGGTTGTGCCTGTTCCATGCTTCATGACCAGAGCAACACCCTTCTCTGCAAAATGCTGGGGGATCCCAGTAAGGGGTCTTGGGTGGAGAAATCCAAGCAAAACCCCCAGAGCAGTTTAGGGACCTGGGATGCTTGCACAGAGGCTGCTCCCTAATGACATTTCCTCCTGGTTTGAACCTCACACTGCATCTTGTAGGCAGCAAAATCTCTCAATTCACAAAGTCCCAGGGCCTTTCGGCTATGTCCAGGTTGGACAGAAAAACAGAATCAGGTTCCTCAGGAGAAGTCAGACACAAGCTCAGGGAATAACTGGAGCCTGATGATATATTATTCATATGTGATGTTTATATAAAGCAGTAAAGGTCCCACACTGACTAAATAACTTGGTCTGAGGGCAGCCAAGAGATACACACAGCCTCCCTGGCACCTTACAGGACCCAGAGCCATCACTTTAACTTCACAGGCTTCAGTTTCCCTCTTTGTACCGGCAGCTGTAGGAACCTGGTTATCTTCCAGAGGCATGGAGAGACATCATTACCAGTGGCAAGAAAGTGGCTTGAGAGCCTCCAAGGGCTTGAGCAACACCAGAGGTTACTGCATGCAGCCTGAGCTGCACTAGCCAGCCAAGCACTCAGCCAAGAGGGAAAGTTCAGTCCCTGCTGCCAGCACTTGGCGGACTGAGCAAGCACTGGCTGAGGCTGTTCAGCCCAGCTGTGCTGCCTTGGACCTCCCCCAGCTCCCACAAACACAACTGTGAAAGGAGAGAGAGAGGCTTCAAGTGCAGCAGATTCCCCTGGTACTGCCGTGGGAAGCTTCCAGCTCTCTTCACTGCTGCTATTAAGAACTCTTTTTCAGCCAGGAGGCTCTTCCAGCACCAGTGCACAGAGACAGAGATCCATGGCAAGGCAGGAACATGAGCGCACAGGCTAGAAAAGGCTTGGACACTCATTTTCCCATCCAAGGAAGCACAACATACTCTCTTTACCCAGAGATGCAGATACACAGTCATGTTGCTCCCCTAAATCTGAGGCTGCCCTGTGCCTGTCCTGTTCCCAGGCAGTGCTGTGCTCTCCAAGGGGTGAGTAAGGACTCAGACATGCAAATCCACACGCAAGCGTGTGCGTGTTGCAACATGGAGGAAGCTGCTCAGCCCAGGGACTTGGCTCCTCCTGTGAACAGCTACAGGGAACAGGATCATGAAAAACCTAAGTCTCCAAATATTTTATTTTGATCCATGAGCCTGGCAAGATCTTCTGTGAACATCCACTTGGTTGGGACTACATGGGCGTTGGAGGAAGAAGGGGGAGTGGTAGGAAGTCAGAGACAGACTTGAGCTTGGACTTGGGTTTGGGAAGACTTTCACTCTTCCTAAATAAACATAGAACCCTTGATGTTTAAGCTTTTCTACTTGTGGTTCTTGGTTTGTGTGTTTGAGCAAAGGTTTCTTGGACATCTGCCAGCCTGACGGAAGAACTGGGGATCAGTTACAAGGTGAATGGACCCCACTCAGCACAGATCAGAGCAGGGCAAGAGGTACCAGCTGGTAAGATGATGAGACACATCCAATTTTGGCTACAAAACTTCAGAGAACCATAGAATGCCCCATCCCTGGAAGTGTCCAGGGCCAGGCTGGATGGGGCTTGGAGGAACCTGGGATAGGGGAAGGTCTCCCTGCCCATGGCAGGGGGTATAATGAGATGATCTTTGAAGTCCCTTCCAAAGCAAACAAATCTGTAATTCTGTGATTCTTTGAGTGATAACTGGAGAAACATTGCTCAGCTCAGCACCCAGAATATCACCTCTGTGGGACATGGATTCAAGACAGGCTTGTTTGCTCAGATGCCAGTCTGTGCATGACACTAGTGGCTGGTATTGGTGACCATTGGGACAGTCCCGGGTACCTGCAGTGCCCTGCAATAACTCTGCTGAGCACAGCATCTTTGAATCCAGGCTGTCAGCACAGGCACACAAAAATGGGAACTGGCTGTTCATACATCAGGGCCTGGATGAACCAGAAATGGGATGTAAGAAAAGGGAAAGCAGCAGGCCAGAGTCTCTTTCCAGGGAAAATCCAGAAAAGTCCATGGATGTAAAGAGCTGAGAAGAGCTGAGACAGTGGGAACATGAAATCTGCCAACTGCCCTTCTGACCTGAGATTTGAAATCCAAAGGAGGTCCTGGTGGGATTGAGAGGTGAGCTCACGCCTGAGTAACAACGGCTGCTGCCCATCCGTGTGGCTGCAGTGGCCACATTGCAAACCAGTGAAGTCACAGCTCCAGAGAGGCACAGAACAAGTCCATGACACGGAAAATGCTGCCACTGGGATCCCAGTACCCTCCAGTTGGGTGCATTTTGTGATTATTGACCTTACAGAGGGAAGCCCAGGCTGAGGAAATAAGCTCCTTTATTCCATGTCTCCATAAGAAATTAGGAATTAATTCTGCTGAATTAGGCTGCTTTCCTTCCTGCCCAGAGTGGAGTGAAGCCCAGAGCCATGTCCAGAGTCCAAGCCTCAGCTATGGCTCCATGGAATGGATTATTTATTTCTATAGTTGAACACTAGGTACATCACTGATACAGAGACATTTGGATGAGCCTCAAACCCTCGCTCTTTATTCTTCTTTCCTCACTTTTTTTAAGTGTACAGGACAGCAGCATTAGGTGAATGGTTTCATTATTTGGGAAACCCTCTTGGCAAACATCCTCATCAAGGTGGACTCAAGTGCCCTCTCATTCCTTACTCTATGTTGGACATTTCTGTAGCTGTCTCATATCTGGAAGAAAAATATTTGTTCTCCTGCCAGTCTTGGAGTTTGTACATTTACAATCTCCCAAATCCAAGGAGAACCAAGAAAAAGCTTGAAGTGGTAAAGGGATGGAGAGTGATTCCACAGTAGCATGACCACACCATCATCTCTCCAGCTAAACCTTCCATCTCCACTCAGGCTGCTCAGCTACTTCTGCTCAAAAGAACCTCTGGGGACAAAGTCTTGTTTTCCCTGCCTGGTCACCTGTTGGAGAGCTACATCCTGTCTAATGACTTGGCTCTGAGTTGCTCAAAATGATGTTTCCCTATCTGACCCCACCAAGGTTTCATAGAAGCACAGTTTGGTTTGGGTTAGAAGGGACTGTAAACTCATTCCATTCCATGCCCTGCTGTTGGCATGGACACCTTCCACTATCCCAGGTCTCTCCAAACCCTGTCCACCCTGGTCTTGGACACTTCCAGGGATCCAGGGACAGCACCAGCTTCTCTGGGCACCCTGTGCCAGGGCCTCTCCACCCTCACAGGAAAAGATTTATTCCTAATGTTTCTTTCAGTCATTCCAGGAAGCTCCAGGCCATGTTCAAACCAGACTGTGGTTCAAAGGAGAAAGGTGAAAGTACAGATATTAGAACTTTAGCAATCAAGATCTCCAGCCATGCTGGGACTTGATGGCAGTGTCCATCATAGCAGCTCTCCCTGTCCCTTTCTGTCCCTGTCCCAGTGGATGTGGCTGTTGCTACTCCAGTGGCGATCAGTACTTTCAGTTAATATGGCTGGGATTTTGTGGAGTTGGTCACTCAAACCTCACAAAGCTCCGAACCACTTCAAGTCCCTGATCCAGGCGAGTTGCTGGAAATGCCCATGGGAGGCAGCGCTGCAGCCGTGCTGTGCTGGGAGAAGGGGCCGGGTGGTGCTGCCGCCGCAGGCCTGGCTGTCCCTGGCAGGAAGCCGTTTGTCTGCCAGGCAAGGAAACAAGGAGGTTTTGGAGACGGCAATCCCATGGAGCTTCTCACTGATTTTCCCAGCTACTGATCCAAGAGCGCCTGTGTTTACTTCCAGCCTTCCTCTCTGCTCCGCTGCCAAGCAGCCTTGCTGACCGGACACAAAGTGCTCCACCAGGAAACGCGCTGGGCTGGATCAGATAAAAAGGCCATTGCACAGAGACACTCTGCTGACATTAACCCTGCTCTACCTGGTCCCAGGATTGTGGCAGCACATCCAGCCCCGCTTATTTCCCGGTCTCTCCTCCCACGACAAAAGTTGTTGCCCCTGGGGCTGATTCCAGCTGCTGTCACACTGAGGAGTGTGACAGCAGCTGGAATCCTGCCCATGTGGCACTGAGATGCCTGCAGGGAGGAAGGGTGGACCTGCCACGTGTGGCTCTGGGTTCAGCCCTGTGTGCTGGCTGCAGTACCTCTGTCACAGCAGGGTGACAGAGGGACATGGGAGATGGTGCTGTGTCTGTTGGAACCTCAGTGCAGCCAGACTGACTTCACCATGGTCTTTGGTCGCTAGTCTGAGAATGCTTTCAAGGAGCAAATGAGGTGGAACTGCTCCACAGGTCGCGGTGGCTCACGAGAAACAGGCTGTGGATTGATGGGCTCTGGCTCAGCAGGTCCTCTGCCAAAAACAGGGGCAGTGCTGCCTCCTTGGGCTGTCTGGGCACAGCGGTACACTAGGCATGGCTGTGGGCACCCACTACCAGGACCTTCCCCCAAAGGCATCACCCTCAGGGGCACCAGGAGAGGAAGAAGGCTCAGAGCACCAGGACTGCCTGTGGCACAGCTTCTCCTCTCAACCTGGCCGTGTCCTGTCCCCATTTCCTGATTCCAAAGCCATCACTCCCCTAGGTCCATGTGCAGCACAGGATCATCCCTGCGGCACAGGTGGCCACTGTCCATGAGAGCACCACCACCTGTGGGATCTTAGACTCTGCTTGGCTGGAGAGGGGAGGCAGGGAAGCAAATAGTGATTGTTTTAAAAAAAGCATTTAACTGTCAGAAGATGTTTCTTCTGCAATTCTCTGCAGAAGATCAGAGGAGCATGGGATCATTAAGGTTGAAAAAGCCCCAGAGATCATGAGTCCAACCACTAACCCAGCACTGCTAAGACCCATGTGCCCAAGTGCCACATCTACATATTCTTTGAACATTTCCAGGGATGTTGGATCCACCCTGCCCTGGGCAGCCTGTTCCAATGCCTGACCATTCTTTCTGTGAAGAAACTTTTCCTGATATCTGATGTAAACTGCCCCTGGTTCAACTTGAGGTGTTTCCTCTTGTCCCATTGCTTGTTATTTGGGAGAAGACACCAACTCCATTTGGCTACAACCTCCTGTCAGGGAGTTGTAGAGAGGCAGGTGAGAAATAACCCCATGAGTAAGGTTACACTGAAGAGACAGTCTAATGGAACTTAAAGAAATCTCTGAGCAATCCCTTCTCCCCACCTAATTCACCATCTTAATTTAGTTATTCCAAATGTTCCAGTATAATATACATGATATAGATGTATTTTTTATATATATATATATATATATATATATATATATATGTATACTTCCTTAACCCGCAATTATCATGTTTCCTTTTCCCTGCTGAGGCATTCTTCTCCCTGGTCCCAGCATGGTGGTGATCAGAAGGCAAATGGAGGGGAAAGAACCTCTGTTATTCCTCAGCTTCATTCCCAAACCAAGCTCCATCTGTAATGAGAAACTCCAATGTTTCCATTATGCAAGAAAGCAAACCTGAATTCCCAGGAAAGAATTTGGTGGAGTCACAGCTGGCTGAGCAGGGAGTGACAAGCAGCCACCAATAACTCATTCTGGCCATGTCTGCCCATGTTCACATGTGCTTTGCCTTCCCTGTGTTTCAAGCAGAATAAGGGGTATTTTCCAGTGCCCACCCCTTACACAGGCCCCTGTTGCTGTACTGACTGGCTAGGGCAGCAGTTCACCTCAACCTGCTCTTAACTCTTACAAGGACCAACCATTGCATTAAGCCAATGTATTCAAAACACAAATCCTTCCCGGGCTTGAGGACTGGAGCAGGAGAAGGGTCATCACTAGTGTTTGGTTGCCAAAATCAATGGCTGAGCTGCAGCCCCAGTCACCCCTCCTGTCTCCTTGGCTTAAAGCAACCTGTACCCAGGTTCTGCAGATTCACCCCATCCCAGTGAGTAGCAGAATTACTGATGCAGCAGAACTTCTGCACACCAACACGCGTCTGGGCAGAGGTAGGAGGCTCCCTTTTCTTGAAGAATACTTGAAAAAAGAAATCTTTATAACAGCTTTGCCGTACTTTAGTCTGACTGCTAGTCCTGCCCTCCCAGTGCTCCTGCACACCAGCTTGGGTCTGCAGGGAAGGGATTCTGTGTTTGACATCCGTGTTATTGTGTCTTGCTCGGTCTCACGCTCGCTGGCCTGGGGCCAGCAGCAGAAGGACATACCCTTGAGCCGGGCTGGACCCTGCTGTTCCCAGCCACTGAAGTGGGAGAGGGGCTGGAGCAGGAAAAACAAGGAAGCAGTTTTTCCCTTTCTTTGGGTAGTGATCTCCTGGCAGCACACACATTCCTGACTTGGTGCCAGGGTGGACAGTGGGCAGCGGGCAGCCCCAGGGGAGCCAATGCCAGGTCCTGAAGGCTCCACTGGGAGGAAACTGCAGCTGCCTGTGAAGGGCGATACGAGGCTCTGACTCAGCTGGCAGCACCCACAGACCCAGCCACGGACACGTCCTCACAGAAACAGCCCTGGAGTCCACAAGGAGCTGCATCGGGAACAGCTCAGCACCAGGTCTGCTCTGGGGTTGCAGTTTTGCATTTCTCTCAGTCCCCCAACCTGCACTGAACCACGCTGTGCTGAGGCTGCAGCTCCAGCTGCAGGGACCAAAGCGTCCAGCCCACACCTCACAGATGTGCATTTCCTCTCCAAGCTCCCTCCAAGCCCTCCTGCTTGCTGCTCCACCATGCCCCTCCTCATCACCCTCACAACTGGGGGATGGTGAGGAGTTATGGGGACACAGAATCATGGAATCATTATGGAAAAAACATTTGAGATCATCAAGTCCAACTGCTCCCCTCGCACTGCCAAGCCCACTAACCCAAACTGCCACATCTACCCTGGACGGTGACTCCATCAGTGACTCTGCGCAGCCTGTTCCAGGGCTGGACAGCTCTTTCCATGCAGATTTTTTTTCCTAAATACTGGTCAGGGGATGCTCTGGGAACAAATGTCTGACCTCAAATGGGGCAGAAGTTCTTTGAGAATCAAAAAAAGCAATGCTGAGGCCATACATGATTTACAAAAACTATAGCAAGTTCTGCTAGTGTTTAAAGTCTGTAACTGCTGATGGCTGTGCTGCAGCAAGATCATCTTCTGCAATACTGACCACCTTCTTGCCCATATTCTGTGTAATTCTTGGGCAATGGTTTTAAACTGAAGGAGGGTTGATTTAGATTACTTACAAGGAAGAAGTTTTTACAATGAGGGTGGTGAGGCCCTGCCACAGGCTGGACAAAGAAGCTGTGGCTGCTCCATCCCTGGAATTGTCCAAGGCCAGGTTGGATGAGGCTTGGAGCAATGTGGTCTAGTGCCTGTGGCAGGAGGATTGGAACAAGATGAGTTTTAAAGGTCCCTTCCACCCCCAGCCAGTCTGGCTTTTGATGATTCTCAAGACAGGAGGTACAACTTGCTCCTGAGCAGGCACAGTGTCCACTATCATGCTCCAGAGACAGATCTGCAAGAAGCTGCACAAGATTCCACCCATTTTTAACAGGATTGGCTTCACAGAGATGGTCCTGACTGGCTTCAGGTCAGGCATGCCTGGCTTTGCTGGCCAAGGTCATGGAAGCAGCAAACATCCTCCATTCCTCACTTGGTACCGTGGCATGAGGGAGGGACCCTGGGCAGGGCAGGGACCAAGGGCAGGACAGGGGCCATGAGCAGGGCATGGATCCTGAGCAAGTTATGTCTCCTGGCTCAGGGCTGCCCCTGGAAAATCTGCCTGCTCCACTTGGCTCAGCTTGGCTCCACTCACCCATGGGCACAGAAGAGCTTGGGAATAGGGACCCGGGTTCCCAGCAGCAGCAATCAGGGAAGGAAGCACCAGGCCCGGGACACTTGCAGATGAGACAGGAAGGGATTACACATATCCCATCTTTCCAAACATGCATCCCCCTTGGACAAAGCTGTTCCTGCCTCTGTGTGCAGCTGGGGCAGGGAATAGGCTCCTAGCTGCTCTGGGAATGCTATGGATCACTTTCCCACTGTCAGCACCTGCTCAGAGGTTAGCTCCTACGATCTTCAAGGTAATGCCGTATCATAGTTTTACTGCCCTGAGAAAGAGATGGGGATGATAACCCAGGGTGAAGTCGAGGAGCCCCATTCCTCCCCCCTGATCCCTCCAGCCCCAGCAGACGTGGCTTCTCTGGGCGCCCAGGCCTGTCCCGTGAGCTGAGTCCCTTGAGGGCAGCCTGCATGCACTCTCTCTCTCCCACCAAACTGCAGACCAGGCAGGAATAATATGGACACATATTTTTAGCAGCAGAAAATTATTTCTCTTACAGAAGGAATATTTCCATGCTGGGCTTTTTCCCTTCCCTTATCAAAGATTGTATATTTAGAGCGTGAGAACTCTACCTCGCACAAACAGCTGCTGCCAAGCCCCGTGCTCAGGCGGGGAGTCACTGCCGGCCTCTCAGACCTGCCCCTTTTTGGGACCAAACCCCCCATCTTTGCTTGACAAGTGGGAACTGCCAAAGAGAGAGCTCAGTTTGGGATATTGTGTGAAAAGAAAGGGAAAAGGCACTCCAGAGAGTTATCAATTAGCACGTTTGTGAAGTTGTGGCTGCAGAGGTGTAGGAAACACGGGGCAGGACCACGAGCCCTGACACAGCTACCAGCAGCAGCTCAGGCTTCACTGCTTCCCCTCTGGCTGCAGGTGCATGAGGGATCCCAAGGGACAGCTGGAGCAGCTGGGGACATCCCCAGGGCCATCTGGCTGCTAAAACACACTGCACTTGCCAGCAGTGTCTCACCCAAAGAGTGGCTTTACAGCCTGCAGACAGAGCCTGTGAATGAAAGGCTATGGGTGCGCAAAGCCCCTTCCTACCAGGGATGCATGTGCCAGGTTAAATGGAGTGGGGTGACAAAGCACAGCACCCTCTGCTTTCCCATCCCTCTGGCATGCTGGAGGCTGGGTAGCCCTGCCTTCCTGCCTGCCTCCCTGCCTGCTTCACTTCTGCTTCCCTGCCTGCTTCCCTGCCTGCCTGGCCCTGCTGGAAGGTGCTCTCTGGCAAGGAAGGCACAGCCAGCTGGCAGCCCTGGACTGCAGCTAGGGAGGTTTCTCATTCCTAGAGAGGAGGATGATTTCACAGCCCAACCATGGCAAACATCTCTGCAATTTTCAGAGTTTGTCATGGATGAGCCGTTCGGCACTGCTGGATCCACATGCCCTGCTCTGAGAGAGAACAGCTCCTCATGGTCAATGGACCCCACTCCTTCCTGTGGCCTCTCTAAGGCAGATTTAACGCATTTCAAACAAAAATGTATCAAATGCTGTATTTCCACACCAAACATGGGGATTTCATGGTCTGGGTGACTTTCATGACATCAAGATTGATATGGACTCTTAATCATAGGTAACAGTTGCTGGATGCAGCCCCAGGATGAGGACTGGGCATCTTGGCTGCCTGCCTGGATTTACCCCTCTCAGCCTGGCCCTGTTTATTTTATTCACATCTCTGCTTAGGCATCACTCTCCCAATGTGAACAACGTGTCAAAGTCGTCAGGCTTCTTGCAAGTCATGGCCCAGTGCCTTCTCACCTGCCGGGCATAACTCCAACAGCAGCATGGGAATGGAAACAAATCAAGCATTCATCCCTCATGGGCAGGGGCTGTGGTGTAGAGGCAAAACCTGCATCAAGCAGCACACGCAGTGACCCAGGCACATTTCAGTCATTTCAGACAAGGAGAGACCCAGTAAAGACATCGCCTGCCATCAGACACCCTGAGTCTTGTACCAGCCTGGGCATCTACAGTGAAACACAGGATCTTAGAATCACAGAATCCTTAAAGTTGGGAGAGCCAAACACACACATAACACTGCTCAGTGGCTCTTCCCTAAGGAGAGGCTCTCAGGAGAGCCCAGGAAATGAAGGATGGACAGACATGGGCACTGCTGGCTGCTGAAAGCCTGAGGTTAAGGACAAAGTAGGAGACTAAAAGCATTTACACATTTCTCATGGCCTGAGTTTCAAAGAAAAGTGGCTTGGCGAGGACCAACAGGCTGAAACTTGAGCCCTGGGTTCATCCTGGAACAGGGATCTGGATGGTTTGGGCTCCCTCGAAGCAGTGAGTGGCCAGGCTGAGCCAGGGGGTAGGGCTGTGGATGAGGGAGCGATGGCTGGCAGAGCAGCCCAGGGTCAGGCAGGCATTTTAGGAACCAAGGAACCCCAGCTATTCCTGCCTGAACACTTTCATCTGAAAAATGCTTCACATGGGGATAGGGGAAGGAGAAGCAAGAAGCAATAGCCAAAAAATAGAAGGAAAAGCAGATGCATGTTTGGGACAGGGTTTGAATTGAAATCCCAGGCAGTGGGAGTGTTAAAATGAGATTTCCAGGCAGATGCCTTCTCTCCTGTTGTGACCAGGAACAAACCATCTCGTATTGGCAGAAGCACATCCACACACATCTCCTTTTGGATATTTCCAAACCTGTTTACTGCCCAGTCCCTGTGTGGAGGGAGGGTCCATTCCACTGGCACTGCTCTTCCTTTGTTATCTTCTTATTGTGGTGTTATTACCCCAAGGATATTTTAGGTGGTGGGAAGGCAGTCCCTGGGCATGTACTCAAAGATCCAGGAGGAGCAGCAAGTTTTTCCACAGGGGCCATCTCCCTGTGTTGCTGTGGTCACTCAGAGGCATGAACTCAGGAGCTCTGAAACACCCAGAATTAAGCCTGGATGTTTCAGGTTAAGCCTGAAGACTAGATGAAATAAAAGGAATGTTTTTGCTGCTCAACTCATCTGTGCACACAGAGCTGGTGTGAAAATTCCTAGTGTGAGGGTGAAGAGCCCGACTCATCCTGCTCCCCTTGGCAGTGACCTGTCCCCTGTAGGGTGGTGGCACTGAGAAGTGGCAGGGGCAGGCTAGGGAATGTGCTGAGGGAGCAGGATGAGGGCAGAGCTCCTGTCTGGCTGGCTGAGACTCCACCGCAGCTGCAGCTGACAGCTGCAACAGGAACCAGGTGGGCTGGATGGCAGGAGCAGAGCAGGAGGGATTTCCAGGATGAGAGGCTGAGAGGGAAGCAGGGTCTCCTGTGAGACAGACGAGCTGAGTCTGGGGGAGGTCTTTCTGTGATAACCATCACTGAAAGACTGGGGTTACCCTGTGGCACAGGATGAGGAGGTGGAACGAGGTGTCAAGTTCTCTGTGAAGAGTGTTCAGAAAGGATCAAGAGAGTGAAATCAAGGTGTTAAGACACAGTCCCTGTACAAACAGTCCCTGGCACTTTGTGGGTAAGTACCTTCTGCCAGCCTGCAGGAGCCTCCATGTAGCACACAAGGGAAAGAAAACCTTAATTCAACATAAACCAGACAGGTCCGATCAGCAGCACCTTGCACTGTGCTGTGTCTGGGGTTCATTTATGCTCCACTTAGTTGCTCTGCAGACAATGACCTTTCCTTGCTCGGGATCTGTTGTTTCACTTGTCCTGCCATGGCAGAAGTTTGATGGATGAATGTAAGGGTCATATCCAGCACTTCACTCTGGATTTTCCCTGCTGCACCACTAGATCCTTGCTGACATGCAAGTTAGGAAAATCCCATGCAGACTCCAGCACACGAGACCTCAGGGGGCAGGCACCAAGGGACTATTCTCTTTCTGGAAGGATGAGAAACTCATTACCTCTGCAGATGGCCTGGCTCTTCCAGGCCTCTCGCCTCAAATACCAGCCCAGCAAAGGCCACGGGCTCTCTGAGATTACAGCTACTTGGACTTTATGAGGTTACATAAAACATTTACGGTGGGTGCATTAACAACACAGTGGCTTGTATTTATGGCTGGTGCATGCCCCCTGCAGAGTAGGAGTGACCCCCAGGCTTAGTTGGAGCCCATGTGCTGGTTTTTGGATGGCTTCCATCAGCATCAAAAGCTGGGCTCTGTGGAGTGGCCAAGGGCAGCTCAGATGTTGTGTCTGTGCTCCATCACCCACCCACGGGCTCCCTCCAGCACTGGGAGAATGAAGGGCTGCTCCCACCAGGATGGGGCTGCCATGCCTGTAGGAGGCAAGACCTCTAAGCATGGCTGTGGTTTCCCAGCTCTCTCCTCCTACCTGCTGCACTCATCACCATCTGGCCTCCAGCACCTTGCATTGCAAAGGATCCCCTTATGAGAGTACATTAAAGGTGTGATTGGCAGGGAGAGACATTTCTGAAGGCAAGGAGCAGCCTGACTGTCTGGGAGTGGGGAGAGGGTTGCAGCAGGATTCCCTGAGCACAGGACAGGGTGTCTGCATGGCCCCCACTCCCCTCAGGAAGGAGGAACAACAGGAAGAGAGAAGAACTCACTCAGACAAAAGATAGACCAGTGAGATAGTGGAGGCAAAAGCTGCTAATTAAACTCAAATTGCTTTGGAAAGGACTCCAAGTGGAGGACTTCCTCTGGAAGAAGAGCAGGCAGGGCTGTCCTAGCACATCTGCTGCCACAGCCCCACTCTTCTGGTGCACTGCAGCATCTGGGTTTTTGTCTCAGGAAGCCTGAGCTGTCCTGGGTGTGAAAGCAGGAGTCAGCGATCTGAAAAGGAGCAGTGCTTGCTCTTCCCTTCAGACCAAACCTTGTTTGGGTTCAACAAGCACAGACTGGAGCCTTTGGTGCCCACCAGAGACCCTCTCCCTGTGCTCCCACTGGCACCACGTGGAGCACTGGCAGGAGCTGTGTCCAGCTGAGCTCCCTCACAGCAGCAGCGCACTCCCAGCAAACCTCCTGTGCTGCAGCACGGCTAAACCCAGAACAGCCCAGTCCAGAATCCAGCCCTTGTTCCTGCGGAGTATGTTTCATACTCTGCAAGATCAGGAGATTTACAGAAGGGAACGAAGCCCAGTTCCGTTGGGCCAAGGAAATAAATGAGGGAGAAGAATTAAAGTGATTGGTCAAACCCAAGGGCCAGTCAGGAACAATCTGGGCTCCTTGGAGCAGGAAATGACACTCACTGAGTGAGCATCTGGGTGCATGTCAGGACGGATTAGGAGCCTGTCAGGAGTTAAACATCAGCTTTGCAGGATCATTACATGGGACATGACTGCGGTGGGCTCTGGACACCAGAAGCCCAGTTGCTGACACTGCAGCCCCAGAGCAGCTGCCATTCTCCTGCAATACACTCTTTCTTCTTTCTCCACTGAAGGTCCTTACAAACCGACACCAGCTGAGATGTCGGATTTGGCTGCAAACCAGGGCAGGTTTTCAAGTGCAGCATCCGGTGAAGCTCAGGGATGTCATCTCCCTGCTTGGCCTATGAGGTGCCAGGCGGCCTCTGCTCCTGTCAGATCCAGCTGTGTCTGAGGGTTATGGGGTAATTGCCATCCTGCAATACTCAAGAACAGGTTTTGGCACCAGCTCTAATGGCTTTAACACTTTCTGGGTTTGTTGGTCTAGACAAACAAACACCCTCAGGTTTGGTGCTGTCCCAATATTTTTGGAGGAAGAGGGTTTACAAATAAACCCTTCACCCACAGATGGGGTGTAGGATTTCCTCACCTTTCACCATGCGAGATACAGGGCTGTAGGAATGTAATGCTGAGGCAGCCAAGTGCACTGGGACCCCAACAATAACAAGGATGTGGAGCTGCTGGAGGGAGTCCAGAGGAGGCCATGGAGCTGCTCCAAGGGCTGGAGCCCCTCTGCTTTGGGGCCAGGCTGGGAGAGCTGGGGCTTTTCATCTGGAGAGGAGAAGGATCCAGGGAGAGCTCAGAGCCCCTTCCTATGCCTAAAGGGGCTCCAGAAGAGAAGGACTTTTGATAAGGACATGGAGGGACAGGACACAGGGAATGGCTTCCCACTGCCAGAGGGCAGGGCTGGATGGGATATTGGGAAGGAATTGTTCCCTGGGAGGGTGGGGAGGCCCTGGCACAGGGTGCCCAGAGAAGCTGTGGCTGCCCCTGGATCCCTGGCAGTGTCCAAGGCCAGGTTGGACGGGGCTTGGAGCAGCCTGGGATAGTGGAAGGTGTCCCTTCCCATGGCAGGGGTGGGACTGGACAGGCTTTAAGGTCCCTTCCAATCCAAAGCCATCTGGGATTCTATGATTACTTTTACCATTCTGTACTGGATTTTATTTTCAACATCATAACATTCGTGGTGAGCTGGATACTGTCTGCAAAAGGGGTACAGTTTCTCACCCCTGATTTTCTTTTCAGTGGAAAGGAGTCTCAGAAAGTTCAACCCAGCTGATCTCCACTGTTGTGGTCTCCCTTCATGCTGTGTCACAGATGCTGCCCTTCCATTTTCTTTGTGGATTCCTGGAAGCTCCCAAATTCTTGTCTATAAACACATTTTGAGAGCAAGTAAGTCCATTCTGTGGTAGCAGCCTAATGTTTTCAACTTCTGGGCTTCAATCCTGCTGGCTGAGCTTCTTGCTCACACTCGAGCGGTGTAGCACAAGCCTAACAGCAGAAAAACCCTCCCAGAGAGATGACACCAAGCCTCAGCAAATCCTGAAGAGTTGTGGTGGACTCAAAAGAGTTTTATCACAGACTAAAATCCCTCTAAGCAAATAATTTTTCTGTATACTTTCTATATGTAAGAACATTTAGACTGATTTCAGTGCAGAATCAGACACCTGGACCTTCTCACCAAGGTAAAGCACCTTCTTTTCTACCTCTTACCCAAATATCTCAAAGTACTGAGTGGGTCACAGAAGCTCTCCCAAAACCTGGTGGAGAGATACAGGGACAAGTAGAACATCACTCACTTCCCCCTATGCCTCAGAGCTCATGGAATTTGTCTGATTGTGAGGAGTCTATACTTTGGGGACATAAATGTCACCAAAAGGATCCTCAATGGCAAAGGCAGCCTCTGCACTTACTTCAAAAGGATCTCAATTGAACTCCAAGAAACACTTCATATAAGCACTCACAGCCCTTTTCCTATTCAGATCAAACTCACATCAATCCTATATCAATGCCAGGGATGCCCTTGAGGTCCTTTCTCACCTCTGCAGTTAAAGGATTCCAACTAATTTTCCTCTTTTAGTTGTTCAAACCTCTTGAAGAA
This sequence comes from Illadopsis cleaveri, assembly GCA_013399915.1. Taxonomy (NCBI): domain Eukaryota; kingdom Metazoa; phylum Chordata; class Aves; order Passeriformes; family Timaliidae; genus Illadopsis; species Illadopsis cleaveri. The sequence continues at coordinate 70,899 of VXBB01010833.1, forward strand.
AAATACAGCGAGGTCACCAGCAAAATAGCAAAAGTTTTACACCTTTATGTGGGCTGAATTATTTTGCTGAGATGGCACCTGGGATGAGGCACCCTCCTGGTGGGGTGAGACACCCTCCTGGGATGACTGCAGCCTGGAGGAGCCGTGCTTGGCTGGTGGCAGCAGTGCCAGGAGCCTGCCATGGGCAATAGAAGCCCTTTGTCTCATCGGCCAGTTCACAGTGCTGAGGTACCTGGTGTGACACAACCAGAGTAACCCAAAGGGACAATTTAGAGAAGGACAGTAAAGTGATAGTGGAAAAAATACCCAACTCTGGAGAAGTAATAAATGGGGAACTGGCTGTCCTACCTGGCAAACAAAGCTTGGACACTTACAGGGATTCTGGAGCACAATCTGCCCATAAAAGGGCCCTGACTGAACACCCTGAATGTTCTGATTTATATAAACACAGAAGTTATCAAAAGCTCATCAAATTTTAAATGCGCTAAAACTATTTTAAAGTTTTCTGTGATAGTTTAAACTCTCCCCAGGAAACACCCATTGTCTGAGCCAACCTGCTCTCTCCTGTCCCACCCTGAGACCAGAGTGTCTCATTTGTCTCTCCCGCTGAGATCCCACCCATAAACCCACTCTCAGGAATGCAGGGGCCGGCACATGAATTTAAAGATGTACTGAGGCCTCCTTGTCCTAGGGAGGGCTCTGCTCCATCTCCTGGGGTACACCAATGTTTCTGCTAAACATTATCCAGCACTAGATCCATCTTCCAGTTTAAAAAAAGCACTAAGAAAGTAAGGAAGCATCTCACTATCTGTCATAAAACAATAATTGATTGTGCAATCGATGGACGAAACTTGGGTAAATGACTTGGGTATGTGACAACTATGGAAGAGAAAAGTTTGGATGTGAACAGTCCCACTGGCTGAGAACATTCTCACGCCTGAGCAGGGATGGGAATGAGGCTCAGCACAGCTCACAACTGCCATCACTGCTTTGCTTCCTAAACTTCACTTTCTTTTATTTGGAAAAACAACCACAAAATTAAAGCAAGCAAATAAAACAAACAAACCATCCTTATCTTAGAAAAATCCCAACGTCATGCTGAAGGGAGATAAGTAATGGTGGAGCAGTTATTTTCCTGCTGTCGATGAGAGCCGTAAGTGTTACACGGCAAGAAAAACAAACACTCCCTGTCGGATGGGAGAAAATGTTTCTTCTCAGTTGGAGAAAGAAAAACACAAAGTAGCTCAACTGCACCCTCAAAATTGTGCAACTTACTTTGCATATTTGGCAGCAAAAGTAGAAGAAGCAGTTTATAATCCAGGGTTTTCATGCAAATGACAGGTTCTTGGTTCTTGAAGGAGCACTTCATTTTGGTATGCTTTTTTAATTAACATTCTCACAGTACATTAGAATTAAAGGAACATCACCAGCAGAAAACTCACTGAGTGAGCATTTTTAGGGCCTGGTGCTCCAGCAGTCCCTGGACTGGCTGTAATTGAGGCACATCAGGGAACCAGCAACTCCCTGGATGGTTTGGGGTTTATATGGACAACTGCAGCATTTTCAGTGCAGCAAATTTCCCCATATGCCTTGGCCAGGTAGTTCTCCCCTTCCCAGAGCAGCAGGAGACAAGGACCAGGCAGACACCCATGATCCATCTGAAGGCCGTGCATGTGCAATACGTGGGGTTTGCTTTTCTTTAGCATATCACTAGAAAGATGTAAATTGCTGTCTATTTAATTATTTTAAAATGTGAATCCAAACAGCAATAAGGTGGAAATTATGTGTAAATCAACCTGATAAGTTCCTTTTTCTGCTGCAAGAGTTGGTCCTGTGCTTCAAGATATGGAACAGTGGTGTGAAACACATATAGAGAGACTGAAAAGGGCAGTGCCTGCCTGCAAAAACAGTTCAGAATTGGTGAGAGCATCCCAAGAAGGTAATTTTTCAGGAAGGAGACATATGAGGCAGCTCCCCAGGCAGCAAAGGGAACCAACTCCTCTGGCTCCAGAAAGGAAGGGGAAAAAAACCCCCAAAAACCAAAAACGTGAGGGAAGTGAAACTGTAACAATTTTTAAGTCGTGGGGACAGAGTCCTATGACTGGGCACAGTCCTGTGTCACATGAAAGGTGTGGGAAAAGTGCTGAAGCGTTGGTTACACTCACATTTCTGGCTTCAAAAATAGCCTGAGAACCAAACCATGACTTGAGCCGGGGCAGCTCCCAGCTGCCAGGAGGGGCCGAGCCCCCGAACACCCACACCTGGCCAGGGCACTGGGACCCTCCCTCCCTCCTTGCCGTGCCACGGGACAGCCCCGAGTGCCCTCGGGTTCCAGCCCCGGCCCGAGCACCTGGCTGCAATCAGACGGGAATTTAAACTCAGAGTTAAAGGCCGGAGCAGTCCCGGTGAGTGAAGCATTTTACAATTACCTCATCCAGCCTATCCAGCCTTGTGTCGGCTTTGTAAACTCAATGAAACCGCACACAAATTACACTGACACTAAGAACAACATAGCACAGGCTGCCCTTTGCTGTGCTCTCCAGGTTTGTTCTGTTTACAACTCTGTTTTACTGCTCTCATCTCTCCACATTACTCAGGCTCCAACATGAGATGTAAACAGGCAAAAATTTGGCTACTAGTTCTGAGGGTATGATTTTTTTTAATGAGTTCTGATGGGGATAATGAGAACAAACTAGATTTTTTTTCAGAATTGCCAAGCTGCTGAAGCAGTGTGTGCCCTGTCAGAGAACAGCCCAAGTGTCTTGGAGGGTGCTGCGTGTCCCTCTGTCCTGGTGCTGAGCTCACAGCTCTCTGCCGTGGGACAACACACATTTCTAACCCTTAGAACTCTTCTCCCTGCATGACTGGAGCTCACCAATGTCCCACCTGGACAGAGCCCAGCAGAGCATCGTGCACAGCTGTGGGGAAGCAGGACCTTGCCAGGCACAGCCCTCGATCCTGGTGGCACCGGCTCCATGACCCCTCTGCCTGGAGCCAGCGGCTCAGCCACCAGCATGGAAGGCAGCTTGTGCCAAGCCAGAGCCATACCTGTGTCAGGCCAGGCACAGGCTGCAAGGGATTGCAGTCATTGCCAAGGGAAAGATGGAAAATTTCCAAAAAAACAAAATATCACAAATACCTACACAAAATAGCTGGGCTGCTAAGCCCCTGTGCTAACTGCCAGAATTATAGAATTACAGAATGGTTGGAAGGACCTTAAATATCATCTTGTTTGGATCCCCAGCCATGGGCAGGGACACCTTCCACTATCCCAGGCTGCTCCAAGCCCCAGTGTCCAACCTGGCCTTGGACACTGCCAGGGATCCAGGGGCAGCCACAGCTTCTCTGGGTACCCTGTGCCAGGGCCTCCCCACCCTCCCAGGCAACAATTCCTTCCCAATATCTCATCCATCCCTGCCCTCTGGCAGTGGGAAGCCATTCTGCCTTTTCCTGTCCCTCCAATTTCTGGTCCAGAGTCCCTCTCTAGATCCCCTGTGGACACCACAGAGACACAAGAAACCTCAAGAAGCACCACCTCGGTGCTTCGGGGATGGAAGGAGCGGGTTCCCAAAACACAATATGCATGTGGCCCTGCTCCCACGTCTTGCATGCCACAGGAGCAGGAGGTACTCCACACACACCAGTGAGTGTGACACTGCAAACTGGGTGTCCCTGCAGCAGGGGAGCGGCAGCCCTGGCACTTTGTCACGGTGCCACCACTTGCACAGACACCTGCACTCGCGGTGCACTGCAAGTGGAGGGACACTTAAAAGACAGCAAGGACGTGCATAAACATATGCAAAAAATACCAAGACTTTGAACCAGATGCATCCATCACCTTAGGATCCTGTCACACAGTTCAGCTCCCCCATGTTACAGCCAGGTTATACTCCATGTCCCCAGACTGCTTCTGCATGGGTGAAGTGACAATGACACTTCAGAAAAGGGAATAGTGAGGCAGCTGTTGGTTTCTTGCGAGCACAGTGATTGTCTGAAGGGGCTTTGCTTTTTGAAGGCCCAGGTCCATGTCAGTCCTCATTCCCTTTTGTGCCAGCTCAGAGTGTTCTTCCCCCCAGCCCAGCACACCCTGCTCCCACGTTTCTGCTGACATAGCTGTTTGTTGACTGCTGTGGTAAAGCATTCCAGTGAATTGTTTGTGTTGCATGCAACGCTGCAAAAGGACAAATTGTTCATCCTTTTTTTTTTTTAAGCTTTTCTTTGCATGCCTTAAATAGCTAAATGCAGTTTGCCTTTTTCTCATTGCTTCAGCAGTGAGTGAGCACCTGCTCAGCACACACCACCTTCCAAGGTACGTCTCTAGAAGTGGTTTTGAAAAATAAGAGTCTTTCAAAGCTCAAAAAAAAGCAACAGCATTTCCTCTTCAGAAAAGCACAGTATTAACTGAAAAGATGACTCCTGCTAGAGAAGAGGAGCACAGACAGCACTAGACATTAGATGCAACTACCTGGGGACTGGAATAACAGTGGAATGGGAAAGGCATGGCAAGGACCAGGCTTTCTGTGGCCTTGGACCATCCATCCTTGTGACTTCTGGGGCCACTCTGTCTTCACAGATATTTTAAGCTGCAGCTGAAAGCGGTAAGTGCTGGTATGCCCTGTGACATGAGTTTGAAGCCAAACAGCTCAAGGCTGGCCACCAGCATGGGATCAGGTTCTGGAGGCCCACAGCGGTCAACAGCCTTTGGTTTCCCTCTTCCCGTCTGAAAGGGAAGAGCCTGAGGAAAGATGCCTGTTCTGGTATGATCTGAAACACTGTGGGTCAGAGCCCTGGCTGGTAAGCACAGACACTGACAGACAGTTCTCACACAGATTTCAGCAGTTCATCCTTTTAGGCTGCACCCTGTTGCTGCTGGTCACAGGCTGGGTGACACAAACAGGAACGAGTGTCCTTTCCAGACCTACACTCCATCCCTTCGGGCTGGAAGCTCCTGGAGCTCAGGGAGCTGGATGCTGTATTTTTCCTGGCATGTAAGAGATGGCTCCACAGGTTGTGAGTTCCCTTATTCTGTCCTCTACATTGCTGGCTCTTGCTTTCCCTGGATGTTCAAGCCTGGAACCAAGCACTGCCTGACGTGTGACACATGGCGCTGAGAATGAGGAAGGGGAATGAACATTTGGTCACTCTTTTTCCAGTGACCTCATCACTATGGTTAAAATGGGGGAACTCAGAGAAGCTTTGTGGACTAACACATAGAAATACCTATATTCCTTAGAAACAGAGTTTTGAAATGCATGTGCAATGGCACACACCATTTACATGGACAGATGCCATGACTGGTTGCTCAAATCAGGTCTCTGCATTCAGAAATTATTTGCTAATCGGATGTCTGTTCATGTGTGGATTCACATTCCCAGTGCGTGTTTGCACTTGCCATGGTAACTCCCTGCAGGAATCAGGCACACCTTGTTTGTACACCCTTACCCAGACAGTTGCATATTTGGCACGACCATGCAGTCCAGAGAGCATTTATGAATGAATTAAATCACATAACAGAATCAAATGCTTGGGGAAAGGACAAGCAAGAAGCAGCTGTGCTTTGTATCACTCAGGATTAAAAATCCAGAGGATCGGCATCTTCCAGCCTCTCCTCAGCACACTCTGTTCAGCATTTTCCCCTCTGGATGCTAAATGGAAGAGCTTTCAGAACATAGTTCTGCAGCATGGGGGTTAAATGGGAAAGTTTCTGCATGCACTGACCTAAACTGGCCTAACTAATTCTAGTATCATAATTCTTAAAGCTACTATTGCCAGCATTACTTCCATGTATTCAGCAGACTGCTCTCAGCCAGCCTAAGACTCAGACTGCCTTCTCAGCCAGCAATCCGTCTCATAGCCACTCACTGAAATTACAGATAATTTAATTTCAAAACCAATTAAATGTAATTAGAGGAATTTCTACAACCATTCCCTTTATGGAGCACACAGGAATGATCAGTAATTCATCAGCACTGGTGGTACCCCTGAAAAGGATGTGAAAGACTTTCTAAGAGGGAAAAAAAAATCCATCAAGACAAATTTTGTTCCTTTTTTTCCTTCTTTTATCTAGGGAAAGCACCTAACATAAACACTGTGTCTTCAGTTGAGTGCAGGGCAATTTGGAGTGTATTTCTGGCTCTGTGTCAGACAAAGGCCTGGGGACCTTTTGGTGACTGCCAGTGAAACTCTCTGAGGTGACACAGCAAAGGCAGTTGGAGAGCTGTTAGTGACATAGGATGAGCCTAGTTTGTGTCCCAGCTGGCTCGGTGGAAAGTAGCAGGTCTGGCCCTTGCCTGGCTGTGGCCAGCAGTGAGCCTGATGTGACCACAGGCAGTGGGCAGGATTTTTCACAAAATACCTCTGTCTCAAGAACTGTCCATGTGTCTCCCCTTCCCAAGCACCACAGCTCACACCAAGCTCATCTGCATCCCCCAAACCTCAGTGCCCCTGGGCTGCCCCCACAGCCCTGCTCCAGAGCCCTACTGGAATTCAAACTCGATGAATTCAGCACAAATACTCTGAATTTTCAAAAGCAAGCAGAAAAGCTTTGTGATCCAGTGAGAGCTGACTTACACCCACTGTCCTAAGGCTGGCTGCCTTGCCTAAACTCATCCTTGTTTCAGAGGAAGGTGGCCCCTTCCCAGAGAGAGGCTGGAGCTGGGCCAGTGCCAAGGATGGAGATCAGATATTTTCATGATCGTGGTTCCCAGCCCTCACCTGCAGAAAGGCATTTGAAAGGAAGAGAGAAAATCACTGGCCAAGAGAGAGCAGGGCCTCCTGTGGTGGGTTTAGGGCAGCTCTTCCTGCTGCAGAATCAGCATTCCCACCCACAAGCCTCTGGGAATGATGCACTGGCCTATACGGGTGCAGCACTGGCCTATAACTGGTGTAGCAGCACTCGTAGGTTCCCTGTGTGGGCAGGCACTGGTATTACTTGGGGACAAATGTCTGTGGATTATTTAACTCAAATGATCACATACACTTGACACTGTATTTTCCATCATTCCCCACATAAATCCCCTTGCTCTGCCATTTAGCAATTACTGGAAGACAATTTCTGGGAGACAGATACCAAACTTTGGGACTAAACCCAAGGTAAACTACATTGGCCCTGAAATGAGATTTTTCTGTCCATCAGGCCAGATTCTTTTTCACACTGGTTTCACACAAGCACAGCAATGACCCATGCTATGGACTTGGCTGTTTTTTCAGCAAGAAGAGTTTAAATCCAGTATTTGTATACACAGGCAATTTGGGATTTCTGTGTAGCACAGAGTACTACTGCCACATGACTATGCTTTCATGCACATTTTTCCTGAATGTTTTGCAGTCCTCTTTCCTATTTTGATAAAGGAAAGTTACTTTCAAAAGTAAAGGCTTATAATTTCTGGTGATCTGAACAGATGTGACTTGACAAAGGGGTCCATTGTAGGGCCATGTTAGTGCTTTATTTTTTAACGATGAAGGCTTTGGTTGTTTGTTATGGTGAGAAGTAGTTTCCCCTCCAGATAGCCCCTTGAGAAATTCATAAGAGAAAATCCAGACTGTGAGAAGTATGGGTTGAGAGGAATTTGAAACAACATGACAGGGGCAGCAAATCATCGTGAAAATCCTATTAGAGAAAGCCTGGGTTCATGCCCACCTCCAGCCCCCGGCTCCAGGTGAGCTGTCTGGCTGTGTCTGTGCCATGACTGTCCCCAGCAATCAGAACCATCAGTCAGGCAAAGCTGTCTGTCTTTCTGGAGACCCACAAAGCAAGGCTGAACTTGCCCAGGGGAGGCTGGTCCGAGCCAAAGACAAAACAATTCATGAAAAGAGTGAAACCACGGTCAAGGTAAGGAGGGAAGAACTGGCAGCAGATCCTGCTGCCATTGCACAACTCTGGCTTAATCAGACACAGATACAGATGCAAACCACCCGTGAAGGCTTCACAGAAGCTTACATTTCAGCTGGGTTGCACAGCTGGACAGGGATGGCTTCACATGCAAAGCTGATTTCTCCAGGGTGCAGCTCTGGAGAGCGGTAACTCCTGTAGTGCCTCTGAAAAGGTCCGGTTTCTGACCTGTAGTCAGTCTTGTTCCCCTTCCTCGCAGGCTTCTTTCCATGCACATGCTACTATAAGTCAAATACAGTTAAATAAATTTTAGTTCTCATTTAAGACTTCATTTTTGAAGATAGCAGAATAGCTTGGGTTCATGTCAGAACAGTTTTAAGGCCTCCAGCATCAAAAATACTCTGTCGTAAATCTAAAAAGACCAGCTTTTCAGGGAGGAGATGTGAGGTGCCAAGACATTTCACACACAGAGACAATCATGAGATTGGGCTTCAAGCTCCATTTGCATTTTTTCCATGGTTACCTAACACTGGACCCAGTAATTTGAGCTGAATCACCTCGAGGGGTTTTATCTAATGGTCCCCACCAAGCAGGGTCTCATAGCCCTCATCAGAGCTCATGTTTCTCTGCCTGCTGTAGAGGTGATTCTAATGGCAGGATCTCCACCCAGAACACCACACTCCAAACTTTGCATGGTACCTTTCTGGAGCTGACCCACAGCCATGGCTGGATCTGGCCCCACACGGCACATGGGGAGGAAGATAAGCATGAGAACAATGAATCCACAAAACTGCCAGAGTGAAGAAAATTGGCCAGTTATCCAGCCCTGATTTTTACCAGAGACCATACAAAAGGATCTTTATGGATAAGAAGATCACAGAAAAGGAGGGAGAGGCGACTATCAAGGAAAACAAAAGTGTGGTGAACTATGAGTGAGTATTTATGACCATCCTCTGAAAGGTTGTTCTTAGCCCAGCTTATAACTATTGACTGAATGTCAGGATTATTTAGGAGAACTTGTTAAAATAAGAAAAAACCCCAGTAGATAAAACTGACAATGCTTCTAAATCAGAGCACTTTGTGTGGTGTATGGACTGGTGTCCTTGCACACCATGGAGCCACAGAAGGGATGGGGGCAGGAGTGGTGGGATCATCTCTGGGCATCAGCTGGCCCCCCTCACTGATATTCCTGCAGAACCACTGGCCATGGCATTCAGTGTCCATCAAACTTCAACACATGGATTTAGACCAGAGCAGGATGTGTCAAAATCAGTCAAAAGGGATGGAGAGGAGGAGGTGAAGCCCAGCATCCAGCAGAGATACAATGGCTCTGTGCAGACAGGCCCTCACTTACACTGCTGCTGGTCTGAAAAAATTATCACAGAATACCCATTGAAAAATTCCTTTTCCTGTCTGATTTTGTAAACACAAGTTCAGCACAGGAGACTCCATGGGATAAGATGGTTTTGATGACTTCCAGCTGCACATACACTCTGCAGACTCACTTCCCAAACAGCCCATTATCACTGTGCAGGCAGTTCATTTATTTGCTGAGAATTCTCATTTAAAAAAACTAATCAGGCAGGATTTATTTCCCTCACATAAGGCACAGGAGGGCACGGTGAAGGGTCTGGCTCCTGCTGGTTGTCAGGCTCCTTGTCTGGAGGTTAATGTCAAGCTGACACCAGAGTGGTAGTCTGACATGTCCCTCAGCCCCCTTGTCCTGAGGGTCTGTATCTAGAAGCTGGGGCTCTGCCAGCAATGTTGTCACAGTATATGAGAAGGATCAGCTCACTGTTTCTCCAGGAGTAAAAGTGAGATATTCCAGCCAAGCAGTCAAAAGGATGCAAAGGTGGGAGGCCACCACTGTCAGGAATTGTGTGAGGTTTTAACCGAATACAGCATCACATCCCAGAGCACCTGGACGTGCCACAGGAGGATTTTGGAACAGTAGATGAGGGCTTGTACAGACAACCTAAATCTCTTCTCCCTGCACTGGCCCAATGATATCATCCTGGAGAAGCAGCACCAGGACCTGCTGCAGGGCTCAGCCCACTCTTGCTTGGGAAGGAGCAGTAAGTGGGGCAGAGCTCCCCAACACAGGGCCCGGATCCATGGAGAGCCGAGATCATCACTGGCAGATGTATCTTCCCCAGCGTTCCAAAATCTCTGTCAGCAAACAGAAAGCAACTGGAAGGGT
>VXBB01010833.1:82626-197321 GCA_013399915.1 Illadopsis cleaveri
GGCTGTTCAGCCTGGAGAAGAGAAGACTCCAGGGAGAGCTCAGAGCCCCTTCCAGGGCCACTGCCTAAAGCAGCTCCAGGAGAGCGGGAAAGGGACTTGGGGCAAGGGATGGAGGGACAGGACACAGGGAATGGCTTCGGGCAGGGATAAACGGGATATTGGGAAGAAATTGTTCCCTGTGACATGGGGAGGCCCTGGCACAGGGTACCCAGAGAAGCTGTATCTGCCCCTGGGTCCCTGGCAGTGTCCAAGGTCAGGTTGGACATTGGGGCTTGGAGCAGCCAGGGACAGTGGGAGGTGTCCCTGCCCATGGCAGGGGTGGCACTGCATGGGCTTTAAGGCCTCTGATGACCCAAGCCAGCCTGGGAGTCTATAATGCATAACCAGAGCCAGCTCTGTTGGCCATGCTGATTCAAACTCCCTGTGCACTCCCATGTGCCAGCTCCCATACAGCAGAAGACTTAACATAACTTTGCTTTTTGAGTAAACAAACAAACAAACAAACAAAAGGCAAAGAATATTGTGGCAGACAACTGATGTGTTATGATTGAAATTTCAAATGAACAAATATCACATATGCAAAATGAGTCCCACTCTGCCCCATCTGCATCACATGACTCACACTTCCCTGTGTGCTTTTCTGGCTGAAGTGAGGCAGAAAGGGGTTTCATCAGCCTCATGGAAAATACAGTTTTGAACATTCCAATTTTGTTTGGTTTAAATCTTAACCATAATATTTATATTAATGCTATTTATTCTAATTTATTGTCATTTAAACGTATGCACAAGAGTAAAATAAAATCATGTTAGGTTATTTTAAAAACAAAAGCCACAGAGCAGATAAGGAAGATAGATGACATCTTTCCTGTGGAGAGATGGCTGGGGGTCACCAGGCACTGACACAAGAAACAGAAATTTGTTTCTACACCAAGGAACAATAAAAAGGCCTTTAAACATTTTGACAAGGAGTTGTGAAGGCAGAGTGGGGGGTGAACTCCACAGGAAGGAATGATTCCTCACTCTTCCACCTAAGCACAAAAAAGAAGCACACAAAAGAAACATAAAAACCCACAACCCTGTCTCAGTTCTGTAGGAAAAAGTCTTTTTTGTGATCTGAAACAGCATGTTGCTTTTTCAGATCCTTTAATTTATACACCAAACACGGCATCTCCCCATAGATTTTAAGGTTAATCACATCAGTCCTTGTTCTGCTGTCACACTGCGAAGTGCCATTAAATCCCCAGTGGTGGGAGGATGCACCATGCTGGTACCTGGGCTGTCCCAATGATTAATCACAGGAGTTCTCAGTGAGCCATTTCCCAGGAACAGCCAGCCTCAAACTCTCCCCTTCTGGAGCTGTAAGGGCCAGATGAAGCAGACAAAAAGAAATGCCAAAGGCTGCTTACAGCAAGAACTTAAACCTTCCAGGGGACTGCTGGGACTCCAAGGGGAAGCACAACTCGGCCCCCATGGCACTATCAGGCCACGTAAAGCAGGGAATGACTGGGAAAAACAGGCCAGTCTGGGACAGTTTCTCTTCTGGTCCAGTCATATTGTGACATTACACGGCCTCTTATTGTCACAGAAGCACTTTCGTGTTCTCACCTTCTCAGGAAGGTCAGGACTCCTGCAGCTTGCTGGATAGATCTGTCTCCTCACAGTCTCCCTTTTGACTTCATCCTTGTGCTTACAGAATAAATTCCACGGGGAATTTATCTGTCTTTTTGCCCTGTGCTTGTGCTTCACTCTCCGTATTGCTACTACCCTGCTACCAGCAGTGTTCCCCAGGAATGCAGGACTGACTCCATCAGCCCCTGCAGGCTAGGGTAGGCCCCTCGTTTGCTGGGTGCTCACTGGTTTCCTAGAGATAATGTGGAAAGGAAGCAAAAGTAACTCAAGGATACACCCAACTGGCATCATCCAGGCAGACCCAGCACAGGTTGGAGACTCATGCTGAAGAGAAATCAGCCAGTGATGGCCACAGTGCTGAGCCAAATCCTCCTTATTTAAACCAATTCCAGTTACAGGTCACAGACAGGAAATCCAGTCCCAGTGCTGCTGGGGGCAGACTTCTCCCACAGCCTGATGCTGCTCTTCACTGAAGAACTTCTGTGACCTCCTGGCTCCAGCTCCTCCCATGGAGAAGCAAGGTGAGAGAGAAGAGCAGGAACAGCTCAGCAGATTCAGGGTTGTTCTCAGTCTTGGGAGTTCCACTTCCAGTCTCAGCTGCTGGACTACTGGGACTCAGGGAAAGGCTGAGCTTTCATGAGAAAAGAAAACAATTCTGTCTTTTCCTGGTTTTCTACAAATGAAAGATTGTTTAGTACTAAAAGTAAAAGACAAAGTTGCTTTGCCTCAACTCAGTATTAGATTTTAAATTCTCATCAGTTTTTGTTTTACCTCACCATTTTTAACTGTTTGGTGTTAACCACACGAAACCTTTCTGTCATGGTTCTTGTGACCAGAGTAGAGTGCACTGTGTATTAGAGGAAACAAAAGGCCCAGTTAAAGATTTGTAGCCACTCCAGATCAAAGAAGAGGGATATTTAATTAGAGTGGCCCTTCTCCAGATCATGTCCAAACCACATCAAATACATACAAATACTGACTGCAGGAAATTAAAATTGGAGACTTAAAACCATTAATAAATCAAGGAATTCTCACGCTTAACTTTGTCCCTTGACCCTCAAGGTCTTTTTTCCTGATCCACTTTCCTTAAAGAAAGAGAAAGTGAGTTGATCTGCCAAATCAGGCCCTGTCCTCACCTCTGCATATCTGCACAGCCCAGCAGCAACAGGCTCCCTCCCCTCATCACTGCCCCTTTGGATGTGCAGTACCACAGGATTGAGCGGTTGAATCAGTGCTACCCAAAAAGCCTTGGCTCACAAGTCAGCTCCCCTCCCCTGGCTGGGAATTTGGGTGAATGATGCCTCTCCTACCCTTGCAGGACATCCCAGGCTGCTCACAGCTCTCTGGGGAGCTGCTCTGCTGAGCCACACTGAATAAGATCATTGATTACTCGAGGCATCTGTGCAGGGAAGTGGTGGAATCACTGTCTCTGGCAGTGTTCAAAAAATGTGTACATGTGGCGCTTGGGGACATGGTTTAGTGCTGGGCTTGGCAGTGCTGGGGGAACAGTTGGACTTGATATCTCAGAGATCTTTTCCTACAGTAATGATTCTATGAAAATATTCAGAGATAAATATCAGTGCAGAATTAGGAGACTGCAGTAAACAAGAACAAACTAAATAATTCTGGATTGTCAACTGTTCATCTAATGCCAGTCACATCAGAAAAGTCACACTCCAATTATACTGTGACAGTGTGAGAGGGAGGGATATGGCATTTCCACCCTGGAGAGCCAAAGGGTGAAGGTGGGGAGGATGCTGAGTGAAAGGATGCCAGAATCAAACAGCTTGGGGCAATAATTTCATGTTTTATATCAATACCCCACCCTGCTTATCTTTGCTGAGCACAAACCAGAGGTGCTGGCCCGGCTGATGAGCCTCGACTGGCTCCAACACAATAGAGCAGGCACTGCTGCTCCTCCAAGAGGAGATAAACTGTCAAGTGAATTGGAGATTAACTATCCAGATGTAAATGAATTCATTGCTATGCAACTGATAGGGCCCAGGCCTCGTTTAGTGCAGGATGAAGTCAGGTTTGGAGAGCTCCCTCAATGGCCAAAGAATTTATAACCTGTATTCATGGCCCTCTGTAAAGGGCGACCAAACAATACCAGTGCTGGCAGCATTGTTCCTTTTGAAGGGCTTCACCACTCCACCCCCACTCCTCGGCCCCCAGTTTATTCCCTTCCTCCCTGGATCCCCCACAACCCACTCCACACCCTTCTCTCCTCCCGATCACACAGGAAGAAAGCTGGGGGGAGGTGACCTCCGCAGCAGAATTTGCTATTCATGTTCCATTCCCCCTCACAAATCCTTAACTTCTTGTCTCTTTTTAATCTTTTTTCTCTTGAGAAAGAAAAGATCAAAGGGCTTGGGGGCTGATGCTTTCTGAACTAGGCATTTCTTGCCATGGGAAAACAGCGATGGGGAAGGGCTACACAAAGATGCTTGGGACTGTGGCTGGGGAAGAGCCCAGGAGATGGGACTTGCCTCCGTGGAAGTACTTCCTGGAAGCCTTCACTAAGCAGCCCTGGAAGGAGGATGCAGATCTCCAGCATCAGTCCCAGACTGTGGGGGTGCAACAAGAGGATGTTTTATTTCAGGTCACACAGGAATTGCCTTAATGTCTTCCAGGAGTGAGGAGGGAAATCGGGAGTGTGTCCTGGCTGGATGGCCCATGGGCACCACCGGCATGTTCCTCCAGCAGTCACTAGAGCACAGGACCAGTGTGGAACTTGTCTGAAGGCCACTCGTTTCTCCTGTGGCTCCTCAGGAATGCATTAAGAGAAGGAGAAATAGATACACTCACATGACTGCTCCAAGCACAGGGCAAAAAACTACTGACCTGAGGGGGTCCCTGGTCCCAAAATGACAAATGATTCTGCTCCATATTTCCACATGACCCATCAGGGTATGGAGGAGAGTTTCCATGCTCACAGAGGAGTGATGCAAAACAATCCCATTTCCCCACCTGATGATGAGCATTTATCTCAAGGCAGGACTTTGAGGTCCCCAAGTATCTTACCAGGGAATATGGATTTTTCCCTGATTCAGTAGTCCAGTTTGACATTGGCTGGCTGTCTCCTGCCAAAGAAGATGAGTCACAAAGCAGAACCCACACTCAAATAACAGACTTGTACCAAAGCACTGATATCAAATATTTCAGGGAAAAAAGGCTCTTGGCCTAAAGGTTTGTGTGAGTTTCCAGCTGGAGATGGAACTTCAAAGCAGAGGCTTGAATCCCTAAGGAGGGAACCAGGCTCCTGAGAAACCTTTAATCATTGTTGCTTGAACAAACAACACACAAACAATCTCTTGTTTGGACGACTCCTTCTTCTGGGAAGTAGCTGGTTGACACTCATGATTTGGAAAAAAATGTTACCTAGGCTTGAAGGGCTGATCTGAATGACATTTTTTACTCTAAGCCTGAATTCAAGGCTTCTTGGCACAGAAGTGGGAATCTGCAAAAACTATTCAACTGCACAGGTTCAGCCCACCCTCTCCTTTTCTCACAGCTATCCCTCTTTTCCCACTCATCTATGCTGTGACACCTCCTGGATGCTTCAGAGGAGGGCTGGGTCACCAGGGCCTGGTTTTTCTCTGATACTTCTGCTCCAGTCCCTGTTTTGCATTTGGCTTCTCCAAGAGCTCTCATGGGCTTAACAGTCCCCTCATGGGCCACTGTCCTCTTTCAGCAGGTCCTGGCACCTTGTATTTCACAACAAATAAATCATCCTTATACAAAGCTTATTCCCTCTTTAATTTTCAAACTTCTGGTCTCACCAGGAAATGCTTCTCCAGAGCCTTCAAACTCACCATAGAATCACAGAATCCCCTGGGCTGGAAGGGCCCCACAGGGATCACTGAGTCCAGCCCCTGGCCATGCACAGACACCCCAACAATCCCACTCTGGGCATCCCTGGCAGTGCTGTCCGAAGGCTCCTGGAGCTCTGGCAGCCTCGGGGCTGTGCCCATTCCCTGGGGAGCCTGGGCAGTGCCCAGCACCCTCTGGGGGAAGAACCTTTTCCGATATCCACCCTAAACCACTTCTGACACCAGCATTGAGCAGCTCAGGCACAACTGTCTCACTATCCCTCCAGTTCTGGGATGCACAGGACAGGACAGGATTAGAGGTTTGCTCCATGCACTTAATATTAAATTATTTTAGGAACCTGCAATTTTACTTGTATAGCAGTGCTCCCAGCTCATTTCTTGGCCAGTTTGCACCCAAACTCACGGGTCTGAGCCCATGTCAGGAGTCTGTATCTGGGCCCTAATGACCACATGTGCACTCTCCCTTCTCATTCAGCAACTCCTGATTCAGCTCTCTAATGTGAAATTAAAATCTGCTCCATGTGTTGCATTGTAGGTCCCGTGAGGTTTTCACAGACACACACCACGAACACCCTGCAGCACCCCCAGCGCTGTGACAAGTGATAGGTCTTACAGCAGCCCTGATGATTCACATGGCTTCTCTGCCTTCCAAGCTGGGTTCCTGACACAGACTTTAAGAATGTTTTTCCTATGTAGGCTCAACAAATGCCTGAAAGCCACTGGCAAGCCAAGGGGAACAGCTGCCTCCCTTCAGAGCTGAACTACTTTCACCACCACCCCCAAAACCAAGCACAGGAGCATTCTCATTACTAGAGAGGATAAGTGTTTGTGCTGAAAGAAAAATGTAAATTACTTTAAGAAATGCTAAATTAGCACAAGTGACCCACAACCAGAAAGGCAAAAATTCTCCAGTGGAGATTTAAAGGCAGTTGAATGTCTCAGCAAATTAGCTCTGAGGCTGTCCTGATGACAAAGCTCTTCTTGCATTTGGGCTATGATCCCTATAAAACAGATGTCGTTCCAAAGCGTTCCTGATTAATTTTGCTCTGCTGCTGAGGAAAAAAATGCAAAATGTCACCACCATAAAACTGCCATGTGTCTGTTTGCTTCAATCACACAGAGCTTTCAGGGGACAAATGTCTCCTTCGTGCTCTCAGCTTTACCCGTGTGCTGCAAACCAGTCCTTGGCATTTCTGTTGAGCCAGACTAACAATCCTGGGGCACTCAGAGGAGGTTCTATGACACAGCCCCAGAGAGGTAAGTGAGACAGCCAGGTGTGACAGTACAGCAAACCCAGCAGCAAAGGAAGGGCAAGAAGGTGACACAAAGCCTCAGCCAGTGCAGCCCAGGGAGTCAGGGCACATGTCTACAAAAAAATAAAGCATTTCAAACATTACAATTAAAATTAAACATTTCATTGCCTTGTCCTGGCTGGCTTTGGGCTGGATGAGTGGTGCCTGCCAGTGCTTCAGACATATCAGTCACATGCTGTCCCCTTCCAGCTGGCACTGGGATAAGTGACCCTGACCATGACACCAGTGGACAGCACACACCACACCCCCCAGCCTGACCACAGCCAGGGACTGTGCCAAGGATCACTCCTTTCCAGCTGTCACCGCAGGCAACCTGCATCCAGGCCTCTGAGGAGGGAAACCTCCTTTTTACACAGGTCTGAGCCTGTGTAGGTGCTAAGTCCTCCTGGTTTTCCTTTCTCTAGTTAGTAAAGACTTCATTTTTTCCCATGTGCACTCAGATAGAAACCCAGCAGCTCAGAAGTGCTTTCCATGGAATATTACAGACCTAAAATACCCAAAGCATGGGCAGCAGAGAGGGGGAGGGGGATTCTGCCCCACTGCTCTGGTGAGACCCCACCTGCAGAGCTGCCTCCAGCACTGGGGTCCCAGCACTGGAAGGGCCTGGAGCTGCTGGAGCCAGTCCAGAGAAGGCCACAGGGACACTCCAAGGGCTGGAGGCCCTCTTCTCTGGAGCCAGGCTGGGAGAGCTGAGGCTGGTCAGCCTGGAGAAGAGAAGGATCCAGGGAGGCTAAGAGCCCCTTCCAGGGCCTAAAGGGGCTCCAGGAGAGCTGGAGAGGAATTTGGGACAAGAGATGGAGGGACAGGACAAGAGGAAATGGCTTCCCACTGCCAGAGGGCAGGGATAAATGGGATATTGGGAAGAAATTGTTCCCTGGGAGGGTGGGGAGGCCCTGGCACAGGGGGCCCAGAGAAGCTGTGGCTGCCCCTGGATCCCTGGCAGTGTCCAAGGCCAGGTTGGACACTGGGGCTTGGAGCAGCCTGGGATAGTGGAAGGTATCCCTGCCCATGGTAGGAGTGGGGCTGGATAGGCTTTAAGGTCCCTTCCAGCCCAAACCAGTCCGGGATTCTGTGATTATCAATCTGTCATGAGGTCAGTACTAAAAGCACCCTGTGCACACACCAGGAAACACCACACCTCCTGGGCACAGTTACAGGCACAATATAGAAACATGGGATGCACAGACAGAGACAGAACCTTGGTAGCACTGACTGCAATGCAGGCTCTTAGGGAACAGCACTCTATGTCTCCATAAGCTGAAAAATGACAGTTGTTCCCTTTATTAAAATATTCCCTATAAGGAGAAAAGCAGGACCAAGGCTCCAAAGAGAAGCATGGAGCCTCGTTCCCTTTCTAAAAATGAATCCTGATGAATACATGACCTTCTTATGCCTCCTTTCTTCCTAACAAACTGGCTTCACAGAAAGAATGTGAATATACATTTGAAGCATATACTAGCAGAAACAGCATTGGGAAGATGTATACCTCAGAACCTGCTCCAGAAACCTGCATTTATCAGTTGTTTTCATTCAGGCAGGAGACAGCAAAAAACTGATTAATAAATTCAAGCACAAGAAAGATGTGGATCTGCTGGAAGCAGTCGAGAGGAGATCTTGGAGGTGTTCTGAGGGCTGGAAACTCTCTGTTATGGAGACAGACTGAGAGACCTGGGGGTGCTCAGCCTGGAGAAGAGTAGGCTCTGAGGTGACCTTATTGAGGCATTTCAGTGTCTAAAGGGGGCTTGTAAAATAGAGAGTTTTTACACTGGCAGACAGCAACAGAATAAGGAGGGGACTGTGTTAAACTGAAAGAGGAGAGATTTATGTTTGATATTAGAAAGAAATTCTTCCCTACGAGGGTGGGGAGGCCCTGGCACAGGGTGCTCAGAGAGGCTGTGGCTGCCCCTGGATCCCTGGAAGTGTCCCAGGCCAGGTTGGATGGGCCTTGGAGCAACCTGGGATAGTGGGAGGTGTCCCTGCCCACGGCAGGGGTGGGACTGGATGATCTTTTAAGGTCAGTTCCAACGCAAGCCAGTCTGGGATTCTGTGAATTCAACTTTCCAAACTCTGAAAATCACCAGTGAGCACCTTGATGAACTTTAATGAAGATGCAAATAAAGGTTTGGTGACTGAGGCTGAATTATTCTCAGTTGCCGAGAGGAGAGGGATACATGAATCCCACTGAACTCAGTGGGGGCTGGGTTCCTTGTGTCCAAGACACCACCAAAATATCTACAAAAAGTAAAATTCCTCTTGATAAGAAGTTTGTACATTCTTCAGTCTCAGAGGAATGCTCTAAATGACATTTAGCAGGTCCCTGCAATGCCTGGGTGACCCTGCCTGCTGTGGGACAGCTCCAGGGCCCAGCCCAGAGGTGGCACTGCCAATGTGCCACCTGGAATGCACTTCTGGAACTGCCCAGCTGTGCTCCACTGGCATGCCCAGTGCAGGCAGAAGTCCTCACACTGTCCCCAGCCAGGGGAGCAGAGAGCAGGAGACGAGGAGAAAGGGCATGGAGGTGTGGAGCTGCTCTCAATGCACCAGCCCCAGTTCCCAATGGAGTAGGCACCTGACAAGTTCAGGCCTGCTCAGTGTCCCTGGTGCCCTGAGCATGCTCTGAACCTGTGGAGAACACCTCCTCTGGCTTTTCCTCCTCACTCCTGTCTCATCTTTCCTTCCTCACTACCTGTTAGATGATGTGTTTACAGCAGCATCCATCACCATGACATCCAAGGAAGACAGACAGCTCCCAAAGGCTGAATTTCCTTCCCAACTTGTCATTTTGCTTTTGCATTTCAATTATTTTCCTGTCAATAGGCTGGGGAGGCTGAAGCTGGCTGGAGCAGGGAGTGAGCAAGGAGCAGAGCTGCTGTTACTGCACACATCTGCTGTTCCCCAACAGCAGCTTGGAAAGGAGCAGACTCACAGCTCTTGTCCCAGTGTGCTCTCAGTCTGCCATAGCCATGAGGAAATAGCTTCCTGTAAAAGCCCAGGGGCCTGTGGAAGAGCCTGACAGAATCTTATTACCTCTTAAACTTTCAAAACCCATTAGCTTCTCCCTCTTCTAAGTGCCCTAGCTGGGAAGGACTTGGGAACTAAGCCCTTGAGCAGAGCAGCAAGTGCTGAGGAAGCCCTGGGCAGTGTCTCCATGCCCTGACAGCTCTGCAGTGTGGGCTATGGTGGCTATGGTGGCTGCTCTGGTGAGCCTAGCCAGAGAGCAGTGGCTTTCCACAGCCACAGAGAATTTCCTGGAAGAGCAGCAGGGCAAGCCCAGTCCTGGATGGCGCCTCACTGCAGGACTCCCTCTCCTTGGCTGGAACTCCTCCGTCCCAACAGCAAGTTCAGAAACTAACGTAATGAAAACAGGCTTCTTTTTTACACATTTTTTTTTTTTTTCCTTTCCATTGCTCATTTTACTTTACTGAGCTACTGCATACAGAGCTGAATCTTTATTTTGGCTGCTGTCCTTTTGCAATATCATTACCCCCGCACAGAGGAAAAGCCCTCTGGAGATTACCAATCCAAACAGGCCCTTGTTTTATCTACAACTATTTGAGTACATGACCTCAGATAACCCCATGGCCAACTGTGTGCCAAATTCAAACTGCAGCCATGGGAACTTTAAATACAGAGAAGATTTTCCGGCCTCCCTCCGAAGGGAAGGTGCTGAGAGTCTCGCTCTGCTTGAGCTGATGGGGTCAGGGAGCCTGGCTGTGCCTGCGGGGGCCTGACCAAGGGGCCACGGTGGCACTGCCATGCCATGGATTCACCTCTGCCTGGGAAGCTGCACACAGGACTGACCCCTGCTATACACACGCTCACCGTCCCCTCCTCTTCTCAGGGCTCTGCAATGGCTTTGGATTACTGGAAAGACAAACAGCTGCACTTGGGCCAGCAGCCTCATCTGTAAGGCTGTGTTTGGATTCCTCTGGACATGGGAGTTTTTCATCTTCATTAGCTGCTGTTCACAGCCACATCCGCCATTATTCACCGGGTCAGAGCCTCCTGCTCTCTACTGCTGCTTACAAATCTAAATAAATTAATTAATCTGATACTTTGAATGAAATTCAGAAGAATTTGGCAGCCAGTATTTCACAGACAAGAAGTCCATGTGTGTGCCTCACTCTGCAAGTCCTTGGAAACGGGAGCTCAAAGAATTTAGGCATCAGAATCAGGGATGAGAATTTTTCACAGCAGTGCCTAATTTGCTTTTTCTCCCGAGACCAGTACTTCCTCATGCATGCATTAATATGAAGGAGGAGAATCCCAGACTGGTTTGGGTCAGAAGAGACCTTAAAGCTCATCTCATTCTATCCCCTGCCATGGGCAGGGACACCTCCCACTATCCCAGGTTGCTCCAAGCCCTGTCCAGCCTGGCCTTGGACACTTGCAGGGATCCAGAGGCAGCCACAGCTTCTCTGGGCACCCTGTGCCAGGACCTCCCCACCCCCACAGAGAAGAATTTCATCCTAATATCCCATCTAACCCTGCCCTCCTTCAGCTCAAGGCAATTTCCTGCTGTTCTAACACTACATGCACTTGTGAAAAGTCTCCATCCAGGGAATGTGTCACTGATGCTGGAGACAGGAATGTGACCAAGAACACATCAAAATAATGCAGCAACTGCCAAAGTTTATTGTTGGGAGTCTTCTTTTATGGGGGCTTCAAATTTCCCGCGCTTACACACGTGACAGGTTAAGGGTCTTACCTTGGCCCAGCTCACTGGCCAACAATAGGGATGCATTCATGGTTCAAAGGGCTTGGCTGAGGTCCCCTGTTTGACATTGAATCTGACCTATCATTATCATGTCCAGGGACTTGTTTACTTCTATTCTCTAAGGAGCTAGGCTAGGTCGAGTTGGTGTCTGTTAGGCCAATCTATTTGTTCAGCTTACCGACCCGCTGAGGCTGTCACAGTTCCTCCTTTTCTGTTTAAAAAATGCAAAGTGTTCTTTGTCATCTTCTGTGGAGCTCCTTGCAGATAAGATGACAANAATTTCCTGCTGTTCTAACACTACATGCACTTGTGAAAAGTCTCCATCCAGGGAATGTGTCACTGATGCTGGAGACAGGAATGTGACCAAGAACACATCAAAATAATGCAGCAACTGCCAAAGTTTATTGTTGGGAGTCTTCTTTTATGGGGGCTTCAAATTTCCCGCGCTTACACACGTGACAGGTTAAGGGTCTTACCTTGGCCCAGCTCACTGGCCAACAATAGGGATGCATTCATGGTTCAAAGGGCTTGGCTGAGGTCCCCTGTTTGACATTGAATCTGACCTATCATTATCATGTCCAGGGACTTGTTTACTTCTATTCTCTAAGGAGCTAGGCTAGGTCGAGTTGGTGTCTGTTAGGCCAATCTATTTGTTCAGCTTACCGACCCGCTGAGGCTGTCACAGTTCCTCCTTTTCTGTTTAAAAAATGCAAAGTGTTCTTTGTCATCTTCTGTGGAGCTCCTTGCAGATAAGATGACAAAGACAGCATGATGACACAAATTATAAACCTAGTTTGAATACGACTTTCCACCCAACTCAATAAGCCTAGCCCCTCCCAGCCAGTGATGTATACCATATATCATTGAAGATGTAATATTCATTCCCAGGTGCTATCAGGTGGGATTACCAACAATACAAGTTTTTAAATTGGCATGCTACAGGCTCATTACTTGGAATTTACAAACGTACAACTTAACTCTATAAACAGGAAACATTTCAACTTTGGAACCATGAGAAAATCAACTAACAGGAGAAACAACTTGTCTAGTTCAGGTTTGTGACTCATATCCTTAAATAGATAAAATCCTTAAGTCCTCATATCTTTAAATATATAAAATCCTTCCAATAGTGTCAAGTGATTTAGGGTATAGAGAGTACCCTTTTTCTGTTTTAAAAAACATTTTTTAAAGTGCCATGTGGAGAATACCAGTTTGGTGTAACACACCCCAGAGCTGTAGGAGTCATTTTGTGTTTAGTGAAGTATACAACTGGTTTTGAAAGTACCATTTATCAAACCAATTCAAAATTATCAAAGGAAACATCTCCTTGTCTTAGTTAGGTTTTACAGGTCATATCCTGGTATACGATTAAAAGTGACAGGTCCCTGTATCAGTAATGTCCTTAAAAATGTGTGGTTCTCAAGGTATTTGAGTAAAGTCATGACTGAACTGTCACTCTAAGCGTCCCACAGATGGTTTAAGGTGTATACTGGGGCTTTCAGATTTCCCTTGTGACGCTTCTTCACTTAATAACATCATTCAGATGTATTTGTAGAATCCCTTTGCATAGTTGCAATACCAAAAAACATAGTGTAAGATCAGTGTAAGTGATGACACACTGTAGGTTTCTAGAAGTTAGAGATATTGGTGTTAATTTAACATAATCCTGGTGATTTGTAGAGGAGGTGAACACAATACTGGCTTAATTAAATATGGACAGTAATGTCTGGTAGAAAGGGTTTCAGATCTCGGTTTCAGTTTCATTACAAAGTGTGTCCAGTCAGATATAAGGGGATAAAATCCAGGTAATATTGTCATGTGGATGGATATATGCACAAAGCCTTGAGATAGAAAATAAAATTTAGACTTTGTTAATTATTACTAGTGGATTAAGAGTGTTTTGGTTGATCTGATTTTCTTTTTTTCATGCAGCATAGCCACATAAAAAGAAGTAAAAAGTCCAAGAGAGATGGCAACAATTCCACAAGGCAGACTTTCATCACAGCTGTGTAGGTCATAAGCATGCCGACTGTCGTGGCTGGCTCAGAGGTTGTGTTAGGCTCTGGCAGTGGACCGTGGTTGCTGGACAATGCAGTTTATCAGCGGTGGTCCAGGTTTGAGTCACGGCAGGAGCACGGCTGTGGTCTATTTAAAGGGGCTTGGCCATGGCTATTGAATAATGGCTATTGCCTCCCCTCACTGCTGCAGGAGGTAGAAATGGGATTTTCAGGAGCTGTTGGAGGATCCCCTGAACCGGGGAGCTATGGCCATAGCCCTGGCTGGGACAGAAAGGCAGGAGGAGGTCGTTGTCGCTCATCTGGTCCCGGCGTGGTAGCTTTTCAGGGCTGCCTAAGGTGGTGGCTTTTGGCTGAATCCACCCGGATCAGGCAGAAAACTACAGCGCCGCACTGACTTAATAGCAGTGAAGGCATCTTCTCCTGTATATGTCAAGTCCTTTACTGGTGTATGTCCCAGGGGCTGCTCCAGCCCAGGTAGTGGCGACATACATGCAGCAGTGCCAGCTTTGGGATCCTCTGATCCACTGCTGCTTCTGGGTATTACATTCCTTTGGCATCCAGGTACCTCTGATGACTCGTATCCTGGGCCTGCCCACAAGTTACAATGACAGCTGGGGATGCCCACAGGAGGCTGGGTTGAAGGCGTGGTCTTGGAGCTGTGGCAAACAGCTCCAGGAGGAGGTGGTCCGAACACATCTGTGGTGGCAGGGGGTGTGTGTAGGTCCAGCGCACACAGATCGAATGGCCTTGCAGGTGCACTTGGTGCAGCTACAGGTTGCCTGTTCAGCGCAGTTCTGCAGCAGCTTGGCTTGGCTGCGGAGTGCTTCGGTGTCGAAATGTCCCAGCACAGGGCAGCTTTGCAGCTCCATGAAGTTTCGTGGTGTGAATGGCTGCTCTGCCCGTCCTCCTCCCCCGCATGCCCGGTGCAGCATCTGCACTTCCGGCTGCCTTGCCTGGTGCCCTGTTCTCGCCGCATGCCTTGGTGGGTAGTGCCTGCAGTGTCCCCTCTGCTGTACTCGTGTCCCGCTCATTCCCCAACTGCCTTAGCAAGTCCATTACAAGCCTCCAGGGCTTTATAACCTTAAAAAAAGTTCATACATGGACAACAGGGTCTTCCAGTAGTGAAGCCCATGCTCCCATGTTCCTGCTGGCATCTTCCATTTACAAAGGGGTCCAGACCAAACATGGCTCTCCACGCTGTCTTCCACGGCTCTCCACACTGCTCGCAGCTCTTCATGCTGCCCTTCTCCGTGGGATTACGCGGCTCTCCATGCCGCTCCTCTAGGCAGCTCTTCAGGCTGCAGGCACCTCTCCACACTGCCCCACCGCTCTCCATGCCGCTCTTTGCAGCTCTATATGCTGCAGGCAGCTATTCCCGGCTGCCCCTCTGTCTCCCCACTCCACCCTCGGTAGCTGTTGGATCACATTGACGGTCACCAATTGTGGCTGATGTTGGAGACAGGAATGTGACCAAGAACACATCAAGATAATGCAGCAACAGCCAAAGTTTATTGTTGGGAGTCTCCTTTTATGGGGGCTTCAAATTTCCCACACTTACACATGTGATAGCTTAAGGGTCTTACCTCCGCCCAGCTCACTGGCCAACGATAGGGGTGCATTCATGGTTCAAAGGGATTGGCTGAGGTCCCCTGTTTGACATTGAATCTGACCTATTGTTATCATGTCTGCAGTGGTGTGTTTTTAAGTTTTATTTGTTTAATGTATGTTTCATGTATGTATTCATGGTTTGTTCCTTGTACCGCCCATGTTCTTTCCCTATATGGTTTGTTCCCTGTTTTGGTTAACTGTCAGTCTTATGTTATGTAACCCCTGGGTCCCGTCTGTCACTTTGAGGCCCTACCCTGGGTCTAGAAGGTTACAGTGAGGTCGTAGAGTGATTGGGCAGGATCCCAGCTGTCCCCTCCTTCCCCTCCTGGGTTGGTCCCTTTGGCTGTCCTTCAGTTGCAGAGCCACTCCCTACTTGTACCTGATTGGTCCCTTGCTCGACTCCTCCCCTGTCTCCTCCCCTGTACTTAAGCTGTTGCACTGGCGCAGTCTGCGCTTTGCCAAGGCAGACTCCCTGGAGGTGAGGTTGTTCCTTATGGGATGCTAATAAACTCCAGTGGTTGAACCCGCGTCAGAGTCCTCCCTTTATTCCTCCATCGCTGCTCACGCTGTGTGGGACAAAGGACCTACAGGGTCAGCAAGGTATATCAGTATACTGAGCCGTACCCTTCCTGCAGCTGGTGTCAGGGCTGGCCAAGGCGAAGTGGGAAGAGGTTCCCGAGGACACCACGCTACCGCACATGTCCAGGGACTTGTTTACTTCTGTTCTCTAAAGGAGCTAGGCTAGGTTGAGTTGGTGTCTGTTAGGCCAATCTGTCTGTTCAGCTTACAGACCAGCTGAAGCTGTCACAGGAATGAATCCTAGAGCTGAATGCAAGCACAGAGGAAAAAATTCTGAGCTCTAGGAACAGCACAGGAATTTGGTCTTGACAGTCTCCAGATCAGTTTCTGACATTGTCACACTGAACACATGCCCATGTTGTTTCCTATCGGGAACCAACCCTGTGAGTAGGGCACAGCTTGGTGACCCCTGGGGGTGGGTCTGTTTCTCCTCACTGGGGTTGTTGTGTCTGTGGGATGGGGCACCGACCCTGTGGGCCAGCCTGAGGACAACAGCTCATTTCGTAGGTGGCTCTCCCAGCCACCGTCACTGGCTTCCTGGGGCCTGCCAGGCTTCCCGGGACCAGTCCAGCTTCCAGGGGCATCCAGGCTTGCCAGGACACGCAGGCTTCCTGGGGCCCAGCACAGAAACACAGAGCTTTAAATAAACATTTTTGCAGAGGCAGTGTCCCATGGGGTGGGAGGGGGGATGAAACCCCAGGAATTGCTTTGGCCTCTGGAGCAGCCCTGATGCTCCGGAGCAAGCCTGGGTCTGGGATCTGGGTTTGGTACCCCACTGCCAGGGAGGCTGATCACACCCACCCGGTGCAAGTTTCAGCTGTATGCAACTATACATTCACACGCATTATCCAGAGACCTTCGCATTTCAAGGCTGTTGTTATTTTGATCTTCACCACCTCTGGAAAAAATGAGTTCAATTAAGTCTCATCATTAGGAATTTGCATAAGGTCACTTCAAGGCTTCATGCATTTCCTCCAGTTCAGATCTCAGTGCTCTTCGTGTTTCCCCTCCTCACTTATAATGCCATTGCTGCAGGGCATTCCAAGTAAATAATCCACCACCAGTTTCCTCTCTTCAGCAACAAGCATCGAATTTTTCATTCAGGCTAAATGAAGCTTCAACTGCTCTGTACAGCACAGCCCAGTTAAAGATACATCATCACTTGCAGAGAGGGTAGCTTTCCCCTCAATTAAAAAAAAGAAATTTTTTTAATAAGAAAACATATTAATTTGGACTCCATTAGTAGGAGGAAAGAATTAGTTGCATTTGGCAGCACAAGTGCAAGCAATGAACCAATTCTTACATATTCTCTGGGAAATTCATTTGCAAAGCACGAAGAGCCCTTTTGACTCAGAATAATGGAGAAACACCCTTGGGAAGCTGTGAGCTGTGCTCAGCCACAGCAGAGCTGTGGTGAGGGGCACATGAGCTCCACACTGCTCCACACGCTGGGGTGTCTGGATACAGGGATAAGCACCCACCTAACTTTGAACTGAAGCTCAAATTGCAGCTAATCAGATTTTGAACTGCCAGGAGGGTTCAAACTGAATGGGTATCACCAGGGTAGGGCTGATCCCCCAGCCCCAAGGCTGAGGCTTCATCTCCTGAGCCAGGAGCAGGCAGTGCTGGAGCGAGGGGGCTCCCGGAGAGTCCTACAGGCACCGGCCATGGAGTCCCTGTTCAGCCAGAGCTGGGAACCGGCTGGGAACATGCTGGCCAGAGTGCCCTGAGCTCTGGGCTTGCAGGACTCTGGCCAGCACAAGCCTGTGCTGACCCAGCGCAGACAGAACCCTCCTGCTCCCTCCCTCCCTGCACATCTGGGCAGCTGCAGAGCGAGCCAGACTGGGGAGCTGAGCTGGGATAAAATTAGCCATCTGGTTTTGACAGGCCTGTTTCAACTGGGATCAGTTCCCTCATCCTAGGCCCTGCAGTTAAACGAGCACTTGTGCTAGGACGAGGGGGGTGAGAGAGGGGCTGGGGCAGGGAGCAGAGGCCCAGCTCTATCCGGCTGCACTGGCTGTCTGCACCGACTTAAAAGTCTCATGAAATCCTGGCAGAAACATCCCGGTCCCATTTCCAACAGACCCTCCGGGACCATACAGTGTTCTTCTGGCACTCCTTTGCAAATGGCTTGTAGGAGCCCACCGAGACCATTCACACTCCTAATTGCACCCATAAAACATCACTGCACCATCACTGCGCCCTGGGGACGGGTGAATCTTGTCCTGTCTCTGACACAGACCCTGGCTTAAGTTTTCAAAGCCTTTCATATTTTTCCAAAAGGGTATTTTCAACGCTAAAACACAATAATGCCTCTAACTAGTGGGGATCTTTCCACCTAACCTTTTCCCTCTATTTATTCCATGTCCTCTAGTGACACAGCTATCTCTGTCCTGCTAAGCAACCGGCTCTGTACGCATGGATGACTCTTTGCAACTGAAAAAATAACTTGGCTGATGCAGCTTAGGTAGGAGAATCTGAGTGTGTGCATTCCTTCTGCGGCTGGCCCCAGGAAAAGGACACCCTGCCACTTCCAAACTTGGGAGGTCTTTGAGAGCTTGGCAGCAGTCCCCTGGGAGGCCCGTCATTAGCCATTTCAAACTGCCTGTAGTGCAGCGCTGAATGGGAGCGCCGGACAAAGCCCCGCCGACCTATCAGTCAGGAAAGGCTCCCGGGCCTGGCAGGGGCTGTTAACAGTAACAATGATGACAATATAGCTGGGATTTTCAGGGGTGGGGACTTCAAAGAAGCCCTAAAGAGGTATTTTTCATTAAGGAGTAAGAAAGCAGCTGAGTATTGTTTTTGGCATTAAAGCTGAATATGAATGTTACTGCGGTAAGTCACAGATCAACGACAGCATAAATTGGCACTAATTTAAATATGCATGAGCTGCCTTTCTGTGTTTCTCCCATTCCATCGGGTCTGCAGAATCTGGGCAAACCAGCAGCCCTTGGACCTTCCCTCACGGACCCTGGGTTGCTCCAGTGCTTATGAACACCAAGGAGCAGCCAGCAAGCCCCTTAACAGTGACTGTGAGGTGCCACTGCTGTGACCACACGTTGATACCACACTGGGGTGTCAGCTCAGGGCTCCAGCCTGAGCCCTGGCCACCCGCAGCCTCCCCCCCAGCCTGTCCCTCAGCTCAAACTGGGACCGAGCCTGGGTCTTTCTGGGCAGGAATCACGGACACCGTGGCTGCAGGTAGGAGATCAGGAGGGGCTGTTGGTCTAGAGGGATTTTTCTGCATTTAAACTCCAAATCTGTGTTTCCTTGGGGATGAAAAGGAAGATGTTCATAAAGGAAAGTATCACAGGGATACCACAAAAGACTTCTCTGACAGCAAGTCCTTGTCCTAACGGTAAGGATTTACAGAATACTCTGCTGTTTGTGCATGGACCATGATGATGTCCTGAGAACAGGAGTGCACTGATAACAGCCTCGAGTTGTGCCAGGGAGTTTCAGATTAGATATCAGGCAGAATGGTCAGGCATTGGAACAGGCTGCCCAGCCTAGAGGGATTTAAGACCTGTGTGAATGTGGCACCTGGGGACACGGTGGCCTTGGCAGTGCTGGAGGAATGGTTAGATTTGATGATCTTGGAGGACTTTTCCAACTTTAATTATTCTGTGATTCCATGATAAAACCATTATTATATTCTGTCAGCAGCCATGGCCTGTCCTTGCCAGCCTGGCTGAGGTGACTGAAAGGCTCCCCAGAGCCAGACCTCACACCCTCCTCTCAGGTGACCCGTTGGCTTTGCCAGGCCAGGTTTAGGAGCCCTGTGTGGCTCAGGAGCTCCATCGCAGTGTAACCACCTGTGGTTTGTGTCCCTTTGAGCCGAGCCCAGGGCCAGCTTTTCCCCCCCCGCCCCCCAAGAGCCCAAGTCCAGCGGTATCATATCCAGCCAGCAGGGAGAAACTGCCCGCAGGGTTTGCGGCACAGATTGACTTTCACACCTCGCTGGCCACACAGAAGAAACCCAATCTAAACCGCGTAACTTTGCATAACCGATTATTTTCACTGGGGTAATCTGAGCCCGCCAGTAAATGCCAGTAAATGGGGCTGATCCAGGGAAGGCCCTGCTCGGGGGACTAACGGCCCCACAGCCGTGGGCAGCCGGAGCTGGTCAGGCCGAGGGATGCTGGTCCTGCCTGTGGGTGGGTTTGGTCCTGGCAGTTGAAGCTCAACCCTTTGCCACAGGGCACTGTCTGCATGGAGGGAAGCACAAACAACTTCTGAGTGGCCAACTCCTTCACACAGTCAGTGACTGGAGTGTGCTGAGGGAAGCCGGACAGTGAGGAGGCAAGGGGGCAAGAGCTGTTTAGCTTTACTTGATGTCTTCTTAACTTTCTTTTCCACAATGTTCCAGATATTTTGAGAGGCTTCAGCTTTCAGGCTGACTCCCCAGTGATCTATTATCCCTGCACACTGATCACTCCATGCTGTCACCTTTCACTTAACCTTGTTTGTAGGGAACCATACTCCTCTGACTCCTTTGACTCCTCTGTCACCAACTTCCTTCTCTCCAACCACCAGTTCATTTCTTCCTGCCAGAACCAAGCTCAGTGATCTCCCCTTCTTTAAAGTCCATGAAATTAGACTGTCAAATTAAAACCCCAAAAGCTGGAGAGGTTACTGTTCCACCCACACCTCTGCAGGGCACCAAACCAGGATCAGGCTGCTGCAGGTGGAACAGTGCATACCATGAGCACACCTGAGATGTATCTTGTTCCTGAGATCACTTGTGACTACAAGGCATGACCCAGCTATGGATGCGAACTCCCATTTCAGCCAGATCAGTCTCAACATCTGGCTGCCCATGTGCCCCCTCCCCAGGCATGAGCTGCAAACGTGAGGGGTGGACAAGCAGGCAGAGTACAAGGGCTGTGGGACCAACCTCCTGGCTGGAAGACACCTTTAACCACAGCATTTTAAAGTGTAGTAAGAAAAATAAACCAGCCTGTGCTCACCTCAGATATCAGCCTCTCTCCCACTTCATTAAAATGCCTCAGCAGGGGCAGCTCTTCCAGAAACCATCAAGAGAAAAGCTGAGGTGGGAATGAGAATAGAGAAGCTTTTGGGTGTGAGACAAAACCAGGCTTTCAGCTGCATCCTGTCCCAGCACCTCCATGAATAAAAGGCTGATCAACTCAGACTCTGTGTCTTAAATTAGGACAAGAAAATCACCCAAATCTCCTTATCCAGAGAAGAGATAATGACTCACAAGGAGCATGCCCTGAATGTTACATTTTCTACCTTTGCCAAAACTCCTACGCTGCCATTTCTCCCTCTAAGCTTGTTCATCCAGATCCTACCTTGGGCTTAGCTTCATTCATCACAATAGGTGCAAAATATCCTCTTCATCAAGACTGATGCAACACATGAATTGAGAAACTCATTTAAAGGCCTTCTGTCTGTTTTCACCACGATATTGCTGTGGCTGTCCTTGTTTCTGTGTCCCTGTTTCTATGTAGTCTGTGGAAGAGAGGGTTTGCACAAACACAAAATGGTCTCTTGCATCCAGCCACTCATTCAGACCAGATGCACCTTGTGGGGACAAGGCCTTCCTTCCTGGAAAGGCCAAAGAACCCCATGGAAGTTGCTGACCATCATTACCAGCTGAAAATACCTTTGCAGCAGCAGGTGCTGAAGACAGTCCTGCACCACATCTCACTAGGACCCACAGACACACAGTTTTGGCACTGTGAGTCACCTCGTCCAATTAATACCATGAATAACAGATACAGGCTGGTTTATGTCACAGGAAGTGACACAGTTTAATGCCTAAAGGTCTTCAGATAAACGCTGCTGAGCAATTACAGATTTGGCAAACTCTACACAGAAACCAAGTATGTGCAGCTCAGCGTATGGTGCTTCCAAGGAAGGCTCCACACCTGGAGATCCCACATTCCTCCTCTGAGGGAACAAATGTCTGCTGCTGGCACTGCTGTGGACCTTGGATGGCTGCAGAGCTGTGCAGTCCCCACAAAGCACATAGTGGGAGTTAGTGGCATTTGCAACCAAGGGACAATGGTTTTGTGCAGGATTCTCCACAGGAAAACATTGCCTTGACAATCACAGCTCTGGAGCCCCTCTGCTCTGGAGCCAGGCTGGGAGACCTGAGGGTGTTCAGCCTGGAGAAGGATCCAGAGAGACCTCAGAGCCCCTTCCAGGGCCTAAACGGGATCCAGGAGAGCTGGAGAGGGACTTGGGACAAGGGATGGAGGGACAGGATACAGGGAATGGCTTCCCACTGCCAGAGGGCAGGGATGGATGGGACACTGGGAAGGAATTGTTCCCTGGGAGGGTGGGGAGGCCCTGGCACAGGGTGCCTGTTACATGAGGTCACAGGTTGGAGACAAGTCCACTTGATCCTCGAGTCCTCTTGATCATAAGACAAACAGCCTGTTTCATTGTTCGGAACCTTGTTATCTAGGGAGTTCAAAACTCCCGGATCTAGACAACTGATTGGTCTGGATCTTAACACCGCCCAGCTCCCTGGCCAATGATACATCTGCATTTAGGGTTGGAAGGGGTTGGTTGAGGTCTCTGTTTGAGTTTAAATCTGTTCTATCATTGTTCACCTAGGGACTTGTTTATTGAACTAGGAGAGCCAGAGTGGGTTTCTTAAGATAGCCAGATTTATCTGTGCAGCTACAGACTATCTGTACTGTGACAGGTGCCCAGAGAAGCTGTGGCTGCCCCTGGATCCCTGCAAGTGTCCAAGGCCAGGCTGGACAGGTCTTGGAGCACCCTGGGATAGTGGGAGGTGTCCTTACCCATGGCAGGGGGTGGCACTGGATGATCTTTTAAGGTCCTTCCAACCCAAAGCATTCCATGATCTTTGTGCTGCTCTGGCGAGTCCCCACCCCTACTCAAACACTGGGAGCTGGCCAAGCCACCCTCACCATGACATACAAACAAAGAACATTATAAGGGCACCAATGTCAAAAAGGAGGAGAAACTACACAGTGCATAAAACATGGGAATTTTGACTTCTTGACACAGTCAGTACACTGAACTATGACCTCAGGAGGCACAGGGGACTGGAAACCAACAGAACTTAAATTGGCTAAAAATCTCTTGTTTTCTCATGACATTTGAAAGAAACCATGGGGAGAGTTTTCTCAGGACACATGGGAGTTAGAGCTGAGTCACTGCCTTCTCTGGAGAGTTCCTCTTTTTCCTTACAGTCACTCCATCACTGTCACCCGCTGACCCTTCATTACTTTCTCGCAGTGCACCAGCATCTCTGCTGACCAACGCACTTCGTAGTCTGTCCAAACCCATGAGAGGAAGAAAAAGCCCTGTACAGGCTGTATAAAAAGACATTTACTCTGTACTACATTGTGTCTCCTTTTCTATGCTAGTCTAAATACAAGTGCTGTTTTCACTGCCAATCGTTGTTTGCTTGTGCTGTTTCCACTGGCTAAAACCAGCATTCTTCCAGCTAGTGTTTCCCTCCAGGAAAAACCACACATTCGTACCTTTCTTGCATTTAGCACAGGACAACAAAACTGGTTCCCAGGAATAAGGATGGCTTCCTCAAAAGAAAATATTTGCTGTCAGCTGAGGTTTGACCTCTAATGGCTAATTTGGCATCATCATTTTGAGCACTGGCATACATAACACTGTGAAAAATTAACAGCTTCCCCCCCCCGTCCCTGCTGAAGTTTAATTTCCGCCTGCAGCTTTGCAAGTGAAAATAAAAGAACCAAAATAAATACCCAAATTGAAACCTTGGGTACAGTCTCTCACATACATCCACAAAGAGAATCTCAAGACAAAGATCTGTAAGGGAAATTTCACTGAAAACCAAACTTTTGCAGGCACTGAGAAAGAAAGTCTGCAACATGAGACCGTCTTCCTGGAAGAAACACAGCTGATCCCAGCTCTGACTGCCACTGGGCTGTGTAAAACATAAACTTCACGCTAACCCTATGAAAACAGTCAACACGAGAGAGAGACAACAGTCTGCTCCGAGCTGCTGAAAGGGGAAAAAAACCTCTCAGGCTGTCATTCTCCCCTTGCTGTGACCTTCATGCTCCACTGAATTTCTGAAGATACTGAAATCTTGGCAGGGAAGTGTACAGTCTGTGGGAACCAGGCAGTGCCGGCCGGGCTCAGTGCTGAGAATTAGGCGCAGTTGAGCCCTTTTTTGGGGGACTCTGAGTTTTATGTGGCCAA
This sequence comes from Illadopsis cleaveri, assembly GCA_013399915.1. Taxonomy (NCBI): domain Eukaryota; kingdom Metazoa; phylum Chordata; class Aves; order Passeriformes; family Timaliidae; genus Illadopsis; species Illadopsis cleaveri. The sequence goes on from VXBB01010833.1 coordinate 106,511, forward strand.
CAGCACAGGCCAAAGCCAACTCCAGGCTGGGAATTTTACAGAATTGGTGCTGTGTGCACTTAGGTATCATGTTGCAGAGCCATCACAGATACAGTGCTGCCCCCCTGCCTGGCAACCACGAGTTGGGGCTTGCTCAGTGTCTACTGGAATCTCCAGTATCTAAAGGGGTTCCAGGAGAGCTGGAGAGGCACTTGAGACAAGGACTTGGAGTGACAGGACACAAGGAATGGCTTCCCACTGCCAGAGGGCAGGATTAGATGGAATATTGGGAAAAAGTTCTTCCTTGTGTGTGTGGGGAGGCCCTGGCACAGGTTGTCCTGGCACAGGATGTGGCTGCTCCTGGATCCCTGAAAGTGTCCAAGGCCAGGTTGGACACTGGGGCTTGGAGCAGCCTGGGATAGTGGAAGCTGTCCCTGCCCATAGCAGGGGCATTGGAACTGGATAAACTTTAACGTCCCTTCCGACCCAAAGCAGACCTTGACCTTTGTGCTGCTTTGGGGTGTCCCCGTTCCCTGCAGGTAGCAGTGACCGCCCACTACGAGCTCTCACTTCCATTTGTAAACCATTAGAGGTTAGCAAATCAACATCTCAACCAGAGACTCAAAAGAAGCAGAATTTGCCATGACAAATTATCCCAGAGTCTGATGGCATTTAATGACTGCCGTGTAGAGCCACTCCACACAAAGAGCTCCGTCCCTCCCAGTGAGGCGCGGTGCCAGGGCGAGGAGCACTCGCCACTCAGCCACTCAGCCAGCCCTGGATAAGTACCTCTGGAGGGCAGTTCGCTCCCTCAACAGTGTCTGTCGAGGCAGAATAATACCAGCTGTGCTTCCTGGCTGGAGCCTCTGCAGTACAGGCTGCAGATTACATCGGAATTGCCAAGCCCAGGATAAACAAAAAGATTAAGAGGGCCTCACCCTTTGTGTTGAACAGTCGCACTCTGAAGCAAGAAATCACAGCCCACGTCGTTGTGGGCAGGCACCGGGCTGAGACTGGGTTTGGGTGACTGGGGAGGAGCAGGCAGCTCACTCACACATCTGGGGAAGCCACAGATGCTCTTAATCACAGGTTTTCCTGACCTGTAGGCGCTGACAAATTGCATCCTATGGATGAACCTTTTATTAAACCACAGAGGGTTTCCAAATGATATTCTCTTTCTCAGCATTCCCAAGTCATTGAAATCCAGCACATGTGACCCTTCTTAATTCTTCATTTAGAGGGTGACATAGCGCTTTCCAAAGAGATTTCAGGGCTGAAAGGAAGTAAATGGGGATGTGATGTTGCATCGGTGGAAGGCAACTCAAAAGCTGAACCAGGGGCTATGAGAACTGACATTTTCAAGTTCTTTGATGATGTCTCAGCCCCACTGGACCTGAAGATGCTTTTTGTCCTGAGTCACTCCCAAGGCCAACCCCTTGCTGTCTGCTGAGGCAGAAACATCTAATGAAATACGCAGTTTAAATCTTACTGGTTTTTCTCTGCGCATGGGGAAGGATGACCAGTATTTTAAAATGAATAAAATGACTGTTGCTCAGGCCAGGAAAGGTGACCACAAAGCAAAATTGCCCTGGTTCTACTTCCATGCCACACTGGAGCAAGAGATAGCTGCTCCGCTCACAAGTGAGTGAGAAAGATGATGCCTAGCAGTTCTCATCATCGTGTGGACTGACAGAGCAACCCACATAAAAGGAAGAAAAAAGCCTGCTGATCAGATTGGTGTGACAGAGGCTCATGAGAGACATGCACATTTTCAATCTAAACGACAGCTTGAGGGATCTATATTACTAATTATCAACTAATATTGCCAGAGTTCCCAGGCTAGCTTCAAAGGTTCTTGCAAAGTGCCACAAGTACAGGGTTTCCGTCTCATCATAAGGCCTTTTTCTTTGTCCCTGCTAAATGGATTGCTCCATCCTAGGCTCCCCCTGCATAAGTCAGCTTGCACATGATGAGCTTTGCAGCAATGAAATTCGTTACCTTAACCACAAAAAACCAGAAACATTTGCTGCAACTGCTAGAATGCTTTTGCACTTAATTAAAAAAAAAAAAAAAAAANTACTCCTAATTCCATGCTAACACCTTTGTAAAGGCTGGGGTGAGTAGTTTGGAAACTGAAAGAGCAGGGAAGGGGGGGCAAAAAAAGGTAGAAAAATGTATCAGATCTGCAGACAATGAAATTGAACAGCTATCTCTCACATCCTGCAGTGCTCAGGCTGAGGTCATAAGTTAAACAGGACATCAGAATAGGTGATGTAATTTGCTTATTTAGGATCAGAGGATTCAGTGAAGTGCAAGAGACAACCTATTTGAATGTGCAGATAATCCCCTCATCAATGCAGGGCTGTTCAGATGCACAAACTGCAGCTGGAGCTTGGGATTTTTTTCCCCACACATTTATTTTTGCAGGGGATATAATTGCAATCATTTTTCCTTGCAGGAAAGCCTTGAAACCTCACCTGGGATCAGCCTCCTGTTGCGTTAGGTATTGTTCAAGCGGGGTCCCTGCCCCGGCCAGCTTAAAGGCTAAAGGGTCAAGTCAAACAGAGGGTGGGAAAGGAAAGAGAGGCCTGGGGGAGGTGGGGGTGGCACAGCAGCTCCGTGAGACCCAGGTCCCCCAGCCTGCTCCCTCCTCATACCTGAGCGAAGCCTCAGACCCAGAACTGAGCTGAGCAGCAGCTACACTTTTAAGTAAAGCCCAGCACAGCTTTTCTGCAGATGTACAGGCCCTTCTGGCTCCAAACCCAGCTGCAGAGCCTCACATCAGTGAGGGTTTTACAGCAGTTAGAAACCTTTAACCACAAGGTTCTTCCAGATTCCAGGAGGAATTTCCTGGTGAGCCCAGACAACACTGAACACAGTTGTCCCTTCAAGCCATAGTGGCAAACCCTTGTGATATAAAGATGTAAAGCTAACAACTTGCAGTGTTTATCTACCCACTTTATCACCATCCAAGCCGGGATTCCTCCCTGTCAGCAGCACTGCTCACCCCAAGCCTGCCAGCCCTGTGACTCCACTGATCTGCTTCCACACCAGTGTTCTTTCACCAACACAAGTTGGCTGTGTCAGACACCTCAGCCATGGGAAATGAAATGTCCTGGGCCCTCAGGCTCACCAAGCAATCAGTGACAAGGCCTTTGCACAGTGGCAAGTCCAGAGGTGTAGCCCACACTTGCTTTGGGTGGACCTTCAATCACATGGTATGGAAAAGCAAGATGGCAAAAGTCATACCAGTCATATAGGTAATGGATCCTGCCAAAACATGGCTGTTCTCAAGAGTTTCTTTAGGAGACTGGAATGACATGGAGACATGGAGTTCATGTCCTCCTGCTGTCCCACCAGGCCATACTCAAATGTCACAGCAGGATGTCCCAAACAGGGACAGCACCAGGAAGGGTGGGAGACAGACACTGCTATGAATGGATGGATCTGGGAGAAGAGCTGAATTTCACCCTGCTACAAAGTGGCCCAGCTGTCAGCTATCTGTGCCCATGACCGAAGCCACCTTCTTTTGCAGGTTTGGGTGGTTTTTTCTTCTTTAACTGCTAATTCTGTGTTAGAACCTCTTCCAAGCACAGCATCACTGATCTCCTGGGTGAGTCAGGCTGTAAGCTGACCCTAAGGCTGCCCAAAACAGACCCCAACAACTCCACAAAAATCTTCCTAACTACTGTAAGGGTTCACCATGTTGAATTGATCATGTCTGGACACCCCAAGCATTATTTCACATTGTGTCTTCCTGAAGGAAGTATTTCAGCTATCTGAAAAGAAGAAAAATACAAGATACTCAAATGTGTGCAGAGGTGAAAGGCATGTGACATTTGTATTTCAAATAGAAAGAATGGGTTTGTAACATTTTAAGGCTATGAAGTGTAGAAATTCTATAGGGTTTTTTTGCATGTCACCAAAAGATGGAATTAATCTTATTTTCACTCAGCCCCACTAAAAATGTTCCTCGCCAAAGGCAGCACCAGGCCCAGCTACAGCTACTGTGCAGAGGTGGCTTCACCAGGATCATCACCAAGTCCTTACAATGCAGCACTTGAGGAACACATGGAATGAAAAGGTCATTCCTGCACCGTCATTGACACCTTTGGCAGCAGTCCCACTCCTGGAGCCTTTAACTGGAGTGACCAAGTTGAAGCCCAGCACAAGTGGGAACAGAAATGCTGAGCAGCCCCTGGATGACACTCCCTGTGCACTTGCTGCTCTAGGTCAGACAGAGGTAGCCAGTATTGGCCATTGTTTTAACAGAAGAAACAGAAGTATTTTGGCAGGGCTACAAAGCAAGCCCATTCTTTACATCTGCAAAAGAGACCCTGTCCATCCCTGCTGAGGGAGTTGACAGAGGAAACATATTTTCCAGCAGTTTTGGGTACAACATTGAATCTGGACCTATTTTTACCATGTGCTTTGCACTGCACACATTATTGTTTCGACAGCATTTGCTGCCATATTCACTCCAGTCATTTACAGAACAGAAGTCCAGGAGACAAAACAAGCCCCTGCTCCATGAGACAGAGGGAGCAGGCAGGATGCCACATTGCTTCCTGTGACACACAGCCAGGGCTGATGACACAGATGACCCATCCCATGCTGGTAGCTCAGGCCCAGCTCCATGCAGGAGAGGGAGGAGAGGGGCCCAGCTCATGGATCAGTACTGCCCATCCTCCTCCTCCTGCCTAGCACAGACACAGCAGCATTCGGCTCTTTCTGGAGCCCTGATGGTGTGCCCACCATGCTCCCCCACTGCAGGGGCAGCCAGAACTCTATGCCACCACTCTGTCACCCCTCAGCAAAGTGCTCTGCAAGGAGGGGCAGAGCTTAGAGCAGTCTGGGAGCCCCGAAGTCTGTGACCCAGCCCCAGAGCAGCACAGACAGGCTGGCAAGCACAGCTCAGCAGTTTCAGGATCTGGCCTCCATCCTAATTAAGCCCAATTAGGTTTGCAAAGAATGAGGATGTTTTAGGAAGGATGTACAAAAGAACTGCTAAGGTCTTTGTAGGCCATGGAGGCCCAGAGCACCCTCCTGAAGGCAGAAATTATCATTGTTGATGTGAGCTGTCAGTTTTCCGCAGTGCTGGAGGATGATCCCGCTCCCTGTGCTGCCCATGGCTCCCCTTGCACACAACCTCGGGAAGTGCAGCTGGGAGAGCTGGGATTCTTCTCCAGAGCATCAGCAGCACATCAGCCAAACTTGTGCTGTCTGTAGAGACAGCTGAGCAAAATCAGCTCCAAAATGCCAAGGCCTTAAATGAAGGTAAATATGATTCAGAACAGGGAGAAGTTTGACAAATCAGCATCTTCCCATGCTGAGGGGTATAAAACAGGCAGCTGTTCCACCACCACAAGTTACTGGGAAGGCATTTCTCTTGGAAGTAAGAGAACACTTAGTATATATTCCTAGCCAGATTGATTACCCCTATTTATATTGTAAACCAAGACAGCATGTACTAAACCCATACAGTTAACCAGTTCCAGACCCCAGATCCTGGGTGAGGGGTCTGTTTTCCATCATCTGCTGCACAGTCTTGTGCATTTATTAGAGAGCACAGAGTTTCCTGCAGCATGGTTTTGTGTATGTGTGTGCTTATTTTTGTGGTATTCCATCAACCATCAGGAGGAACAGTGCTATTGTATGGGATGTCAGGGAATCCGAGAATCTACGAGGTTTTTAAAAGGTTTGTTTAAAACAGCCAAGAAGCCAGCGTGCCACTACAAATATATACATGTATAACAACTGCAATCTGTTCTGGGACAATAAAACCACAGGACTGAATACAGTATCTCATAGCTGAATATATCCATTTATCCTGCAGTAAGATGAACCCCTGTTCTGTGGATCCAACCCGCAGGGAGTTTCATCAGTCTCCTCTCACAGCCAACCTGCTCAGCTGGACAACTCTCATTTGCTCCCTAAGTTACAGATCCAGTTTCAACATCTGACAGCAGATACAAACTGAAGTGCAGGACATGCTCTTTGGTGTGTCTGCTCCTACACCATTTGTGCAATTCCAATGGGAAAGGAGACTCTAGATCTCCACCATGAGGCATCGAGCCAGACTCATTGGCTTTTTTATCACTAAGAAAAAGCTAATTTTCTAACCAACTTGCTTCTTTTTCTCTCTTTAAACACTGATAAGGTGGGAGATGTTGAAGTTCCCTATTGGTTTATATTGCAGTTTGGGAAGAGATAGGTTTCAGTGTGTTGCTGTAACAAATACAAGAGTGAAATTAGAAGAGAGTGATTTGAGCTAACACAATTAAAATTTATTCTTAACAGCAATCCACAGATATCCAGTGCCAAACATAATCTGGAGCCATCAACTAGCATGGACATGAATTAACCTAATAGCTCCTGAAAAAATAAAGAAGTCCTATGAAAAAATCCTCCTATTAAAGTAATTAAGTGTTAACAGAATCACAGAGCCATAATTAAACATGGTTTGTAATTAAAACAGCATGTGTCCTAGACAGAGAACACAGCAACAAAGAGAGTCTAACCATGACAGCTGATGCCAAAACACATGCCAAGTACCAAAAATCAGAAAAACAGGCAAGTTTCTAGCAAAGCTGCAGATGCAGAGCCTCTGATCCTCTGACTGAGCCCTCAGCACTGTAACGGATGTGACTGCACTCATAACTCCTCACGGCTTTGCCAGGTGCTGCCAAAGTTCAAGCAGAACTTTTGGGAACCAAGAAGACACTGAGTGCAAGGCCCAGAACACTGAGGCAGTGCAGGGAGCGGTGAGTGAGTGGGAGCCGGGGCTGGAGCCAGCCTCGTCCTACCTGGCAGCGGCTGAAGATGTCACTCAGGGACACCTGCACGTTGAAGTGCTTCAGCACCTGCAGTGCCTGTTCCTTCGCCTTCTCGGAGCAGTTCACAGAGAAACACCTTCCTTCTCCCACCTGGGAGCGCAGCTGCAAACCAGAGACACCAGTGAGGCTGACCATCAGGGCATGTGAGGCTGTTCTGACACTCGTTTTGGTTTGAATTCTGAATAATGCTTGGATTTAGTATGTGTTTACAGTCTGAATTCTGGTCTGAGCATCACAATTGGTAGCGTAACAGCCACTGCTGCAGGGTACAGGACTTGACTCTGACTCCTGAAGCACTGCATGATTTTGTATGTATGAAACATGATTTAGGCTGGAGAAAGGGAGGCTCAGGACCTTCTCAATCACTACAACTCCCTCCTCCCTGAGGAGGGTGCAGCCAGGGGGGTTGGCCTCTTCTCCCAGCTAACAAGTGACAGAACAAGAGGAAATGGCCTCAAGATGCTCCAAGGGAGGTTTAGATTGGATTTCAGGGAACATTTCTTCACAGAAAGGTGGTCAAGCATTGGAATGAGTTGTCTGGGGAGGTTTTGGAGTAATCTCTGGAAGTGTTCAAGAGTCAGCTGGAGGTGGCACTTGGAGACATGGTTTAGTGGGGACCACGGTGGTGGTGCTGGGTTAACAGCTGGACTTGATCATCCTAAAGGTCTTTTCCAACCTTAACAATTTCATGATTCTATTCTACAGAATGTACCCAAGTCCCATCAACTCATCATTTGGTGAGGTGGTGCTGACAGGGGCAGCAAAAGGAAACTGAATTCAATCCCAGCTTTCTGATGAAACTTGGCCAGACTCCACAGAGTGTGCCAAAGCACAATGATGGAAACAGTGTCCAGTGACCAATTCAACCCCTCTGATTCACAAAAATGTTCCACCTCGAGTTCCCTGACGGCCAAGAAATTTGAAGGGGTTGATGTAGGGCAGTCCCTCAATGTTTGTTTCACACTCTGCAGAGAAGTCTGCATCTGGTAATGAGCACTGGGAAGTCCCAGACACATCTTCATGACCATGATAAGGACTCATAGGAGTGGGATCAGCTACACACCAGTAAAGGAACCTGGCAGAGCCATCCCATTCTTGTGGACAGCATCCAAAGGCAAGGGAACCGAGGGAACCAGACATTTCCTAGTAGTATTGTACCTGGAAGCAGTTATTTTCCTTTTGCAATTCCTACACAGTACTTTGAATTTAGAGCTCTGCCAAACAAAATAATGCTGGATGCTGAATTCCCTATTCCACCAGCTGTAGGCTCAAGGAACCTGCTGGGTGGCTGCACTTGCCTCACAGTGTCTCATTATGGGCAGAGTTTTGTTCCATACTCAGATTTTCTATAGGAAATCAGCAACCCTTATCCTGCAAATATTCTGACTGGCTGCCTGAGTAGCTGGGAGATTTTATACTGACAATTTGTGACAAAGAAGTCTTGTGCCTTGGCTCATGTGAACAGAACTCTGACTCATCCAGAACAGTTTTGCTCTTCCAAGTGGATTTTTGTGCAGTGAAAATTTGCAAAGGACCTGCAGCAGGACATCACAGCATTGCAAGCACTGACTTGGCAGGTTCAGACCTGCATTTTGAAGTGTGTCTGTGAACAGCTCTGAACAGCTGGTGCAGATGGCAAGGTTGGGCTTTGCTTTGGCTTTTCTCTTTATCTACAACAACACAAAACCTCTCCAGCTTCCACCAGATCCATGCTTGAGGCCCTCCAATCTCTCCCTTCCAAGCCTGAAGAAATGTCCCTGAGGGCTGAAATTCTCTCAGTGTGGAGCCAGCCAGCAAGCAAGAATCTCTGGGATAAAAGGCACAGGAATTGAGCTGCCTTTCACCTGCCAGTGAGGCCAGACAGAAACACACTGTTCTGGATTGCTTGGCTTGACTTCCACCCCCGCCCCTAGTGGAGAGCAATCGCTCTCCCCCACTGATGCAGGACTGAGAATAAGTATAAAAAAAGCATTACACCCCAAGCCTTGGTGGTTGAGAACAGCAAACCTCTGAAGACCCTATATGTAGCTTTTAGTGGAGAAAACATGAAAAAGCCAAGCCAGCTGTTGCATTCATGTCTGACTTTTCCTCTTCTCTCCCCTGCACACCCCAGACCATGCAATGATCAGTGCCAGAAACAGGCCAGCAGCTTGTAACACTCACAGTCTGATATGGGAATCCAGAGGTCAAAATGACTCTTCCTTCTTGTCGGGCAATCTGGAAAAAACAGTAAAAATTCAAATGAACAGGGGCTGAAGTTACACTGAGGTCAAGGTTTACTTGCAGTCACAGAAGAGAGAAGGTGAACTGGAGATATCGAGTGTTTCTCTCAGTGTCAGTCCACAGCTGGCCAAGAATTCCTGACAGCAACAGCAGCTCAAGGTATGGCTCACCCCTCATCCCCTCCCTGCCAATCCCTGCCTCGTCTCCCCATGTGCTGGAACAAGCTGCTGGTGCATCTGTACCACAGATGGCCCAGCGAACCATTCCACCTTGAAACAATCCTATCCAAAACCAGTGTTTTATTTTTTTCCCTTAACCCAGACTATTTCTATTTCCCCAGTCTGGGTCACAAAGAAGGAAATAGTTCTGCTGCACAGGGGAAAAAGTAAAAAAAAAAACTGAGCAGGTAACTCCAGAAAAAAACATGCCATGAAATGTGTCTGCAAACTTCATACCCTTAACAAAAAAATGCTCCTTAGAGAAGGAGGTTGTCCTGCCAACCCAACACACAGGAATTATGCACCTTTCCAGGCTGCATCTCCCATACAGTTTATCACCTCCTGACTTGCAATCCTGAGTTTTTGTCAGAGGTCTGGTCCTTCAAGTGGAAGATCTGTGCTGAGTTACCAAGGAGCTCATCACCTGCCCTGCTGACCTTCACACAGGGCCGGGGACAGTGCAGAAGGGTCGGTGCCAAAGGGAGACACTAAATCTGGAGCAATGGTGGACCTTCCTTCACATGATTGAATGACACCCCTCCCTCCCATTCCTCACCCTCCTGGAGGAGGGACAGAGCCTCATGGCTGCAGCAATAGAAGGATTCTCAAGGATTCCCATGTGAACCAGGACTCAGCTCTGATCCTGCTGACAAGAGATCAGTGCTTTGAAGTAGGCACGAGGTTATTTCTCTCCTCTAGCTTGGATTCTGTTGGAAGCCCTTATGTTTTTTGCTGACTCCAGATGTGTGTCATGGAGGTCTCTCATCTGGTTCACAGTGCAGCAGCTCTCCCTGGATCCCTCTCTACCCTTAGCAGGAAGACACATTTGGGATCAGTGTCCTGCTGCACTTCCCAGAGAGAAACCAGCAAGCACAGCCAGGGAACGCTAGACAAACCAACAACGACTTTTAAGCTCTGTCTTAGGTAGTCATTCTCTTAAGACTCACTGGAACTATGGCAACAGGAAACAAGGGGGAGAAGGCCCTGTGCAGGCAGCTAAACAACCTGTTTTTTCCTTTTTTCCTCCTCCTGAGCTTTCAGGTATCTGCTTCGCTCCTTTAGTTGTGAAGTCACTCTTTGGCTGAAAGTTCTGCAATGAGAAAGTGATTGGCAACAACTTCTAAAACATCTTTCTACAGGCAAAATTACTGGATTTCTTTCAAAACCAACCCTCTCTCTCTCAATAAAGAAAAAACCTCTAAGAACAGGAGCCTTGAAGGGGCAGCACAGACACCCCATGCGGTCCTGCTGCTGAGGAGCCGCCACAGCACTTTTGTGGCACAATAGTGAGGAAAGTCTGGTAAGGCAACAGCAAAAGGTCACCACAGGGATTTGCTGACAAGGGAAAAGGGATGTGAAATTCCTCCAGACCCGTATTTGCTTCAGGGTAAGTCTGAGGATTTCACAGTTGGAACACTCCATTCTGACTTTCTGCATCCGGGGTTAATTAGTTCAAGCTTGATAAATCCCCTTATCTAAATGGCTCTGCAGAGACAGGCAAAGAACATCAAATAAAAAAGAGAATAACTAACTTTCTTTCAATAACTCTTCAAACATGTTTTTCTGCCTCTGGAACAATGACTGGGAGAAGCACACAGAGCCAGAAAAGCCATGTGATAGAGCCAGAAAAGCCATGTGATAGCACACATCTGACTGAGACCACAGAGGGTATGTGCTGGAGAAAAGGGCACAATTCCTTCTTTTCCTCCAAAAGCAACAAGGGAAGGCAGCACTGGGACCATGGGGGGATGTGTGGTCAGGGATGCAAACGAGAGGAAAAGAACACCCAGGGCAGCATTTTGGCATGGGTGTCAGGGACCTGTGCTCCAGCCCAAGTGCTGCAGAGAGGGCATTGGCCTCAGTTTCACAATCTATTACAAAGATAATATCAACTTCCTCTGGAAAAGGCTCAGACCTTCTGGATAGAAAGCACTCCCTAATCTGTTGGTACTACTGATTAGCCCTTAATGTGCCTGTCTGTTCAGCCAACTTCCATCCTGCAGAAATGAATGAACCCACAGGAATTACTGTCAGAGAGACCTTAGAAGGGCAACAACTGAGAAGAGAGGGCAGAGAGAGCCCTTTTGCTTCCAAGCCAGCACCAGCAGCAGGATAATTCGTGACAACCTAAAGCATCCTGAACCAAGGCCAAAGGAGGTTCCAAAAAACAGCAGCACAAGGCTGTGGATTTGTAAGTTAAACTTTGCCAGGTCTGTGCAAGACACATGTTGGGCAATGCCACATGTCCTTGAAGAGCCAAACTGCAGTCCAGGAAAAGCTGTGTTCCCCTTGCAGTGATCCTGAGCCTGCGCCAGCAAAGCCCCGCTTCATATCAAAAGGGAGTGGACAGAAAATGTCTGCCCAAGGATATGTGCTGGGAAAGCACCCAGACAAGGATCTACTAGAGAAAGGGATCACAAAACCCAGTCCAAACCCAGAGCCCCTCCCTGTAACCACCAGCTCTTTTAAAAGAGACAGTAAACCAAGAGCTTAACAGCTCTGAGCACCCTCAGTCCAGTCCTCCCAGTATTGCAACCCTAAACTCCTCTTCAGCATTCCTGAAAAGTATAAATTGCACAGAATTATTACAGGGTTTTGTAACATGGCCTTAAACGTCACACGAAAACCATCCACCCAGTTTTGTTTCTCTGTGCAGACCCATTTGTATCAAGGTCTCCAATGAAAGACCTTCTCCTCCTGCTGACCAAACATCAAAAGCCAAGTCTTGATCTTAAACGCAACACAGCTCTTCATCTGCCCTCTGTGAATTTAGCTCCCCACTAGACTAAAAAGACCAGCAAACCTGGAGAATGTCATCTACATCAAAAATATGGAAAAAGCCAGTCAAAGTTGAGACAAGATCCAAGATTAGATTGCCCCATTAGGTGAAGATCTGCTCACTGCAGGATTAAAATCCCCTTTGTGTCACCTGGCTCCAAATCAGTCTAGGGTAATTTAGATCTGGGCACACAAGGCTCTATCTGGCTCCTGAGATCCATGCAGCCTGGTCCTCCTCTGCGACTCACTGGTTCACCTGGAGGTTTGGAGGGTAGGTGTAACCTTGCAAGGGAATCTTCCACAGCATGGGAAGCCAGGAAGCCAGTTTTACCTGCCTTCTGGTTATTAGCATATTTCAAAATATACTGGGTTTGCCTTAGCATCAGATTATCCTTAGAGATGAGGATGATTTTGAAGACCGAGAGCAAAGTCCATTAAAAAAATAAAGTAAACCAACCCAGAACTCAACTGAAGCAGCTTTGAGATTCCACTGAGTGTCTTCTTAGAAACCTAAGAGACTATCAATATTTTCTTAAAAACTTTTGCTCTGTCCTTGAGATACAACACTGCAGTCACTCAGGCTGCTGGGTGATCCTGTAAGGTATGAGAAGGATCCCACTGCTTTGCCTGATTCTGCAAAATTGCAGAGAAAATAGGAACATCCCCTTTTCTATCTCCTCCCAGTGACCTAGAAAACTCAAAAGATAGGTTTAAGATTCTCTGCAAAGGGAAATTTGCAGAAGACAAGATGGAATCATAGAATAGTGTGGTTTAGAAGGGATCTTTAAAAGGTTATCTTGTTCCAGCTCCCCTGCAGTGTGCAGGGACATCTTCAACTAGGTCAGGCTTCTCAGAGCCTCCATCCAACCTGACCTGAAATTTTCCAGGGATGGGGCATGAAAGACCTGGGTAGCAACACAACAGGCACGGGGCACAATTTTAAGTAAAGAAACTTGTATTAATTGCAAATAACATGTTGCTTATAGGAGTAAGTGCAAAGGCAAAGGGTGGATCACCCAAAAACAGCACCTGCACACACAAAACCTGCTGCATTCCAGAGATGAAATCTCTACATTCTTTACCCCATGGATTGCCTGGAGCTGGAGTCAGAGTCCCCGGAGAGGAATGGCTGAATGGACATAGCCTTTCTTCAGAGAGGCCACACAGCAGAGAGGCTTGAGCCAGTCTGGACCACTGCCCAAAGTCCTGCAAAGACCCTGCCCGAGGTGCAGGACTGAGCAATGCTGCTATGCAAGGACATGTTGGGGACAGCATGTGGTGGGTCCCCACCAGCTCTCAGTGCACAGGCTGCAAATAATGTCAGGTAAACTAGCTTGTTCAGCACATCACGAACTAATTCCACCCCCAGCTGCAGACCTGCTGTGCCACACAGGTGTGTGCATGTGCTACAGCAGGTAGGATAGCAAGGTAATATGGGAAAAACAGCATGGCCACCCCACTGAGTGAGAAGGCTTAATAAAACCACCCCCACTGCCCATCTGAGAGGCTGCTGCTCATGGACAGGAGTTAAAATGCTTCTCTAAGGACAGCCTGTGAGTTCTTTGCCTTTCACAAGAGGACAGATTTAACCAGAGACATCTTCAGTATGAATTTCCACTCTTTTTCCATTTTTAAAGATTTTCTGTACCAGCACTTATGACAGGCAACTTTAATCTGTCATTTCTCTAGTCAACTCCTAATTAAATGGCACTATTACATCACAGACTGCAAGCTGTAGCATCTCACAGCAGATAAACAGAACCACAGAATCACAGATTCATTAAGGCTGGGAAAGACCTCCCAGGTCATCAAGTCCAACCATTCACCCAGCACTGCCAACTCCACCACTAAATCTGGTCAGCCAGAGGGTATCCAGTGGATCGTAGTGCCAGAGGCCCTGCTCTCACACCTCTGCAGATCCAGCACAATAAACTCACCATGACAAGTCCAAGATAAAATATTTAGTCAGTCACAGCAGCACAACATGAAGCAGAACACAGGAAAAGGGCTTCATATCCATGGGAATGGGGTTACCAAACCAATTCCTACCACATGTGCTAGCCTAAACAAAAAAATAAATAAAATACATAATTGCCCAAGCACAGCTAAGGAAGTTCTCAGGCTTTTAAGCTTGATCCCATATAACAGAGGGTGAAGGACCAGATCCATCTTCCCACCAATACTTGAAGCTACTTTAATGAAGAAAAGGAATGAGAACAATAAGGAGGAAATGCCAGGTGTTGCAGGAGTTCTTGGCACAAGGAGAAATGTATATCATTTGAGTGAAAAGACTTTAATGAAGAGCAAACGCTAATGCTGTACACTCTTAGGTGTTCCTAGTGACACCAGTTTGAGACTGTGGTGGGACAACACCCAAACCATCTGTCTTGTATTAAGTGACCAGGACCCAAACCCTCTGCTGGCCTTTGCAATAACATTCCCAAGTTTTTGGGTGTAGGGTGGTCAACATTCAACTTTGATTCAATCAGGACCAGCCAGATATAAAACAGGGTGGGAGGAGTCTATTTTTCTCTTTGATTATTCAAGCCCAGATCAAAGGCTCTGCAATACAGTAACACTCCAAGGGCTTTTGATAGTGAAGGGAAGTTTGTCCGGTCACCATAGAGAAAGCAATGTCAAACATCCTGTCCATGGCACGATAAGGGATGGGGATGAGAAGTGGAGACGGGGCTCGGGGGGGCACTGAGAACCGGTTTGTTTAAATAACTTGTGCAAGTTTGGCAGGGAGGAGATATTAATTATTTCTGCAGAAGTTAGAGCCTGCCCCGGATTCAGGCCAAGCAGACATCTGAAGAGCAAACATCCTGCACACCAGGCCGGGTGATCCATGCATATTTGATAGCACACACTGTGTGGGCTGGATATCTGTTGACTCCCTCAAAGGCAGGGAGGCCCTCTGGGAGACCTGGATAAATCAGAGAGCTGGACAATCACCAACTCAATGAAGTTCAACAAGAGAAAATGCCAGACTCTGCACTTGGGATGGGGCAACCCTGGATATACAAACAAACTGGGGAATGAGATGCTGGAGAGCAGCACCACGGGAGGGGACCTGGGGGTCCTGGTTGACAGAAAGATCAATGTGAGCCAGCAGTGCCCTGGAGCCAGGAGGGACATGTGTGTCCTGAGGGCATCAGGCCCAGCATCACAGGCTGGTCAAGGAAGGGGACTGTCCTGCTCTGCTCTGGGCTGGGGTGGGGTGGCCTCACCTCAAGCCCTGATGGCAGTTTTGGGCAACATAATATAAGAAAGATATTAGGCCATTAGAGAGTGTCCAAAGGAGGGCAAAGAAGATGGTGAAGGGCCTTGAGGGGAAGCTGTATGAGAAGTGGCTGAAGACACTTCTGTTCAGCCTGGAGAAAAGGAGACTGAGGGGAGACCTCCTTGCAGCTGCAACTTCCTGGTGAGGGGAAAAGGAGGGGCAGACACTGATCTCTGCTGTCTTCGACCAGGGACAGGACCTGAGGGAANCTGGGAGACCTGGATAAATCAGAGAGCTGGACAATCACCAACTCAATGAAGTTCAACAAGAGAAAATGCCAGACTCTGCACTTGGGATGGGGCAACCCTGGATATACAAACAAACTGGGGAATGAGATGCTGGAGAGCAGCACCACGGGAGGGGACCTGGGGGTCCTGGTTGACAGAAAGATCAATGTGAGCCAGCAGTGCCCTGGAGCCAGGAGGGACATGTGTGTCCTGAGGGCATCAGGCCCAGCATCACAGGCTGGTCAAGGAAGGGGACTGTCCTGCTCTGCTCTGGGCTGGGGTGGGGTGGCCTCACCTCAAGCCCTGATGGCAGTTTTGGGCAACATAATATAAGAAAGATATTAGGCCATTAGAGAGTGTCCAAAGGAGGGCAAAGAAGATGGTGAAGGGCCTTGAGGGGAAGCTGTATGAGAAGTGGCTGAAGACACTTCTGTTCAGCCTGGAGAAAAGGAGACTGAGGGGAGACCTCCTTGCAGCTGCAACTTCCTGGTGAGGGGAAAAGGAGGGGCAGACACTGATCTCTGCTGTCTTCGACCAGGGACAGGACCTGAGGGAATGGCCTGAAACTGTGCCAGGGCAGGCTCAGGCTGGAGATCAGGGAAAGGTTCTTCCCCCAGAGGGTGCTGGGCACTGCCCAGGCTCCCCAGAGAATGGGCACGGCCCTGAGGCTGCCAGAGCTCCAGGAGCCTTTGAACAGCACTGCCAGGGATGCCCAGGGTGGGACTGTTGGGGTGTCTGTGCAGGGCCAGAAGCTGTTCTCAGCGATCCTTATGGGTCCTTTCCAGCTCAGGGAATCCTGTGATTCTGTGATCTGCACTCCTGGGATAGCAGAAATGTGTCTGAAATGAAGCAGCATTTGTCTCTCATCCGGTGGGCAGAGGGGCAGAGTTGTTATGGGACCCCAAAGCAATACTCATTGTTCCCTCTTCCTTTTCCAAATATCACTGCAAGCTGTGGCTGATCACCTTTGAGTCACCTCACAAGGCCAGCCAGGACGTTACAGGGCCATTGATTAAGGACATTCTCCCTTCTGTATTGAACAGCCATCTTTGGATTATGGTTCGACCCCACTGACCTGGACACACAGCAGACAAATCCCTTCCCTGTAAGCCCAAACTAGACTGCATTAGAAATCTAAGTGAATGTTGGCTCCTTTCACTGACTTTTGTCTTGTTGCAAACACACAGCCACCCCAAAGACACTTGGTCACGTCTTTGGGGGTTGGAGATGATCAAACCAAACCATTCTGTGATTCTATGATCTTTATCCTCCACCTGTGTTCTTCTCATGACTTGAGCTACCCCAGGTGCCAATGACACAGACGTATGTAACAGTGAGATGATAGCAGTCATCCCTCTCTCCTGGAAGTGTAGAAATAAGGCCATACACCACTGCAGGGACCAGTTGATTCCAGCTGCCAGAGCTCGGGGTAACCCAAAGTGCTAGGACTCAGTACAGGGATGGAAGGAGACACCCACGGGGCAGCTCCTGCAGCCAGAGAACTAGTGCAGCTTCCTAGTAAGCCCCATCACGTCCCCATGGAGATGGAAGCTGTGAACTCACCTCAGCAGCTTTCCTGTGGTCATCCTCATTGTCCAGCAGTCGGACATCCACACCCAGGCAGCGCAGGTAGCGCCCCAGGCCCTGCAGCATGTTGTCACAGACCACGCTGAACTCCTGGGGGGAGATGGGGGCAGGGGGCCATGAAGGCTCTGTTCTGGGTCCTTGGCATTCCTAGAGAAAGGCAGGAGATCCATAAGGAGCAGAAGGCTGATTCCCAGTACATTTGTGTTTGTTCTTCCTGCGTTCATTCACCCACCACAGCACATCCAACCACCTCCTTCCACCTGTGTCACCACTTCCCCATACTCTGCAGCACCTCTAGATCCTCCTTCCCAACCTTTCCACATTGCCATCACCACCTGGGCAGGGGGCAGAACATGATGGGGCTAATTCTGAATTCATCAGTCTCTCTCTGACCAGCTGGCCACCTCATCCAGGGACCTGCAGGCTTTCCCTGGTGAAGTGCCAGCCTGGCCTCCAGTGCTCTGCACAGACATTCACCTTCAAGAAGTCATAGAAACATAGTCAAGGCTGCTGTTCCCATAAATTAGTCTGCAATTAATAAACACGTGCCAAAGCTATGATTCGGGACAGAGAGATGGAGAAACAGGTAGACAAAGCAACCACGTCAACTCTGTTATCTTTGGAAGGTTAAAAATAGGCAGTGTCTGAATTATTTTCGTTTTATTTCAAATGTCTGCTGCTGGGGGAGTTCCTGCACTTGGAGGACTTTGGCTTTGGGAGGGTCCCAGAAGTACAATAGCTAAATTCATGGAGAAGGGAAGTTATTAAGGAACTTCCAATGTCCAGCTTTTGACTCCAGGAACTTGAATCAGCTGGGATGACTGAGGGACACTGCCAGCAGCTATGCAGAGAGCCAGCACTGCAGATCAGCTCTGCAGGAGCTGGCCCCAAGCTGGGAATGCTGTGGCACACCAGGCAGCTTCACCTGGGCTCTCCCATGGGAACCAACTGAGGTCCAGGAGCAACACTGGTATGATACTGCAGCTCCCAGCAGCTGGTCCCTGCACCCAGGGCTCTGCAGCACTGGGCAGACTGGGCTGTCACCAGCTCCTGCAGGATCCTGGTGGATGTAGCTGTGACACCAGAGCACAGTGACAAGGGATGGAGCTGCCCCCTGAAGCTGAGGCAGTTGGAGACACAAGTCTGGCTGCTGCTGCTGTTCAAACAGATGTGCAGGAGCTCCAGCTGCTCTCAGCCAGTGTTTATCCAGTGATCAGCATTGTCAAATGGAGCTTTTTTCTCACACTTCATGCCAGCAGAGAGCAAAAAGCTTATAAAGAAGAATAGTCATTAGCCCCACTTCAGATAGTGGACCAGGAAGCACTGGGAAAGAGAGTCTGGAGTCCTGCAGGATGCTGTCAGGAGAAGTCTGCTTTTTTTGGTGTCCCAGTCCAGGTTTTACCAACTGCCTCTCAGATGAATCTGACTGTACAGAACACAAAGATGACACGTGTGTTTCCAAGGTGATTGAAGCCTGAAGTGCTCACTTTTCCCACCTCTGCAGCAGCCACCCAGCTTTGCTGTAACACACAACATTCCCATGAACACAGTGCTCAGAGAGCAGCTCCGTGTTTTCCTGCCTGCTGAAGGCCAATAGATGCTGCACAGTTACACACAGGTGGACACAGTCAGCAGCATCTCAGTCCAGCCATGGAAGGGGGCACTGACATCAGGAGCTCCACACACACTTGGGGCTCTTCAGGATACACATGGTGAGTCTCCTCAGGCAGTAACGAAATGGGATTGTGCCAAGGTTTCCAAAGGTGCTCAAACCAAAGAATAGTTCCATTTTAAATGTAAAACTTTATTACTGAGAGGCACCAGTCACATTAAAAGATACTTAAGTAGAGTCACACAGCTCTGGGGGAGTTTTAAGGCTCTGCCACAACACAAACTTCTGGGAGAGGCCTCTCATGGAATGTGGTGGTGGGCAGGGAGGCAGAGACAAGCCTTCAGCAGAAAGGCATTTTTGATGGATCATTTGCTTTTAACTTTGCAGACTTGTACTCCAGACACAATAAAGGAGATATTCCCAGTGTGGAGGCAAGGTGTGGAAGCTCAGTAAAAAAACAAAAGTAAGGAAGTAAGAGTTTTGAAACCTTGGCCACAGAATCCAAACTCAAAATGTGGAAGGAACATTTCCATGAGCAAGGCTCACTGGGCTTTGTGCATAGATCTGCACCCACACTGTGCAAAGACAAGTGAACCTCAAAATACAGGGAAAGCTGGACCCAGGCAGGCCAAGGAGAGAGCACAGTGTCCCGGGAGGGAGGGGTGAGGAGGATGTTTGCTGCAAGAGCCCTGGGAACAGCCATACACAGCGAATGGTGTGACTGAGAGCAGCAGCGTGTGATTTGCAGGGGTCTTGAGCAATAAGCAGCTCTTTGAAGATGTTTACAAACCTGTCCAGAAGGTGATGGTGCTTCTTGTTTATTCAGCTGCTTCTTTGCCCTGGGTTTTTTGCTCTGTTTTCCCACCAGACTTTCTGTCAGGTCTGAACCCAGACCAAAGCTCTCAGGGTCCTTGCAGAGCCTCTCGTAGATCTCCAGCAAGCAGTAGGCATCTGAAGCTGCAAGGAAGAGAATGTGAGCCTCAGCTCATATGATGTTCATTCAAAAGCCAGAGGCTTTCCTGAGGCAAGGAAGAGCCCCCAACTTTGTAAAAGCCACTCTGAACAGCTGTGAAGCTGCAGTTCCCTCAGATCATAGCCGCAGCTCCAGAACTGACTCACTGAGCATCACAGCTGAACCCACAGTCACAGGGGGTCAAGGCAGGAGCTCCTAAAGACAGGCTCTGCCATCTCCACTCTAACCCAATAACTCAATGCAAACTGCAGTGTGGCTATTCCAACCACCACCAGGTAGCTCCAGCCAGCCCCTATTCCTCAGAGGAAGGAATACTGTCCCTGAGCCTGCCCACAACTCCTTATCACACCTCTTGATGGGAAGGGAACTTCCCCAGGAGATGCAATATCTGAGCAGGTACTGCCCAAGCTGTTTGCAATCACTTGCCCACACTCACTGCCCTGTGCTGCTGCTCCCTGCAACAGCAACGGGAGAACTCTCCCAGCCAGTCTGACAAGTCCCAGTGATTAACTTTTGTGGGAACTGTGTCAGCTTCAAGGATAGTTGAATTTAACAAAGGGCTGGTTTGCATCAGCAGACTGCCCTTTGATGCACCAGGAAAAGATTTAGACCCAGACTTCTGACTCTGGGGTAATCAGCAATAAACTCTATGGGTCTCTCCAACAGCTCTGAGTCTGTGCTGCAGTTTCTGACACCACATCTGCCCATTTCAAACCTAGCTCTAACAAGCACCTCACTGCAACAAATGAACACAGCATTTGTTTCCCAGGAAGGCTGTGAGGCAGAAGGAAGTGGACTTTCTTCCTTTCAGTTACTGAGAGGAGTTTCCACTGAGGTGATGTTTCATCAGACAAAATCTGCAAAGCACAGGAATTCCTTCGTAAGGGAAATAATGAATCACTGGACAGTTTAAACTTCAACCATTAAAGTCATTTCCTCAAAAGGACAAACAAAACATGTGCTGACTCCTCTGAACAGGAACTAATCTGCAAAGCCATTTTCTTCCTCTGCTACTTAATGACTTTCCTGGGGACAGAGCAGCCAAATACAGCCTGCCCTGGGCATCTGCAGCACCCGGCCAGGGCCAGACCTGCATAGAGGATCTGCTCCTCTCTTAGCGGCCGCTTCTCCCAGTTTGACAGCTGCTCTCTTTTATCCAGAGGCTTCCCCAGCACGTGCTGCACCAGGAGGCTGAGTCCCTTCTCTGGCTGCCTGACTCCTTTCTCCTCATGGCTGTGCTCCGGCGACAGTCCATCGACCTTCCGGCTGTCCTTCCCCCACTGCAGCTGATGGAAACAAGAAGATAGAAACCACCTGGTTATGAAGCAGCTCCCAAAACACCTCCTGTTCCAGCTGGTGGGGCCAGGCACAGCCCTATCACATCCATCTCATGCCTGACATATTAAACCCCAGCCCTCAGACAAGGGCTGGGATGGCACGAGATAAACACGGCGTCAGGTTATTTGTTTAACAAACACACTTCCTGAGAGAGATCTCTTCCATAGCCAAGAAAGGGGAAAAAATGGTATTCTTGTACAGCCCTGCACCAGAGCAGCAGGACTAGGATGAGGCTCCTTCGGGGTCTGTAGGATGCTCACCATGCTAGAGATTGCTGGGCATCCACTCAATAAAGGACCAGCAGTGGCAGTTCAGCACCTTTCTCCTCCTAGTCCTGGTGGGAAAAGGCATTCCTATGACACCCTGGGCAGCAGCCCTCCCTACAGATGCCATTTCTCAGCTTAAACTGAGGCAATGGCTGTTGGCAGCTATGTCAATCCCTGCAGCACTTCCCAGGTTAAACAATCAATCCCAAAGATCTGCTTCACCTCGACCCACAGCCTCAAACCCACTCTGTACATTCTACCCATTAAAATGGTTGTGCTGAACATTTTTGCAGACTGCTGAAAGCGCCTGTGTGCAAACCCAGGGACAGCTGTGCTTCAGCTAACCAGAAATTCCTGTGCTGAACCCACCAGCAGCCCTCCTAGGAACATCAGAGTTCTGTACAAATCATTAACTCCATCATATCTGCTTCAATAATGCATGGCCTTGGAGTGGCAGAATTTCTACAAGAACTTCCTAAGTGTAACTTGTGCTCAGAAACCTTGTCCTGGCTGAATGGAGCTGGGTCTTCAAGAGCTTTTCACAGCTTTTATAAAGGCTATGAAAAAGCTGTCAGTATCATAAGGTTTAACTTTTTAGTTGATGAAAACAAAATACTTCTGTCTTCCTTTACAGAATCCCAACACCTCAAACCCTCTGGAAGAAATGGTCTCTACTAATGCAGCCATCTCCCTGCCAATCCACGATGCAAACAGACTGGATTCAGGACGGTTATCCACCAGCACTTGCAGGAGACACCATTTCCCACATCTCCATGTATTTATCCTTACTTGTTTGTCCACTGCAAGAAGATCCACTACACCTTGCATTTGCTTCTCCGTGTCTTTCAGAGCAGAACATGTGGCTACAAGGCTGCTGAGGTCTCCAGACATCCCATAACCTGGAGACAAAAGAAGCCCAAATCACACAGGTAGGAAAACTCAAATAATGGTTAATGCACTGCAGCTTCTTCTAGTTCAGAGTCAAACTGCTGACAAAATATTTACAAGCATTGGTGGGAAGACTGTTCAAACAGGGAACAAGACTAGCTCCCGCCTCTTCTGTTCCCAAGAGACACTCCTGCAGATCAAGGCAGAAGACAGGTGGATGAAAAATGCTGAGTTTACGATCAACTTACTTAAAATCTGGGAAACATATTTATGAATTTGCCCTTGAAATCCAGGTTTAGCAGCTCCTGATAAAAGCCTCCAAAAACCAAGTATGGTAATTTAGAGATCTCTGGTGTCCAGCACAGCAGCTCTGGGACAGGGACAGCACACCCAAACAGCTCTGCCCACCAGAATTACCTGAACCACTGAAGGTTGTGTGTCAGCTGGGGATTACTACAGAGCTAGGACAATCCCAAGTCTGAGAGTGCAAGTTAAATGAGGAATCTTGGATCTGACCTGAAATGGGGAGATATAATGGCATAGACCTGTATCGGGGAGAGTCAGGCTGGAGGTCAGGGAAAGGTTCTTCCCCCAGAGGGTGCTGGGCACTGCCCAGGCTCCCCAGGGAATGGGCACGGCCCCGAGGCTGCCAGAGATCCAGGAGCCTTTGGACAGTGCTGCCAGGGATGCCCAGAGTGGGATTGTTGGGGTGTCTGTGCAGGGCCAGGGGATGCACTGGATGATCCCTGTGGGTCTCTTCCAGCTCAGGATTTTCTGTGGTTCCCTGATCCTGTGTTTCTATCATTCCTAGTTACACCAGTCACTGCTTCCTGGCCTGGCAGCGCCTGAATACTCAGGGCTACAAAAGCTGGTTCCATGGCAAGTGGCTTTAGTGAATGATAACACCAAGAGGATCTAGGAATGACAAAAATGACTGTGTCCAAAGGCTGTGTGAAGCCCCGAGGTGGGGAGGAGAGAGGGGTGTTACCTAGTTTAGTGATGGCTGCATCTGAATAGAGCATCTGGATGAAATGGGGGAGCTTCTCCTTCTCCCCCTCAAACTCAGCTTGCTCGAGGAGCCGTGGCAGGTCCAACAGGAACACCTCATCCTTCAGTGCAAGTTGCAGGAGGGCGACACGGGGCTTCCCCACCATGCCAAAGGAAGGCTTCCACTCCATGTCCACACCAACGACCTGCCCAGGCTGCAACACAGACACTTTCTCACCCAGAGCCTGCCTGTGCTTGAGAGGAGCAAGGAGAGTCTGTCCAGGCCATGAGCATTTCCTTCCCAGTACCTGCAGCTCTTTGTGAAAAATGCCACAGACACAGGGAACTCTCACAGCACCTACGTCACTCACAGGAACCTTCCCTGGCACAATTCCTAACATCTTCCTCAAACCAGACCAGCCTAAAGGAGCAGCTGTTCTTGGCTTGGGGAGGTAGGCAGTGGACGGCAGTGGCCACAGCCAGCTCTGTGTCTCAGCTTGACATGGAGTTCCAGCTCCCTGACCCTGCCAGGCCAATCCCAGGTAACACTCACCTGCAGCACCTTCTCCCAGCACTGCAGTGTCTCCTCCCATGTCTGCAGAAAGTGAACATTTTCCCGTGGAATAGGAAGCTGGTAATAGTCCTTCTTCTTACTGGACTCATAATTATCTGCTTTTGCGACCTCTTCTACCCTGCACAGAATCAGATGCAACTGTTTGAAGACATGCAAAGCCAGGAGGAAATTCTGGATTGGAGCAAGAGGGATAAGTTTTACTCCTCTTATTTCATCCTGACCCTCTCTTTACCCATGACACTCAGCTCTTTCTCAGAGAAAAGAAACTAATCAAAAAGATTCAGCTCCCTTGGACAGATCACACATTTCTGGATAGTCTCTTTCCCATGGAGACTTGAAATGGTTCATTATTTGGGAAACTATTAGTAACCTTACATTTGGGGCGCTGCACAAACACTCTTTCCTGTGGGTTTGCATGCATGGGGAAGTCAATATTTGTGTAAAATATTTAATGAACGTGTGCAGCCTCAGGTCTCCAGGAATATTCTCACCTGCAAAGCTCAGGAGCCCCATGTGGTGTGACCAGAGACAGATGATGTCATTTTTATGCTGGTGTCACCTTGTTGTTTGCAGTGTGAATTCCCTCTGGGAACCTGTGGCTGTGTTACTCAATAGACAGGGCAGCCAGACTGTTTTATGGGGTTCCATGGCTCTCCTGACTTTATAGTAGCTCCCCGACAGGTATCATGACTGGATGAGTAAACTGCAGTACAAAGGGGTTTATTCATCTGTCCCAGCTCCTCACACAAGGCAGAGCACACCCTCACCTGCCTTCCCTCCACAGCACAAGATTCCCACAGCACAGAGATGTTGTGATGGGTTTTATCTCTGGATGCACAGTCTGTGGCTTAGCCACACACTTCTGATCACTCCTTTGTGTTTTGAGGGCTTTTCCCTCATGGAAAAACCTTCTGGCTGGAGGTGGCTGCTGTGGCTTCAGAAGGGAGGAGGAGGAGGACGGCAGCTCCAGCAGTGCTTTGGAGTGAGGCAGGAGCATGTCCAAGACAGACAAGTTTCCTGTGCTCGAAAAAAGCTGTGGACCCCTGGAGAAGTGTTTTGAGGGTGATTACATCTGTGTTGTATTTCCTGAGGTGACACAGTGCCTCAACAAGTACAAATCTGCACTAGAAGA
Organism: Illadopsis cleaveri; assembly: GCA_013399915.1. Taxonomy (NCBI): domain Eukaryota; kingdom Metazoa; phylum Chordata; class Aves; order Passeriformes; family Timaliidae; genus Illadopsis; species Illadopsis cleaveri. The sequence goes on from VXBB01010833.1 coordinate 131,412, forward strand.
AAGAGCAGATCCACAAAACCAGGATCCCTGCACATGAACTGTTCAAGGCCATCTGTGAGACCTTCCCAAAATCATCAGCATTTAAAAAAATAATAATTAGTAAAACTTTGAAAGATCTGCAATCACCTCAGTAAAATAGATAAATATTTGCAGTGTTGATCTGGCAGAGGAAGTGTAAGAACTCCCAGCACCATGAAGCAATCTCACAGAGCTTCTGTGTACTTAAGATGAGTTTTAAATGCCCTTTTCACAGACATTTCCAGGCTTATGACAAAAAAGTGCAGCATGTGCAGGGCCACAATGGGATCCAAGTACACGGAGGAAGCCATTGCAAACTTCTGTCCCCAAGGATGCATCACGGCGGACAATTTTAAGCAAATACGCAGTGTTTTTACGACAAACAATCATGGAAAAGGCACCAAACAGGGGATTTACCTGTCCTGGATGTGCAGCTTCTGAAGCTCCTCAGCCACAGCCCGAGGCAGCATCTCGGGGGGCACCTGGCAGTGCTGCGCCCACCGCGCCGCCCCACGCGTGTCACAGTGACGGAGCAGCAACTGCACCAGGTGTCCTTGGAGGCACTGATTCTCCCCAACTGTGTTCTGCAAGGGCAGGGGGAGAAGGCAGACTGTCAGTGCAACTTCCGTCGTGGGAGTTCCTCCCGCTCCTAGGAGGCACCCTTGTGAAAACCTTATTCCTTATATCTAGTCTGAATCTCCCCTATTTTAGTTCAAAACCTTCAGTTCTTGTTCTGTTTCAACAGGTCCTGCTAAAAACTCTGTCCCCATCTTTTTCATTTGCCTCCTTTAACTACTGAAAGGTCTCCTTGGAGCCTTCTCCAGGCTGAGCACCCCCAGCTCTCCGAGCCTGTCTCCAGAGGAAAGGAGACCCTGGAGCATCTTCTTGGGATGGCTTTCTTAGGATAGACATTCCCTGTCTCTCCAGGGCAGATGGCGGTTTGGGGTCTCCTCCATCCTTGGAAGCATTTGCACAGATTGTTGGGATTGCCAGTCATCCATAGGTGGCAGAGAGGGCATATCAGCAAAGCTTTCCTAAGTGGTATTCTGAGCCAGGAAAAGGCTGACATCACCCTCCAGCCTCTTGCCCCCAGTGCTGTGAGATGGGGGCTCCGAGACCCCCCAGCACCAGGCACACCCAGGCTGGAAGTGGTGTCACTCTGCATTGGAATTCAGCTGGATGAAATGTGCTATGTGAGTCCCACATCCAGCTGGAGTGAACAATGATTGCATAAAGGAGTTCTTCCCTCTGTGTCTGTTCAAGGCCCCTGTGAAGGTGAGAACTGGATCATTGCTTTGGGAAAAACACACTCTCAGGTGTCACTGTGTCATTCCCTGTGTTCACACCTGCAAACAGGGAAGGCACTTTAGAACATTCTCTGCTCCCAGCTGTTCCCTGGAGGAAGAGAAGTATCCTGGCCCACTTCAGAGCCTGGGGGCACCAGCGCAAACTCACCCTGCCTGTGGTTTAAACCCAAACCCCCGCTCTGGCCAGATCATGGCCCAGTGCCCACCCTGGCAGGGGTGAGCAGCCACTTGCAAGGGGCAGTGACAGTCCCCACAGTGACAGCTGGATGCACCAGAGCTCTTCTGCCTCATCCACCTTTGAGACTTGCAGGTATAAGAGGAAATACAAACACAGTAACACAGCTGGGTCACGCCAGCTCTATGAGGTGGGAACTCCCCTCCCCTCCCCTCCCCCTTCCTCTCCAGCCAGCCTACATGTACTGCAAACACCCTGGAGCTCCATAGAAACGTCTCCTCTCTCATCTACTCTGGATCTGCCCTTGATGTTAATGATGTCAAGAAAACTGCTAAAACAAGCTGAAACCCTGTATGGTGGCCCAGCACCTGTAGCTCTAGGACTGGCACTAAAAACGAGAATTTCAGAGGAGTGAAATGCTCAGATCTGGACTGGAAATCCATCCCCATCCTGCCCCCGCCGGTGCAATCTGCCCTGTGCTGCCCACAGGCACTGCTCCAGGGCCTGAGCCTCGCTCCCTCTGCCCAGCATGTAGGAACAGCTCCCAGCCGGAGGCGGGGCGGGGGGGGGGGGCTGTGGCCATGGGGCCTCATTCCTCACATTCCTTCAGTAACTAAAAGGTGAGAATTTGTCTTCAAAGCAGACACAGAGATCAGGAAACAAATCTGTTGATGGCCCCAAGGTAAAAAGGAAGGGAAACAGAAAGCCAAGGAGAAAATAGAATGACCCCCACGCAGAGGTGCAGGAGGGGGCAGAGGCTCAGAACAGCTCAGAGGGATCTGGCATCCCAGACAGCAGCAGCCTGCTCACAAACACTGCTGCCTCAGCACTCTGTCTGCACCCCGGAGACTCTGCCAAATGCCAAACCACAGCTCTTCTCATGGATATGTGGAGGTACTGCTGTTCCCAAGGGGCTGGGGGCACAGCAGGAGCCGGGGGAGCAGGACAGGGGTCCAGCAGCTCCCCAGGGACTCAGGTACAGGAGGGAAGGGGCAGGGCAGGAAAAGGACAGGACACGTTCTCCTGCTCATGCTTCTTGCCCTTGACATTTCCCCTGGCCATGCCAGTCCTGACCTTTGTGCCTCTATCCCCTCTCTGCCTTCTGTGACTGAGCTCAGCCAAGCACTGAACACATGAAGAAGGGATGAGTTAAACCCTCCTGCACATCTGCCAAGCCACTTCTCACAGTCCTTCCCGAAAAGAACATATTTTCTTACTAACATTGCAGAGCAATTCCCTCTTCTTGCTCCTTCTGTGTCCATCCTATTGTCTTCCTGTCTTTTTTCTAAAACACAAACTCTTTGTGTTGCAGCTCTCTCAATTCACCCCAAGTCAATTCTTAATAAATTGCATTGTGGCAGCTTTATTTCTGGAAATAATGAGGTGCAGATTTTTTTAATATTATTTTAATGGTAACAGATTTCTTCTTTCAACCACAAAAAAAACCTCTGTAAAGAAGGTTAATCTCTCCAGAGATATTCTATCTTGCATTCCGAAACAGAAAATAGCTTTGTCTTTTTACTGAAAAAAAGAAAAACCCAACATTGCTCTAAAGGGGAAAGGCTTCCACCGCAACAGCTCTGCAAGAGGCAAGAATGTGGAAACTTTGGCCCCAGAAGATGTGGGCACAGATGCAGAGAGCAATGTTTCACCAGGGATGATATTTCATGTGCTTTGCTGTCAGTAAATGAACACTTCTCAAGAGGAAACTGGCACGGGTGTTCTGATCAACATCAGTGACACCCCTGAGCAGGAAAAGATTCTATACAGCATGAGACTTGTTTACATCCCTCTTGGAATTCTAGACATATCATACGTTCTTTAATCCATAGAAGCACACAGAAACCCCTGACACCAACAATAATCCATGATTAAAGCTTTCCACAGTGACGGCTGCAGATTTCCTACCCGTAAATCCTGTTCTCACCACCAAGGCTTCACAAAGCTCACACCAACCACGCATGGCAAGCTCAGCAATGTCCTGACCTTAACCCATTAACCATTTCTCCATTGGTACTAATAATTTTGAAACCAAATATTCAATATCTCCCTTGGAAATCACCCTGTCCAACCCTAGATCAGTTTTATCTGTATGTGTTAAATTGGATTTCAGCCCCAGCCAATTCTGCCCTATGCCTCAACATCTCTTCCCAAAGAGGGATGTTATTCACACCACTGACACTGGCTATTTGCAGAGTCAGATTTTAATTTAACTTTTGAATGTCTTGGCCAATTTCCCCTGTTTTCAAGTCCTTCCAGAATCAACAAAAACCCCTCTAGTTAGTGTAGAGAAAATGTCAAGGAGAATATTTTAGAGTCAGCAATTTTAAAAAGAGAAAAAGAAACCCAGACTTGAAAAGGACAAACTCCTGTCAGCAGTGGAGGGCACTGACAGCACTGCTGAATTCCCTGTGGTGTGGCAGTACAGACACCTGTGCTTAAACATTCCCTGAACATGCCACTGTGGTACTGTCACTAGCAACTTTATGGTATTTGTGCTCAAGGTTTTTGTTTCAAAATTTCCATCATTTGTGCAGAATGGAGAGATGCTGCAGTGTCACCATCAGATGTCACTGAAGGAAACTCCTTGAAGCATTAGGGTGGAGCTGGGACTCTCAGAGCCAGCTTAGACCAGGGCCATAGCCTGTTCCCTAAGGGGAGGGGGATCCTACCTTCTGGAGAGCCTATAGAAATCCTGGAATCCCAGAATGGTTTGGGTCAGACGGGATCTTAAAGTCCACCCCCTGCCATGGGCAGGGACACTTTCCACTATCTCAGGGTGCTCCAAGCCCCATCCAACCTGGCCTTGGACACTGCCAGGGATCCAGGGGCAGCCACAGCTTCTCTGGGCACCCTGTGCCAGGGCCTGCCCACCCTCACAGCGAAGGATTTCTCCTTAATGTCTAATCTAACCCTGCTCACCTTCAGCTTAAGGTCATTTCCCCTTGTCCTGCTGCTGTCTACCCATGTAAAGTCCCTTTCCCTCTTTCCCATAACCCCCTTCAAGTTTCAATTGGCCACAAGGTCTCCCTTGGAGCTTCTCTTTGGGCTGGACACCCCCAGCTCTACCAGCCTGGCTTCAGAGCAGAGGGGCACCAGACCTTCTTGGTGGCCTCCTCAGTCTCCAACAGGTCAATACCTTTGTAGTGCTGAGGACCCCAGAGCTGGACACCATGCTCCAGGCGGGGTCTCACAAGGGCAGGGTGGAGGGGGGAAATCCTCTCCCTTGGATAAAAGAGGCTAACTTTCTCTCCACTCTGTTCTGAGCAAGGTTTCCTGTGAAAGCAGCAGTCTCTTGGCCACAGCCACCACCCTCATCCAGAGCCTGAGAACACCCTGAGAACACGCTGAGAACACACTGCTTTCTCATCATTTGAGCTGCTCCCTTGCTCACAGGCACTGGGGACTCAGATGCACTAATTTATGAACTGAAGAAGGGCAAAATAGTCTCCATTGAGAGCGCAGCAGCCCGGCTTTCAGATAGCAATCAGTGCGTCACTGCCAGAGCCACACTCCCGAGCTCGGGAGCCCATTACCACATCAATGCCAGGGATGTGGACTTGATCCTCCTTCACAAAGCTTCGGCACTGCGGCTCCCTGGGGCATGTTCACGCTACCTCTCTCCTGCTTTGTGAATCAGGACACTCAGCCTCCCGGCCTCCCAATGCCTCTTCCAAAAGGCAATTCAAAGGAGTCTAACTTAGGATATCACTGGCAGGAATCAAGGCAAAGGGAACTCTTTAAGTTAACTTGCCTCTGTACTGGGGCTCCTTACAGGGAGCTGATTGTTCTGGGCAACCTGGAGGAAGCTGCTGGTGTGTGGTGAGCAGCTGAACAATATTGTGTGACAGGATGCATCTGCTCCATGTTCCTGTGTGCCTCACACAACCATGGCCACGTGGCAGCCAGAAGAGTCACACACAGCTTCTCTGGTAAAGCTCATCCCCGCAGGGGCTTTAAAGGTCCCTTCCAACCCAAACCATGCTGGGATTTCAGGAGATGATCTGTGGGGTTGAGCACGAGGAGAGGCTGAGGGAGCAGGGCTTTTTCAGCATAGGGAAGGCCTGGGTGAATATAATCCCCTCTTCAGTTTTATCAGGGGGAACTATAGACAAGATGGAGTCAGATCCTCCTAGAAATTCCAGCCAGGCCAATAAGTAAAAAACTGCGACAGTCAGAGTGGCTACGCACTGCAACAGGCCCAGAGGGGCAGTGGGACCAGGCAGGGCACAGCAACATTTTGTCCCACAAAGCTGGCTCTGCTCTGAGCAGAAGGGCAGAGATGAGCTCTCAGAGAAGAGCTAATTTCAAACTGAAATGAGGCTCTGATTGTGTGATTAGCAGTGGCCTGCATTCACCAGGCTTCTCTTCACACAGATGGGTGGCTTCTTGCAGCAACTGCTGCTTTCAAGTCCCAAGCACCTCCCGGGCGAAGAACACCCAAGATCTCATTTACCCAGAATACAGGATGGTCCTGATCATGCTCAACAATACTACACAGAGATCCAAATACATTTCCTGCACTGGGATTCCTTCCAAATTTTTGTCAGGCAGTCCCCGAGGGAAGTAATTAATTTTCAACAGATGAAGTCATCATGTCTCCAAAATCTGCTCCGGCTGCCACATATGTGAGCAGGTACAGAGCAGAGGGAAAGAACCAATGCAGCTTTCAGAGGCATATCTGGGGAGAGAGTATTTTCAAGAAACACTGAGCAAGAAGTTGAGACATTTCCTTCAGCACATTGTTGGACATCCTCCATGGGCCTTCACGCAGCTCACAGGGCCACAGAACAGATGAACCTGCTGCTGGCAGCAGCTTCATGGCACAGGGCACTGACACTTCCCTCCACAGAGATGAAAGGTTCCAAACAGGATGTTTCACTGAAGTGAATCTGGCAGGATCATTCCCAGATTTCACTTCAGTAGCTTCAGTAGTGGATAGCAATGTTTATTGGCTGGACAAAGTACAAACCCAAACAGAAATGGAGGACCATGGAATGTCCTGAGCTGGGGGGGACCCACAAGAACCAGAGAGTCCAACTCCTGCCTCTGCACAGACACCCAAACAATCCCACCCTGGGCATCCCTGACAGTGCGGTCCAAAGGCTCCTGGAGCTCTGGCAGCCTCGGGGCTGTGCCCATTCCTTGGGGAGCCTGGGCAGTGCCCAGCACCCTCTGGGGGAAGAGCCTTTCCCTGATATCCAACGAAAAACTCCCCAATAGATATTTAAGAGGTTTAAGAGGGAAGGTGCAATACTCTATGGGGACATTGCTCCCATGTGCCCAAGGAACCGTCCAGCACAGAATGCCCCAGACACTTCAGGACAGGCTTCTTGATAAAAGAGGGCACCATGGTACACCTGTGAGATAGCACTGCTCATCCTGACGCTGGATCCCATTCCCCACTGACTGAAAATACTGTCCTAGAAAATCAGCTCCCCACTGCCCAGTTGGCCACTGTTGCTGCACAGAAGGTTTCAGGGAAGGGATCTTGTCCTCATTGCTCCCGTTACTGCAGACTTCACACAGATCCCCAGAAGAAGGCAGCCTGGGGCTGTGCTGGGACCAGTCAGCAGTGCCACTTGTCTTTGGAGCCACTGATCAATTCCTGGTCTTGTTCAGCAGTGTCAGCATAGCCTGACACTGTAGGGACTTTCCCAGATCATAACCTCTTATTTTAACCTACAATTAACTCATTTTCCTCAAATATGTCCCACAACTCTAAGTATGCTGATACATAAAACCACAACACACCTGCATTAGTTGTTCTCCCCTCCACTTAGCTGGTGAGGGAATGGCACAGGTCTAGCTCTGCAATGAGCTGTAGTGTCCGACTAACCCAATTAAAATAACCCTTGTTTGAAGAGAAAAGTAACTGTTTGACATCCATTAACCCCCCAAAATATAATTTCGTAGCAAATAGACTAAGGTAACTTCACCCTACTTGCTTTTTCAGATATAATTTCTTTTTCCTTCTCTTCTGTGTGAAGTCTATTCTGAGGGTCTGTGCTTCCTCCCAAAACACCTTTCTCACAACCACTGCAGAGGCACCTTTGAATTCCAACCTAACCCTAGCCCCAGAGCTGTTGAATATTATTCATCCCAGGGATCAGCAGAGGACCAAGGACTTGGTCTGAATACATAAACCACAGATTTTTGATTTGCTTCCAGATTTATCACACCTCGGTCCCACGATGGCAGGCTGAAGATATTTTCTGGGAGCACTCCAGCACTTGGCAAGACTGAAGATGAATGAGAATGGGGAAACTGGCCAAACTCTTTCAGAGCAGAGTAGTGTGTTATTTATCACAGTAGATGCTTTGTCTAAGTCCAATGACACAGTGCATTGAAGACAAACTGGCAACCCTTATCTTCCCAGTGTATTTTGAAGTAGCTTTTATCTCCCTGCCTTTTGTCATCGTGTCACACACACACGAACGAAGTGTCACAGGGCCAATGGCAAATCCTGCTCTCCAGTTTAAGGAAGGGGAAGCTCCCATTGTGTACTGGATGACCAGCACTGCTGCTGAACCTCTCTGAGCCTGGGCCTCCTGTGACCAAACATTGTTTCTCTGGGCTTTCCAGCCTCAGAAGGTTTTTACGATCCAGGCACTTCCATAAATGTTCTACAGAAGTCACCATCCCAGAACTCTACTCTGGTTTGTATCCTGGAGCATGGAAGCTTGCACAAGGAAAATACAGCTCTCTGCTAAGCTCTGCAGCTGCCTGAAGGGTGCTCATCCAACCTGAGCATTCCAAATTCCAGCTTAGCAGCAGCGTGTGACATTGACTTGTGCTACAGGATCTGTCTGAAGGAATTCCACAGAGTGGAATTCCATGTGCTGCCAGAGCCAGGCGCACTGTGGGGACAGGAACAGGGCCCTGCAGCTTCCATGCCACCACAGGGCTGCCAGAGCTGCAAGTGTGTGAAGGAGTAAACCACTGCCTCTATGTTCCTGCTGGGAGCTGAACTCACAGGGTGACCCCGCTGGCTGGGATGTGCGGGAGCCAAGGTCACTCCAACGCCTTCTTGGTTGGTTTGGAGCCCTGGCATTAGCCCTAATGAGCTAAACCAGTGTGCAATTAACCCACCAATAACTCCAGTAAGTGTTCCCATATTCAGTCACATACATCATGGGAATCCATAGACTCAATTTAGAAAAAAAGTCTCCTCTTTTCTATTTAGGAAAGCCTTCAAAGTAAATAAGCAAAAATACTGACAATGGAAATACTTGCTCAGGAGCACAAAGTCCTCCCATCATTAGTATATGGAAAAGAGATACCCATGGGACAAACATGGGTTACCACTGATTTCTGTTTTGCCATGCCCAAACCTCCCTAGTTCCGAGCCAAAGCAATAATCAGTATCTGTGCAAGATCTTTCCCAAAAACAAAGCTTGCCAGTCAATTTTTCTCTCCTTTAATCTCTTTTGGTACACTTCAGCTCCTGGTGGTTTTTGTTCTGAAGGAGAAATGCTTGAGAGGGTTGACTAAATGAACTCTGAAATTCACACCCAGGCAAATTGGACTGATTTCCTAAATCCATAATTACAACATTCCTCAGAGATATGCATTCTTTCAGAGTGAATAAGGGAAGATTAGTTTCCTGTTTCTTCCCATTTACATGACTTCTCCTTCAAGAGGAACTTTTTTTGTTTCTAAACAATCCTCTGTTTATGTGGTTCTCTTCTTGGCAGGGAACTGGGGAACTAATCTTGCCTAAAAGTATAATACAGCCAAACTATCAATTGCCAGCAGCCTGATTATCTGTGTGCAAGGCAGCTGATTTGCAAAGGCTTTAGAAGCCAATATCTATCAATGAGCACTCAGACAAGGACTGATCGATTACAGCGGGTTTAAATAATCTGGGATGATTATTGAATGGCTGGATCATTTTACTGCTGGCTGTGTAAGAAGGGCAGAGAGGGTCTGTGTGTGTATGAAGGCTGAAAACAGTGACACTGGCAAATGGAGCCCCCACACCTGCACAGCCCCAGATCACAGCAGCTCCCGCGGGGTGAGGGCATCATGGGGCTCCTGCCATGGAGCTGCAGATAAGAACTGGCTCCCAACTGCAAACAGTGTACATGCAGAGCCATATTGTTTGCTTTAGTGTTTATCAGTGAATCCATCCTCTCCTTCTCTGCTACCCTGAGAAGCAGGCAAGAGCCATGTCCCATCTTCCCCCATGCTCTTCCCTACTTGGCTGCACAGGGCAATGTCAGGGCTCTTGACAGGGTTACCTTGGCCCTGGAGCAAAAGGAACATGAGGATTTGCCTGTTTGAAGTAAGCCTGTCCTCATTTTTACTCTGTGGGATACAAACAGGAGCTGGGGTTGTTCAGCTGAGAGAAGAAAAGGCTCTGGGGAGTCCTTGTTTTGGCCCTTTGGTAGGGAGCTTGTCGAAAAGACAGAGTGACTTTATACAGAGGCAGTGACAGGGTGAGGGGGAGCAGTTTTAAACTGACAGAAGGGAGATTTTTATTAGATATTAGGGAGAAATTCTTCCCTGTGAGGGAGGTGAGGCCCTGGCACAGGGTGCCCAGAGAACCTGTGGCTGCCCCTGGATCCCTGGAAGAGTCTAAGGCCAGGCTGGATGGGGCTTGGAACAACCTGGGATAGTGGAACCCCCCGGCAAGGGGGGTGGACCAAGATGATTTTTAAAGTCCCTTCCAACTCAAACCAGTCATGAATTCTGGGAATTTTACCCTGTACTTGCTGCAGTTTGCAGTCACTAACAGGTATCGTGGACACCACTACTGATGTTTATTTTAAGGACCTCAATATTCCACACATTCCTATAAGGTTTTGCCTGATCATCATTGCTGTATAGTTTCCTACTCCTAGGATGCTTTTCCCACTTGGAAGAACTAAACCTCCCCCAGCACACCCCAGTGGAGCTGAACAGCTCACTGATGCTCTTAACTCCTTAATCTATCCCTGACCTCTCAACCTACAGCCATAAGCCAATTAGCTCTTCTTTTTACCATACCAAATCTCCTTCTGATGAAGCTGTGCTGCCGAGTGAATGCCTGCTAGTGACAGAAATGTAATTACAGTGCTTAGCAGCATGCTGGCCCTGGCTGGTGGCAGGGGACTAAGGTCAGAATGCATCTCTAACACACCAAAACAATTTAAAGGAGATTTTTCCTCCCCAGTGTGTTCTCTCCAGTTTCCTCTCTTCACTCTCCAGTACTTAATTCGTTTGCACATTAAGACTATTTGGCCATCAACTTTAAGACTGAGGTCCTGAGCTTCCCAAGGATCCCTTGCCAATCCCTCCCTGAAGCAGAATCAGACACCCAGCTCTGTCAATCCCCAGCTTGGCCCTGTAGATCCACACTTCAGTAAATGGGGGCTGACTTTCTAAAGTTATTGAACAAACACATCTTACATCACTCGAGAGAAATTTTTGGCTGACTTTTAGAATTATTTCGGACATTTTTGACAATTTTGTAGATCGGACAGCAAATTATGGCAGTTTGTCTTGGCTTCTTTGTACCTACTGTAATATTACACCAGAATTCATCAGCATCTTTGTGCTTAACCACCATTTATTTATCTAGCAATGGCTGGATTTGTTATAAATAAAACTACTACAATTACAGTAGATACACCAGCCCTCCAGGTCTTACAGAGAATTAACACAGCCTAAGCCATGCAGGAAGTAGTAGTTGGAAGTATTTAGATTTAACTGTACACGTCATCCTTTGACAGACTCTTCCTTAGCTGGGGAGGCACAGAACATGCTGCATGTTTGGCTTTTCCCGTGTGCTTCTCCCACAGTAGCTGGGGGTTTGTTCAATGCAAAGTTCCCATTTCTTTTAGCCCAGCAGTGCAAACTTCATGAGTACAGGTGCACATTTGCCTGCTCTCTCCCCAGAGCAGAACACAGCTGCAGAACTGAATCACAGTCATGGAATCAGAATATCCTGAGCTGGAAGGGAATCGCAAGGATCATCGAGTCCAGCTCCTGAAATTACGGGATGCTGTTCCTGAGACGGTCACAGACATGCCTGTTCTCTGCACCAGCCCCATCAGTCATCCTTTTGCTTTCCAGTAACTGGTGTTATTTCAGCTTCTAATCAATATATGACCCTACTGACAAACTGAACTGAAAAATGGAAGGAGATTGATACTTTGCCTCCCACTTTTCCTCCTACTACAAACTCCAGTTTATTCATAGTTTAATATTCCCTTTAAACCCTGCTGTGGCTGTGTGCTCTCCCCAAAGACCTCCAACAAGAACAGTGAATCCAAAGAAAATGACAGAGGGAAAAAGCAGAATGAGTATCAAAGCACTGTAACCACCACTGAGCTCCTGCCAGTCCCTGAACAGGGGACAAAACACAGGGAGAGGAATGGAAAGAGAAATGGGAGCTACAAGTAGACATTGGGGGAAGAAAGGCTGGCAGTTCTGACCTGAAACAAAGTAATTCCCCCAGTCCTGACTTCCCAACAGAGACAGCAGACTATAACCTGTCACTACTCCAGGTATAAACGTCAGCTGTTCTGCAAAGGGGAAAAGGGAAAGAAAATAAACCTCTTTTCAGCTGTTAGGGAGCTGCTTAAAGATGTGGAAAGGAAAATGCAATTCTTTTGCAGATGGTTGAACTGGCAGACTGCAGGTAAAACCAGACCAGGAGCAGCTCCTGCATATTCACACACACCCTCATACAGGGAGCTGCTGGGCTCCAGTAGCTCAGCACCTCGGCACAAGCACCACATGCAGCACCACTGGTGGGACCATGAACATTTATTTCAGCTGATGATTCTTCCCCAAGCCTTCTAAGGCCAGAAGGAACAAAACAATCATCCACTGGTTTAATTTGCTGCTAAAGAAGTCCATAAGCACTAGCAGGGGACTCCACATGTTGGCTGGTTAAACTCGTTTGGGTTTCCACCTTCCAGGAAAAGAGCCAGTCTGGGTTTGATGTTTGAGTGATGAAATCCTGAATAAACGGTTCACTCCAACCAGAGGGAAAGACAATTTTGTATGCAGCCTTATACTGAGAGACATGTCACTTATTAATCACCTCCAGAGCACCGTTCCCATCTGCACAGCACACACTGCCTCATTCCCTATGGATATTCAATTCCTCACACTGCAGAGATGTTGCTGTACTCAAAACAATTAAAAAGTTTCCCTAAACTCAGGGGTTCCAGGGAAGAACAATGGATGTGGGTATTTGCAAAGAGGTCTTTTTGACCCCTTGTCCTTATTCAAGACTCCCCAGAGCAGGAGTACTGGCCAGATGTTCTGGCCACAAAAAAACCTTTGAAAAAATAAATGGCATTCTGCCCTTTAAAATCCCTTTAAAAATTCCCTCCTTGAGTGTAACAGCTTTTACATTTTATTTCAGAGGTAGCTGTGTTTTAATTGAGGTCAAAATGGTTCTGTACAGAAAGAATCTTGGCATCAGCCACTGCCATTTAGAAATTAATTGGTCAAATAAATAAGATTACATCAACTTCTTGCTGCAGTGTAAGGTAATTTACACCTATTAAGTACCAGGAATTGTCAATGTTTTTCCAATGTATTGCACAGAAAGAAGGGCAGATTTCTGAATATTGTCTGTAAGCAGCATAACAGCCCTTGAACTGTAGTGGAACTGGAGTTCTGCATTTCCTAGGAATTAGCAGCATCTGACCCCTATTCACCCAGAGAAGGAGCTGGCACAGTGCTTGATTTTCATGGTCAGAAATTTATAAATAAATAAGTTATGTCACTGTCCCAGCTGGAGGAGGACAGGGATCAGCTGCAGGCTCTCCCTGCACAGAACATGGGAAACAGCTGCCCCCAGGGCCCATCTCTGCATCCTCACAAGCCTCACAAGAAGAGACTGAAGAGCTGCAGGACAGAGGCCTGAGGAAAATGAGGGCACTTTTCTGGGAAATGCATCCCTGCACCCTCCTCTCAAACCACACACCAAGGTCAGAGTGGTCTCATCCAGTGCAGAATCAGAGAATCGTGGAATGATTAAGGTAGAAAATGCCCTCTAAGATCATCAAGTCCAACCATCAACCCAGTATCAACCACATTCACCACTAAGCTATGTCCCCAAGTGCCACACAGGTTTTGAACACTTGCAGGGATGGTGACCCCATCACTGCCCTGGGCAGCCCATTCTAGTGCTTTACAGCCCTTTCCATGAAAAAAGTTTTTCTAATATCTTATCTAAACATTCTCTGGTGCATCTTGAGGCTATTTCCTCTCATCCTGAACAAGAGGCCCCTGCTCCCCTCGAGCACCCACAGAACAAGTGACATCTTTCCAAACAGCAGTGAGCATCAGATTTGGAAGGGTTTCAGATCTTTAATTTTGAGAAGTCAAGGGATAGTTTCCCTGTGCAAACACTAGCACGGAACAGTTTGGGATGTGGCAGCAAAAAGCTCCTTGGCTTAAGGTCAATAAAAGTGAAAATGCCATTTCTACCCATTCCCTGTCCTGGACACCTCACAGTGGTTATAACACTGACAGTCCCAGATAAACCAACAGGTTTGAACCCTGCCCAGTGCTGCTTCCAGTCACTGGCCCCAGCAAGAGCTTCACTGCTAGGCAGTGTTACCCAGTTCTGCTCCACAGGAGGAGTTTCATCACAGGAAAGGCCAAACAAACATGGAGATTTCTTGGTATGACTTCTTCGTATGTTTGAGATAACATTTAAAACTGATCTGGCACTGATCAGCCCAGCTGAGTCTAGAAGGGCCCAACTACAAGATCCCCAAAACACCGGTGAGCAAACAGCACTGAGAGCAGGGCAGCAGGACTATCCTACACCCAAGTTCTCTGTCAAACTGGGACATTCCAGGTCACCAAAATGCATGTGTCTGGTGCTATTTCAGATGTCCTGGTGCTCCAGCTGCCTCCTGAGACAGAAGTGTCCCTCAGCAGGGCCCCTGCCATGCTGCCAACCTCCTGCAAGTGTCTCAGACACAGCCTGACACCTAAATCCTGCCAGAGGTGACACCTGCCACCAAAGTCACTCCCCTATTGTGCTTCTCATTGATGTCACAGTTCCATATGTACTTACTTTTTGAAAGCCTGGCATGGAAAAACTTCCATGAAGAAACTCCTTCCCTGCTTTTTAGTGATTTTGTCCTACAGAACGCCCCGGGGAACATCTGCCCTCCACAGCTCCTCTTGCTGCTGGCCTGCAGTCACTGGCAGGACCACCCTGAACACATCTGAGCAGACCCATAGACCAGCTGTGCTGGGCTTGCTCTGCCCAACTCAGCCTTCTTTGTGCAGCTGCTGAAGCCAGGACAAACACAGAGCATGTGAAAACAGCAGCACAAGGGCACACAGAAAGCAGACAGGAGCCTCATGCCCTGCCTGTTTTTCCCTGACTATCTACCATCAATATCCTGCTCACCTTCCCCTCTGCTTGTGAGGACAGGCAGACTTTGTGTTCCAGCAGCCCAGGATCCCTTAGGAAGGGAACGAAGAGCAAGCAGCTGGCACTGGGCACAGAGTCTCTTCCCCTCCCTCTGCCCTCCAGGCATCTCCTCTTGGAGAAAGTGCTGCATGGGGCAGCTCTCCTGGCTGACCAGGCCTGCAGCAGCCAGTGGGGATGAGGGCAGCCTTGTTAGGGTATGAAGAGGTTTGGATCCCTCTCCTTCCCCTCCTGCCTCCTCTGCCATCCCTGTCTGGACACTGGCTCAGCCACTGGGCACTGGCAGGCAGAGGGGGCAAAACCAGTTTGCTACAGGGCTGGAAACAGGTTTTATTGGCCCCACAATTAACTCTTGAGTTTCTGCTGTTTATAGGAGCAGTCAGGATCACACCTGGGATTCATCCCACAGAGGAGGAACAGGAAAAATCTGTACTTGCACTGCCCAGGGTGAACAAAAGAAAATCCCAGTCCCCAAATGTCACTGGCCTGCAATGGCAAGCTCTGAGCAAGGACAGTGCCACCTTCACCAAAGCTTCTGGTATTTCTATAATTCCTGATGTCTTTACCTATATAATCACTAGAGCTAGTCATATCAATATAATTGATGTCTTTTTTTTAATGACTGCAGCAAAGAATTTGAAAAAAAAATTTAAAAAATCCCATGAAAACTTCCAACCTGTTTGAACTTCAAATTGAAAAAAGCATCCAAAAATGAGCCAATAATTCTGACTGATAGTTTGCCATTGTGGACTCTTTTGGGAGTTTTGGTTCCTATTCCTCCAGGAGACCAGAGGTCACATTGTGTCTCATTCTCTGCCTCCTGTCCTTAATAGTGCCTGACCAGGCAAAGCTAGGGAGATCCAAACTTTATGTGAGCCTCAGCTGAACACAGGGATAGGACACACAACACAAATGTCAGAGCTTCTCCTCAAGGAGCCTAAGGAATCTTTTTGATCAAATATGTCAGGTCACAGGTGAAGCTCTGAGCTTTTGTGCAGCTGTTGCCCAGAGAAGCTGTGGCTGCCCCTGGTTCCCTGGAAATGTCCAAGGCCAGGCTGGACGGGGCTTGGAGCAGCCTGGGATAGTGGAAGGTGTCCCTGCCCATGGCAGGGGGTGGCACTGGACAGACTTCTAGGTCCCTTCCAACCCAAACCAGTCTGGGATCCCGTGATTCTATGAAGCTCTGAGTAAACTTTGAGTCATTCCCTCCTGTAAAGCCCAACCTTTCAAAACCAATCAAGTCCTGGACAATGTTAGTTTTTGCACTGAAAACCAAAACTTGCTCAAAGATCTTTCCTTTATTCCCCCCTTTCCCTGCCAGCAGCAGCCACCAGCCTGCACAGGTTGTTATTTCAGCTTCCTGCAGATGCACAGGTACAGACTCCCATCACTTTCAAGTGATGCCAGAGACAGGGATCTCTGATAGCACTGAGTCAGGCTGATAACAGGCAAGTTTCAGCACCACTAGGCTGATAATTACACAGTTATGAAAAATATACCAGTTGGCAACAAGCAGGAAATACAGAGTTTGGAATCCTCTGGAAAGCAAGACACCCCTCTGCCCCACAGCAGCATGCAGCTCCATGCTCTCAGGGCTTACCCCGCACCACACATGCACTTCCCAGAGATATCCCGAGCCTCCTGTCTCCAGAGTGAGATCCCACACTCCACCATTAACAGAGATCCCTTCCCTGCACATACCAAAACACATCCCAGTGTGAGAATCGTGGAGTCTCCTGAGTGGAAGAGACCCACAAAGATCATAGGGTCAAGCCCCTGGAGCAGCATGGAAGAACTCAATAGTCCTCTTGCTTTTCTGGTGTGTCCAAACAGTGCCTGAGCCCTCAGATCATCAGCCTGGCCTGCAACCACTCAGACTCATGCTGACCCTTCAGATGGATTTTCAAAAAACCCTAATGGCTGCAGAATTCAACCTGAGAGGAGTCACAGAACAGGAGGAAACACTCACCATGGGGCTGCAATTTCACAGGGAAATCATGGACACATAAATGACCACTATTGGTTTACCACCATGGAATTTCATGCTGTTTCATTGTCACATTTGTATTTATTGTAGGATCAGGTCAAACCATAATTGCCTGAACTCTCTTGTTTACACACCAAGAAAAACCCACTCTGCTCCCTTCTCCTTGTGCTGTTAAAATTACTTGTGTCCTGCAGCATGAGACAGAGAGGTCACAACAACAATCACCTGTTGAAAATGTCAGAGCAGGAACAGGGAATCGAACATTTATCCCAGTTTCCACACACACCTTGCTAGCTGCTGAGGAACAGCCTCTTTTCTCCCTTCCTTGTCATTAATCAATGTAAACACTTGTAATGTTCACTTACAAGTAAGTGCAGGAAAGTAAAAGAAAGTACTTGATAATCTTATCTAAATCACAGAATCACAGAGCCATGGAATATCCTGAGCTGAAAGGGATCCACACGGATCATTGAGCCCAGCTTCTGGCCCTGCATAGACACCCCAACAGTTCCACCCTGTGCCTCCCTGACAGCATTGTCCAAACATTCTAGTTTGGCTCCAGCCAAACAAAAGCATTTTCAAAGACATAAAAGGAATTAAAATACAAGTGTTCTCCCTTGCTCTTCCCTGCATTTTTGCTTCCAAAGTGTTGAGAAAGTGCAGAACTGTGATAGCAGGACTACAACATCCAGAGCTGGATATGCTAGAACATCTTAAAATAACCTTCAAGCAAACAACCCTGTGAAAGAAGGGAGAGGGAAATCCACACTCACCTGAATGTGGTCTCCCCAGTTCTCCTCAGTCATGGTTTTCTGAAAAGACAAAACCACTGCTGAGCCATGTTAGGAAAGGGAGGATGTTCCATACAGCCAACTAGAAATGAACACCTCATTGTCCCCACTGGCATCACCTGTGACCAAGGAATGCACCCTGGGACACACAGGACACCTCAGCTCCTCCGTGTCTCCAGCTGGGGCATGGTAGAACACAGCTTGGATGGGGGGATTCAGACAACTCTTACACCACAGCACATGGAGCATAAAAATTCCTATGCAGTTTGTCCCCAGACTGTTCATCTCTCCAGCCAACCATGGGGAGCCATCCCGAGGGCTCCAGCCAAGGGAGGGATCTCAGGGGTCATCTGCAAGGCTGAGCCTTCAGAATATAAAATATAATTTTTCTCAACAGTCAAATCATGAAAAATCCTCTGGAATCATGATGTCTGGGAAAGGAAACTGATAAGTTAATATTCCCATTCTAACGCAGTTCAGAGCCAAACTTGGGGAGAAACTCAGGAGGGGACCTGCTCTCCAATCTGCCAAGAACTGAATGAGACCCACCATGAGTCTCACCCCAGAGCTGGAAGAGGAAACAGGGAGTGTCAGTGTCACTTTTATGGAAAGGTACAAGAGCAAACAGGGAGCCAGAGCCTCAAAGAAAACATCTTTGAGATATCCAAGCATGTAATTTAAATATTAGTGAGATAAAGGAGCCATTTAACCAGAGCTCAGACACAGCTGAGAATGGTAAACAGCACCGAAGAGCTCTCAGAAGGGACTGTGTCCAGACACAGCTGCCAAGATAACTTAATGGAAGTAACTGGCCAGCTTGGATACTTTAAATCAAGCAAATTCTTCAAAACAAAGGAAGTGGAAGGCCAGAGAGATCAGAACACCAGATCACGAATCCATTCCCTCTGCTAAACAAATACACCTGGAGAAATGTTCTCTGTGCTCTCTGTGGATGACCAAGCTCCCTACAGTGATGTCATCCAACATTAAAGCTCTGAGGTGCGGGGGGCTGAAGTGCTCCATCCTCCCCAGCTCCTCTGGCAGTGGGTTTGGCAGGCAGCAAAGACAGATCAGAGCCTTCCCTGATGGACTGGGAGGCCTTGGGAGCAGAAATTGAAAAAAAAATAATTGATCATAAACTATTGATACATTTTGATTATCTCAATTAAGTTATTAAAAATGTAAACATAACAAAAATCCTCATTCCACACACACAACACAGCACGTACCTCAACAAATCTCTTGTAAAAGAGGTAATTCAAGGTTCTCAAGTGCCGCTGATTTATGACATTAGGGCAGAGAGCTGAAAGAAAGAAAAAGACATTTAAGTACACAGCATTTCCTGGAAGTTTTACTGTCTAGACATTACACTTTTCCTTCCCCAGTATCAGATCGGGTTTGTGGAAGGCAAGATGCCCTCACACTTGGAACAATAAGGGACAGACTCATACATTGTCAGCTTATCTCAACTATAAACTGTTATTTACACTTTCATCCGTGATTAGCAATGCTAATTCTCGGGTCTGATATCTCTGCTTCCACCACCCCTGAGCGATAAGATCCGCTCCCTGGTTCAATATGCTCCACAGTCAATGACTTCACACCTTTAATTAGGCAGCATCCTCACATGGGCACCGCCTCAGTCTCCAAAGGCTAGATTCTTTCGGGTTTAATTGGACCTGTGTTGTTAATGTATTGAAGCAGTTGTGAACAGCTCACTCAGGATGTAAACTTGTGGCTGAAGTTTATCCGATAAAACACAGATCCATGAAAGAGGCTCCACATCCACACAAAGAGGGTGGGGAATGCTGTTTTGCTGAGCTAGCAAGCCACAGTTGTTGTTATTATTTTTATTGCTGTCACCTTCATTAGATATGGTTCATTACAACTGCAAAACCCAAGATTTTCACACAGCACCTTGTTTTGAAATCCAGTGCAAGGAGAGATAAAGGCTGGAGATAAAAGACGTGAAGTGGCATTAGCATAGGTATCTGTCAGTTCCTGCTGGATGCCGGGCTGCCTGTAGAGGAAAAGGCTTCACCAAAGCCTTCATTGGGCTTTCAGATGGGGCTAAAACCATCTCACTGGGAACCAGAGGGAGGAGGGCCAGCAGTCACGAATAGTGATGAATTAGCACTCACAGGGAGAAACTGATTCCTCATCCCCTTGTGTGTCCCACACAGGGCATGCCCAAGGACTAAACTCCAGAAGAGAGTGATCTCCGGATACCAGAGCCTGGGATCAGAGGGGTGTGGATTGATGTCCCACTGGTTATAGCAGTTTCTCAGAGTGCCCTGAAGCATCACCTCAGAATGTGACCATTTCCATGTCAAACAGAAATGCTTAAAACTGTTATTTGTAAGTGAATCTTCCACAGTGTGACAACAAATCCTTCCCCTCAAAGCATCTGAGAAAACAACTGCAATTATCATGCAGGATATTGCACCAGTAAATATGGTGATCTTTCCTCTGGATATTGTCACAATATCTGGAGAAAAAATCATCAGCTCATGGAAAGGAACACTCTCTAAAGAATATAAGACCAACATAATAATTAGTAACATCACCATCTAACTTAATGTTTTCAAAGCTCTTCAAAAAGAACCATGGCGTGGTTGTTCAGAAAGAACCATGGCATGGTCCCTCCAGGCCACCCAAGCGATCCACCGAACATCTTTTTCTTTGAGCTTCTAAAGGAAATATCCAAAGCACAGGCTCTGGCAGAACGGGGGGCGTTGAATGCTTGGCTTCTGTGTGGAAAAGACAGAGGAACATGAATGGACTGGAAAAATGTTTGAAGGCACTGGTGACATATTTTATTCTGAGGGAGCAAAGGAATTGAGTTTGAATTTGGGTTTCTATATTTTATTACAAAGAAAAACAGAGAAGAATGTATCAAAAACACACAGAGAGGTTGGACAGAGAAACAGACCGAGAGCAGCCCTGGCAGAAGTACCTGGGGGTGCTGTGGGTGAGAGCTGGACCTGCCCCAGCCCAGAATCCCCTTGCCCTGGGCTGATCCCCAGCCTGGGAAGCAGGAGAGGGGGGACTCTACCCCTCTGCCCCTGTGCTCAGGGGAGACCCCACCTGCAGAGCTGCCTCCAGCACTGGGCCCAGCTCCTGTTGGAATGGGTCCAGAGGAGGCCTAGGAGCTGCTCCATGGGCTGGAGCCCCTCTGCTCTGGAGCCAGGCTGGGAGAGCTGGGGGTGCTCACCTGGAGAAGAGAAGGCTGCAAGGAGAGCTCAGAGCCCCTTCCAGGGCCGAAAGAGGCTCCAGGAGAGCTGGAGAGGGACTGGGAACAAGGGATGGAGAGACAGGACAGAGGGAATGGCTTCGGGCAGGGATAGATGAGATACTGGGAAGACATTGTTCCCTGGGAGGGTGGGGAGGCCCTGGCACAGGGTGCCCAGAGAAGCTGTGGCGGCCCCTGGATGCCTGGCAGTGTCCAAGGCCAGGCTGGATGGGGCTTGGAGCAGCCTGGGATAGTGGGAGGTGTCCCTGCCCATGGCAGGAGTGGGACTGGATGGGCTTTAATGCCCATTCCAACCAAACCAGTCTAGAATTCTGTGGAAAACATGAGGGTGAAGGGCAACTTGTTAAGAGAGACAATATAATGAGAGCTGTGTTGGTATTTAACACCCGAGTTAAAACACTCTGGAGGAAAATCACCACGGCAGTCAGGGGCAAAAAAAGGGGATAACCTCCTGGTCTCCCTCCAAAGGCATTCCTGTCAAGTTGTACAAGTCATTCCCTTGTTTCTAACAGAGCATCTTCTGCCTAGTGAGGACTCCCAGGCCCCATCTGGGGCTCTCACTGGTGACAGCCTGGACACGGGCTGGCAGGTCCTCGAGTCCTGAGGACGTGTGGCCAGCTGTGGCTCACCCGTGCAGATGTGGCCGTGCAGAGTCAGCTCTGGGGCTCACCTGTGCAGATGTGGGGCCAGCTGTGGCTCACCTGTGCAGATGTGGCCGTGCACAGCCCTCTCCTGCCCTCTGCTGCCCCGCAGCGCGGCACTCCCGGCAGCGCGGGGCCGGGCAGGGGCGGTCACACGGACGGAAATCCCACGTTAAACCAAACGGACAGTGCGTGCCCAGTCGAGGAAAACATTCCTCCTGGTTTGCCCACGGCAAACACTCGCTCAGAACCAGAGGTGCTCGTCTGTCACAGCCCCAGCACAGCCCCACCGGTACCGGGGCTCTCAGGTACCCCCCCCCTCCCCTGTGTCCCTCCACTCGGATCTCCCTCATTGACACGGAGGCACTAAGCCCAACAGATGAGGCTGCTACACTTCTCTGAGCAGGATCCTTTGTACCTCAGACTTGGGAACTACAAATGAAAAACGTCACTGAGCTCTGTCTGTGTCTTGGCTGTGCCAAACCACAGCAGAGAACACTCAACCATGCCAACCCTGGGAAGGGGCTGTTCCCTCACCTCTGAGATCTGTTTTGACTGAAACTTGCATTTGTAAAGTCAATCTCACAGGGTCTCCAAAGACTATTAAGTAATTAGCTTGGAAAAGCTACAGGCTCGTTAAGCCAGAGCATACTGACCCAGGTGTGAGGAAAGACTCTATAAACCTCAATTTCCTCAATCACACACCACTTCTGCCCAGCTTCTTCCTTCCCCAATAAGGGTAATTAAATGAAATCCACACAGAGTTTATTGGGACACCTTTGGGACTCAGAAGAAAATTTCCCACTTACCATGCCCTGTTTGGGAGTTAACAGGAATACTGAAATACAGTTCTGAAAAAGAACAGGAGGACTAATCTAAGAGGATGGCTTTATTTTTTTCCCCAGAGGTGTGAGATCTTTTTTTAATTGGGCCGCCTCCTATCTGGCTCTGAAATTTAGGGCTGACAGTTCCCAAGAGTGTTCCAGGTCTCAGTTGCTGATGGACACCTCAGCTGTGCTTGGCAGTCAGTGTGATTTACTGTGAGTGGACAAGAGTGAGCAGAGGCAATGAAATCTCCGAGTCGACTTGGAACTGCAAGAACTGAGTCACTGAGTCAGTTTGCCTTCTCATACCCAGAAACCCCATCCTCCTCCAGCCCTTCTCACCAAAGCCACTTCCCTCCCTGCTGCTGCTCTCAGGTTCTCACAGCGAGTGGGAGTCACAGGAAGGAGGAGACCGAAAGCAGCCGCAGCATCAGATGAGCCCAGGTGAGGTGACAAGAAGTGTGAGCTCTGCCTCACCACCAGCGTTTGGGGGAGCTGCTCAGAACAAGAGAAATGAAGGTTTCTTTTATCTGTATGCTTTGCCCAGCCTGCTTACTTTTTGTGTACTCTTCCCTCCCAGTTAGACTTGCTTTCACTACAGAATGGAGACAGAACACCCAGAAATTCAGCAAAAAGGAGGGGAGAGATGGGAAGACAAAGAAAGCCACATTATTTCAGCTGCCAGCATTCCCCAATTCAGTTCCAGCATGCCCAGCACTAAGGCAGCAATTCCTCTGCAGGTATTCATCCCCTTCCAAAGCACTTCAAAGAAGACTGACAGCCACAGTTCAGAAATGTGTGAATTCCTGCTCATAATTACACGTGGTATGATGTAAAAGATAAACACCTACTGTGCTGTATGGGACTGTGGGAGTCACCTAGCACTGGCTTTAGCTGAA
The DNA here is from genome assembly GCA_013399915.1 of Illadopsis cleaveri. Lineage (NCBI taxonomy): Eukaryota > Metazoa > Chordata > Aves > Passeriformes > Timaliidae > Illadopsis > Illadopsis cleaveri. The sequence continues at coordinate 154,703 of VXBB01010833.1, forward strand.
GTCCAAACCAGGTGCCTGCACCCCTCTCACACCAGCAGAGGTGGGCAGCCCTCTTGAGCAAGGACTTGCCCTGCACTGCAGACACTGCAGTTTGTATGGGAGAAAGGGCTGGAAGGACATTTGTCTGGAAGGAATGGGATCTGTATTTACCCCAAGGAACCTCCTCTCCACTGAATGGCTGAAGAGGACCAGCAAGATCTGGCCATTATTATCAGCAGCCACAACATCTGGAAAGCATCACCAGGTCAAAGCACACTGCATCCCACAGAGTGCACCTGAGCCCAACACATGCTCCTCTCCTAGGTTTTTCTTTTCTTTAATTATTATTTCTTAGATTTTGCATGTGAACTGTTACATCATTTCACCTCTACCATGATATCGTGCCCTTGATGGAGCTTTCATACGGAAAGGGGAACAACTCTTTTCTCTTTACAGATCATCAAAGACAACACAGCTGACTGAATGCCCACACTGTCAAGAAGGGAAGTAACTGAAAACTAATGAACTTCTGGGAAGCTTTTAATTTCTAAATAAATCATTCCCATATGTCTCAGCTTTCACACGAACATGTTGGGCTTAATTATATCCACTTCTCCTCCAGTGAGGGTTTGAAAGGTTTATCTTGTTAACTTTTGAACACCAGTCTGAAGATGGGAAGATTAAAATGCAATAGTGTTGCTGACAGGTGTAACAAGCCCACAATTTGTGGTTAGAAAACCCTTTTCAGTCCAAGAAAAGAGAATTGCATACCTTGGGTTGATGATGGAAACCTCTGCAGGGTAAAAGCTAACGGTGCACCTAAAAGGGTCTGGTGCAAGGCCCCAAAGAGAAGGAAAAATCAACAGTCCCCGCTAAGAACCAAAGCAAAGCAGATTTCATTAGAGAGCTGCTGGTGAAGCTGCTGGTGAAGTGATGGAAAATATGCCACTTCCCTTGCAAGGCTGCAAGAGCCTTAAAATTCCCCCCACCAGCTCTAGTTTATGCAAAGAATACAAAGGGCTGTGAGGCTCCTGCTTCACAAGGGTTATCTCCTCCCAGCTGACGCACCCGCAGCTCAAGAAAACAGATCCCCAGTGAATAATGACTTGCCTCTTATGTGAGAGGAATGGAGTCATAACTCAGAGCTGGTCATAACCAGACCATGGTGTGTTTATGCAGAGCCATGCTGAGGTCAGGATTTATTTCAGATCATGGTAGAAGCAGAATATTAGTCACCAGCACTTCATTCTTCGACAGCACAAAGTGATAATTCCCATAACTTACCCGCTTTGTTTTTCAATATCATTAATTAAACCCTGAAATTCCCCAGGATAAATGACAGCAGAGATTCTTTGATGAACATGGAAGAAGACAAATTGGCTGGGTTCTTTATTACGGAGAGAAAACTCCACAATATGTTGCAATATCCCATACCTGGGTCAACGTTGAATCTCTCCAGGAGCCTGAAGACCAACTTGCTGAGCACTCTGCGGTTAAATTTTTCGGGTTTGTACCTGGACAGGCCTTGATATGGTCTGTAACAACACCAGAAAGACACATCTGTGGCATCACCTAAAGGATGTTTCCCAAATAACAGACATTTAACAGCAGAGGGATTGGGGTTTGCAGGATGTTGATAAGGACAGGACTCTGCCTTTCCCAAGGTACAGTGAAAAGCCAACAGCACAACCACACAAATTGTGTGACACAAATCAGTCAACCCGCTGAAGCAAGTCCAGAGGCTCATTTTAAAGAAAGTGAGCAACTCCTTTTAATCTTTTTCAGAGCTGACAGCAACTATTGCAGCTACACTGTAACTCTGACCGTGCTACTGGCTCTGAGTGACAGGAGTTAGTGGAGTGAGAGGTAATTCAGAAGTGAATGAGTTGATGAGCACAGGAAGGTTAACCACTTGCATCTCTTGTTTTTCTGCCACTTCATCACAGTGTTATCTTCCTGCCAAACCCGTACAACCGATACTGAATGTCACGCTTGTCTGCAGCAAAGCACGAGAGGCCAATTGCTCCAACCTCTGTGGGAAGCTTTGATACTGCTCTGCTGCTGGGGTGTCCTGCACAGGTTTCATTCTGGTAGCAATGGAGCATCCTGTCAGTAGCAAGGATTCCTCTGTCCTACAGGCTGGGTTGTTGGAGAAGGCTCTGGCACAGCCACCAGAATTTTCCCCTTTTCAGCTGAAAAGTCAATATACTGCACTCCTTTATGCTGGGACACGACCACAGCCAGCCAGCCAGGGGACAGCCACACAGTGCTCTCTGGCAGCACCTTGGCCCCAGCTGTTCACAAAGACAAGTGTTTCTACCTTGTGATGTCTCTGATATTGAAGCTGGGGTCACACCATGTGTCCAGGGTCTGCAAGAGCTTCCTCTGGAGCTCGGGATATTCTGCCACATAATCTTCCACCAAGTTAGCTTTATCCTGGAGCAGCAGTGGGGTACACATCTAGGAGAAGGAATTACGTTAAAGCACCGTGCCCTGCCTTTGATCCCCATGGTGAGAGTCCCAACCCTGCCCAAGCCACCAGTGCTGCCTACAGGAGTGCTGTGACATTTGTAACACAAATTGTAACACAAAAAGCTTCAGCGCAGCAAACTATTGATCTCTGCCTCAGTGATGAGCACAGCCAGGATTTGTTATAGCAGTGGCTGCAGCCAGAAAAACTAGATAAGAGGTGTAATGGGGGCTAACAAAACACTCTGTGCCTAACCTTGATGTAAAGGTACATCAACAACACAACAGGAACTTCTTGGAAATGGACTAAAGCCTCAGGTGAAAGGCAGCAGGAATTGGAGGGCCCTGATGGATCTCCTGCTAAAAAAAGGTATATCTGATGACAGAGGAGCCTGCAGAGGAAATGACTCACCTTCTCTACATCTTGATCTGGCTGTAATTTCAGCTTAATACTCAGTATCGCTGCCTAGAAAACATGAAAAAAAGTTGTGTATTTAGAAGAACCCTACAGTGGATAAATGGGCATTATTCCAAAGTGAAGTAAAAATGCTGTTATACACATTTTTAATGTGTTAATTATTTCTGCTACATTGTCAAGCACAAATCCTGCAAACATTTGGCCACATTCACTTCACAAATGTACAAGAACACTTCTGGCAGACCTGCATATCCTGAGTAGCAACAGCCCCTGAAGCAAAAATTAAAGATCAAGTTGTTGGGCAGAAAGCAAGTGAAGCATTTGAACAAAACCAGCTGGGATGGATATTTCCTATCAATGTCATGGTAAAAACATCTGACCCACCATACCTTTCTGAGTGAACTTTATCAGTCTCACTCTGCCTTTGAAGTTTTGTAAAACAGTTGCATTTTGTGAAAGCAGCTCAAGATTTTAAACACCCTGAAATCAAAAGGTTACGGTTTCTCTAATTCACTCCACACCCCTGAAAGCACCAGGGTCACCACAGGCAGCGAGATGGGAAGAACTGTATTTTTTCCTTTCATGGGATCTCTGAATCTTTGATAAGCCAGGACCTGCCATGTTTACAAACTGCCTCCAAATCAGGATCTTCTGGAACCTGCTGGGATGAACTGCAGGAACTCAAGCTTAGAAGAGCTAGTTCAGCCACTGCCTGTCCCATCCCAGCTGGGGACCACAGGAATGGATGAAGTTCTAACTGTGCACTGTTGGAAGGCACAAGCACAGAATAGGATCTACAGGAGGTAAGAGTCTCTCATTTCTCTAGTGTGTGAGAACACTTGGATCCCAAACACAGAATAAACACTTAATGGGTGGCTTTAAGATAGTGCCTTGTGCCAGTAACTGGGGCAATCAGGGCAAGGAGCCTTGGAGCACCTCCGTGTGTTAGTGCTGAAATGGGAATCAGGAATGAGGAGGTTGGACACGGAATGTCCCTCTAACACCTCTGCCAAGTCAGGCTGCATTTTCCCAAAGGGCTGTAAGCAGTGCTGAAAAGACAGTTGTGACCCTCCAGAGCATGTGTGCAGCACTGACCAATGATGGGATGAAATCCACTGAGCTCTCAAATGCATGTTTATTCAGATGAGGATTAAACCAGTGTGGTAGGGCTTGGTGGAAAAGTTCTTCCCTTCCATGGGTTTCCTTGCTCTTGGTGATTGATTTTGATTTGAGAGAAAGACCAGGAAAATGACACATTTGTCAAAATGGATGCATGTTAGAACTGTGCTATTTGTTGGCATATAGAATCATAAAATGGTTTGGGTTGGAAGGGGCCTTTAAAGCCCCCTTAGTTGCAACCCCCTAGCAGTGAGCAGGGATATCTTCAGGTGGATCTGTTTGCTCAGAGCTGCTGTCCAGCCTGACTTGGAATGTTTCCAGGGATGGGGTAGCCACAGCTTCCCTAGGTAACCTGTGCCAGGGCCTCTCCACCCTCACTGTAAAAAAAAAAAAAATCTCTTGTATCTAATCTAAATCTCCCCTCTGTTAGTTTAAAACCATCACCTCTTTTCCTACCACTCCAGGCCCTGCTAAAATGTTTGTCCCCATCTTCCTCATAGAGCTCTTAACACACAAACAAAATGCAGTACCAAATGTGCATTTCTCCAGGGAAAGAGAACACCCACCATTACATGTCACCTGCATGAAACTTTTCTGGAAAAAAAACTAGAATAATAACCCAAGTCAGGCAGGCACATGCCTTGAAATCCATTTCCTGTGATCACTCGAGTGCTACCTGAACTCACCTCATCACTGGCAGCACATGTCCTGCAGAGCCACAAAAGCACCACAGACACCTCACAGCTCATCCCTGCTCAGAGCAGTAGCAGTGGATTACGTTCCTTTCTGGGGAATTCGTGCCTGTATTTCAATCACTGCATCACAGACTGAGTGTGCAAAAGCAGAGAACCAACACATGCCATGTAAGTTCAGCTGCTCAATTCTCCTGCCCCACTTAGAAGTGGGAAAACATCAGCTTATTCTGTTTGTTTGGGTTTGGTTTTGGGGAAGTTTGGGTGGTTTATGTTTTATTTAACACTGTTTCACTGGAAGTCCAGGCTTCATCTTCAAAAGAGAAATCAAGAGAAGAACTGTAAGTGACAAAAAGAGGAATCAACATTAATGCAGAGACTGAACAGAAAGACACAGAAGCACTGCTCAGCCCAGCTAAACGTCAGCCAAGTCAGAGGCAAAGAGCTGCTTCTTTCCTCTCACATTATCAGCTTAACAACACAATGTTCAAGCTGAGTGATTATTCTCGAGTTGAAGGTTGCTATTTCTGGTGTGGAACTGAAAAAGGGGTTTGGGTCTCCAAAGCTTTGGCAGCTGGTTTTGCTTTCCTCCCAGCTCCTCAAGTTTGCTGAATTAAAATAAATCATTATTTAAAAAAAAAAAAAAAAAAGTTGTAACTCTCGAGACCTTGTTTCACCATTTGATCTCATTAGTACCGCCTATTGTAGCCTTAGTTTTAACTGCAACATCCAACAGCTCCCTAATGGCTTTTTAATGTTCAGATTAACCTAATTGCAGCTCTGTTATCTACATGGCAGAGGTTTATCTCCAGCTCTGCTAACTGTACAGGTGACTTAATCAGATGAACATGTGTGGTGTCAGGTTGGGTTTTCCTCTTTCCCTGGTTGGATATTCCACCCTGTCCCAAAGGGTGTAGAACAACAGATGTTCATTTGTCCAGAGTGTGGGGAGCCCTCCCTTTCCCTGCTCAGGGCTGGCAGACTCAGCTACCCCACAGAACGCCTGAAGGACAGAGGAACTCCAATCACGCAGAGATTCATGGAATCATCATGGTTGGAGAAGACCTCTAAGATCACAAAATCCAACCATCAACCCAGCACCACCACAGTGTTCACTGCCAAACCATATCCCCAGGTGCCACATCCACATGTTTTTTGAACATCTCCAGGGATGGTAACTCCATTGTTCTAGGCAGCCTGGCCCAGTGCTTTACAAAAGCAGCAATTTAACACCCTCCAGCTCAAGTAGGTAATGGAGCAGGCAGAGCAATTGTGCTGCTGGCAGAGCCTCCCTGCAGCAGGGGAACACTCCTGGAGCAGGGCAGCTGCCTTATCTGTGCCTGAAGCTACACATGGAAGGAGAAGCATGAGCTGGGCACTACAAACAGGCAGCATGCTGGATCAGGGTGCAGCTCCAGGGGCCGGGCTGAGCGGGAGGCCAGCAGAGATAACATCAGCCTATTTACAATGGGAATGGTAAGAGAAGAGATATGAGTAACTGTAATAAAGATGAAAGTGCTTGGCAGCAGTGTCTGTGGTCTCAACTCTGAGCTATTTTAAGATTTTGTTTTGTTATTATCGTGTTTTGAATTGTTTCACTCCACAAACAAGTTTTGTGTAAAAGGACCCTATTTTTAACAGTCTGTTTACAGCCGATAACATCTCCAGCAAAACAACACCTCATTCGTAGTCTTGTTTTGACTCAGAAAACAAACATTTTAATAAGGCCCAGCAGGCTGTAACTGAAGGGGTGAGAAACCCCCTCCCCACCCAGCGCCAGCATTCCCCATCTGCAGTGCTGGACTGGAAGGCGAGCCAGGGAAGCTGGAATCTGGCAATCCCTTTCATCCAGCTGCAGATCCCTGGGCTGCATCAGCAGGGCTGCCCAAATCCTGAACAGCAGGTATCCCCTGACTTCACCAACTGATCAGTAAGAGCCAAAACCCGAGGCAGGATGCAGGAACATGGGCATGCTCTGGGGAATGCTGAGATATTGACACCCATCAGGGTCTACTCACCCCCTCAAACCCCAAAGAGAATATTATTGTCATGGATGGTAGTACAAGGAGCCTTTGCACAAAAATGTTTATCCACAGAGAGTTTCTAGCATAATCTAATAACAGCAATAATTATCATTATTGCAGCACATAACAGTGTTCAGCCTGTACTAAACCCCCACAGATGACAACAAACCTGGAGGAGGCTGGTCCCTCTCCTGCCTTGAACCCTCAAGTGTACACGGGAGAGGGATGTGATGAATGCACTGCTTAGTGCAGGAGAAAAGCTGATGGCCATTGCCTGATCCAACTCTCGTCCAAGCTCCTGAGTTTCCTCATCCTTGGGGAACTTTGGGCCATTCTTTGACTTAATGATGGTGAATGCAAAAATCCCATCTGGACATTTTTTAATAGTTTTGTCTCCCAAGGATAAATCCCTAAAATACAGCAGACAGGTGGTTGAGTCTGGGCAACACTACATTGAATTCCACCTAACCCACTAGTAAGTGCAGTGACCAAAGTATGGAGGAAGTTTCCCAAACCTGACATGTTCAGGCCCAGCCATGGGCACCAGAACACTCCTGCAGTCACGTGAATGCAACCCCACGAGTATGGGAACGTGGGGTGTGCTCTGGAGCGAGTAGAGCCCAGACACCCTGCACCAATACCTGCTCCTCTTGGCTTGTTTTCTACGCAGTTGGCTCTCATCTCATCGAAAAATGACTATTCTTTCCACATACAGTACAAGGTGCAGGAAGCCACACAAGATCTTATCTGCAAGGGCATGTGCACTTGGGTGGTGTCTGCACTGACAATTTCTGCAATTTTCCCACGGTGGGGTTTGCAGCAGAGGAATTACCTTGTGCAGGAGAACTGCTTGGAGTGCTGAGGCAGGACAGTGGTTGCTGATGACTCCTGCTTTTGGCTCTGCTGGAAGCAAGCTGGGACAGCACAAACGCAGATATGTCTGTGCCTGACTGAGTGCACTATTTCTGAACACACAGTGAGGGAATTTCTGAAAACCCAAATAAATGAAACAACAAATAAACAAAGGAGATTTTGCAGAGGAGGAACCAATGTCAACTCCAAGAAAATCACAGTGATCAAAGCCTGGATAATGCCAGAAATAACTGAGTAAAAGGCACACCAGGTATTAATCATTAAGCACATCTGTTTTGTGTTTTGGAATCACTAATTTCAAACTTGCAGCTAATCAGCTTTGCTGAGCTCTCAGAGTGCATCACTGCACAGTGGATGACATCAGGTTTGATGGTTGCTTGCTTCCTGCTCAAAGGGCACTTCATACACAGCTGGCTGTGGGAAGGTCTGCAGAAACCAAGGAAACACGACATTCCTCAGGTTCACACTCAAGAGACCAGGAGAGTGAGACCATCAACATGGAGCAGTGACAGATTATTCCCCACCAAAGAATGTGAGGTAGAGGGAGAGAAGTACAAGTCCAGGTTGGAATATACAGAGGTGAGGGGAAGAGGGAACAGAAGCCAACCCTCTCTGATTTGTATCCCTCAGGTCACTCAGCAGTTTTAGACAGGGTTTAACTGCTCAGCTCATCCTCTGAGCATTGCCCACCTCCACCAGACCCAGACTCTGTACACCTGGATCTGCTGCACATCCCCAGGGATGTCCCAGAGCCCAGAAATTCTGGCAGTAGGAGCAGAATTCTACCATCTCATTTATTACTCCAAGCAACGCTGAAGCTCCTTCCCCAGCATTTCCCAGGCATAGCCCAGGGCAGAGGTGGCCCTGGAGGCTGGGAAGGGCAGCCCATGGCCCGTGGGCTGGCTCTCTCTGCTCCAGAGGGGCATCACTGGGCAGGCACTGTGCCACTACAGCTGTCCTTTAGCAGCAGGGTACGTTCAGAGGAAAAAGAGGTGGATACTAAAACATCATCATCTTTATGGGAGAAAAAACTGCTGCAACATTTTCCTTGGGCTTCTTAGATAATATGATTCTTATTTTAAAAGCAAAAAGAAAATACAAATGTACACACTTTAAAATATAGTAAGGGCTGAACAAGCCTTTGTGTAATTAAGGTGCTGAATGGAGGTAAGAAGCAATATCATAGACATTTTCCCTGGCCTGAGAACAGCTCAGAAAAAGCCAGAGTGAAGAAATCCAAAATCTGATTATCCATTAATGTGCTCAATCAATGCTAACACTGATCTCTACTGACAGATCTGCAAAGATACACTGTGTGTAGTCCAGCACTATGGATGAAGTAGGGCTACAAAAACCAATATCCATGACTCTGTTCAGAACATCCCTGCACTGAAACTGAAGGTCATGATGGGGATTGAACTGTCCATTTTTACACTACAGAGTATTTGGGCTCCTTTAAGCTTAACTCTGGTCAATCACTCTTTCCATTATGTCTGTAGCAGTATTGCTGACAAAAACTTGCAATTCTGTGTCTACACAGCTTTTTCTCTGGGTACTCCTACATATTTTATGCCAAATTTTAACTGAACTCTACCAGATAACCCACATTATCTTAATTGAAAGAGCAAACATTAACCAAATTTAATATATGAGCCTTCATTATTTCTAGAAATTGATGGATAAAACACTAGAAGAAAAAATATACTCTGCTTTTGAAAACAGAGAAATCTGAACAGACAGCAACTGAAAATCCTGTTAAAAATGAAATACTACTGGCTTCATCCAATATTCTTGTTTAAGAACCAAAGTGATGAAGAGGAGAGAACCTCTGACACAGAGGCTGGAGTGGGAGGTCTCTCAGGCCCAGGAATATTTCTGGTTGTCAGAGGCTAAAAAGATTATTTATTGTTTCCTTCCTAAACCCAGCTCCACTGCCACCTGTTCAGAATTTACTATAAAGCTGTTAAACAAGATGAGAACTTTGATGCTGACTATGAAAACAAGTTTCACTGTATCTGACCCGAGCAGCACTCACTGCTGATCCAGAAGCAAAGGAATTTGATTTTTTTTCTTTAAGCACAGCTATCTTTTTACCTTTATAAGCTGTTTAAAAAATGTAAATAAAATAACTCAGTGGACAATAGAGGGCATTCATCCCCCAGAAAGACAGCCGCCAGCCTTAGACATGAAATATCGCAGCACATTAAGTCATGAGACCCCGCTAATCAAAGCTGACAGGGCCCTGAATGTGATTTCTGCTGAGACTTAGCGATATCATGGGGTACTGAAGCATGCACAGCCTGCCAGACTGCCCCTGTTCATGTGACAATGGCTTTTATTCCCCAAAGGGGCCTGCGAGTGACAAGAGTCCCCTTTGTCTCTGGGCTCCCGCATTCGAAGTGCAAGAGAGGTTCATTCAAGCAGCCCCAGACACTCTTTGAAAGGCTGAAGTGTAACATAAGATGACCATGAAACACTAGCTTGCCTTCTGCCTACCCCTCATTCTTCTCCAGCACAGCCTGGCCTATTCAGGGCCTCTCGCAGCCCTGCTCGCACTGCATTACCCCCGGTCTGCTGAATCCCGGCATTGTCCCACCAGCACCCAGCGCCCTTCCCACACCTACACAGGGTGTCCTTCCCACACCAAAACACCCAGTGCCCTTCCCACACCAAACCACCCAGTGCCCTTCCCACACCAAACCACCCAGAGCCCTTCCCACACCAGAAACACCCAGTAACCTCCCCACACACACCAACTCCACCAGCACCCAGCACCCTCCCCACATCAAATCCACCCAATGCTCTTCTCACACCAAATCGACTGGCACCCTTCCCACACCACATCCATGTAGAGACCTCTTCACACAGCATTCATCCAGGGCCCTTCCCATAGTACATCCTCCTGCACCCAGCATCCTTCCTGCATGGTGTTCTCAGCACCCCTCCCCACACCAAGACCCCTGGCTCCCATCGCCCTTCCCACACTGCATCTGCCCAGCAGCACGGCTGGGCTCTGGCACCTCTGGCACAGCCCAGGCTGAGGGTGGCATGGAGCCATGGCTGGCTTCAGAGGGGTTCTGGGAAAGGGACAAGACTATTGTGCTTCACTGGAACTCCCTGAGTGGGAATGCTGAATCCTCCCATCTCCCCATGCCATGGGGACCACAATGAGCAGAGCTGAGAGCCCCTTGCTCTGCTCAAAGCTCTCACTGCTCCTCCAGCAGCTGCACGCTCCCATCACAAAAGAAAGATAAAACACCAGCAGCCCAGACACCTCAAAGCCCAGTTCTACATCCCTGCTTTTCCCCCGCTCCCAGTATCTGCCTGTTTCCCTGCATCCTGGGAGCACAGTGCCATCCGCTGGCGCTGCTCCCCTGCAGGTGCCTCCTCAGCACAGTCCATGCTGCTAAACCAGAACCTCCACCTGTCCCCAGTCTCCTCTCCTGTGCCCTGTGCCAGCACTGCCCCGAGCCCCAGGCCCAGCCTCCGACCAGCTCCCCCAAATCCAGGCATAAGGGAGGGCCAAAGGTGTTTCAGCAACAAACAACTGCCACGGCCATCCCCAGGGAGCTCTGGGATCTCGTTTTACAAAGGGAATGTTCTCCAAAACCTCCATGACGGAAAGGAGCCTTAACTCTCAGGGCAGAGGACATTCATGGTTTGCAAACAACAAAGGGAATAACCTGCTATAGAATAAAACACAGAATCTCAGACTGGTGTGGGTTGGAGGGGACCTTAAAGCCCAGCCAGCCCCACGCCCTGCCATGGGCACCTTCCACTATCCCAGGTGGTTCCAAGCCCTGTCCAGCCTGGCCTTGGACACTTCCAAGGATCCAGGGGCAGCCTCAGCTTCTCTGGGCACCCTGTGCCAGGGCCTCCCCACGCTCACAGGAAGGGATTTCTTCCCAATATCTCATCTAAATTTCTCCTCTTTTAGCTTAAAATACTTGCACTTGTCCTTTCATTATCTGCTCATTAAAAATGTCATCTCCCTCTTTTTTATAAGCCCTTTTAAGTACTGAACTGTAAAACTCCTGGGGTTTTATTGCAAATACAGCAAGACGATAAATAATGACAGTCAGGATTTGTATGGATTTCTGTCCTTTCAGGTGAGAGACTGAAGAGCCAACAATCCTACATGTGAGTCTGCTTCACTGCTCCAGCTGAGAGATGGGGAAGAGCAGGACAGACAGACACCCACAGCCACTGCAGTGCTCAGAGCCCCAGCTCCAGGTTGTTTAGGGTTAGTCTGACTTAGGTATGTTCAGTCCCCAGGGGCAGTAAAAAAGTTCCTGTTATTTTTGAGGAGAATTCTATTCATCCTTCTGGTAACAAAAGAAAGCTAGAAGAAAGCTATGGCTGAGAGTGAGAAGCTGTTGAGGTTTCCTGTTCTTCACACTGGGAATGAGCAGTAAATGAGCTCTGCTGTGAAAAAAAAAACAGAACAACAATTCCACCAAAAAAATGTAGAACTTTCCAAAGCTGAATCTAGAAGAAACTGCATTTCTAATGAAAACAACAAATATCTTTGGAGCTATGAACCTAAAAATCCCACTTGAATATCATCAAAAAAGACATTTCTGCTGTAATTGTCAAATATTCACATTCAAAAACATTTTGAGCATAAGACTAAGTCTCAACCTGGGAACTTCAAACCAAATACAAAATATCTTTGTTTCAGTATTGAAAGAAATCAGTAAGAATGGGATTCCAGGATGTCACCTGGGAATTCAGCTTTATTGAAGAACAGAATTTTAAGAATGCTGTTTGAGTTTTACTTTTGCTAAACAAGGTCAAGTTGTTATACACCATCTAAATGAACCATGCTTCTGGGAGAAAAACAAACCCTTTTGCCTTTAAAAAAGAAAGATCACAGAATGTTGGGAGGGACCTTCAAGACCATTCAGTTCCACCCCCTGCCATGGGCAGGGACACCTTCCACTACCCCAGGTTGCTCCAAGCCCCATCCAACCTGGCCTGGAACAATCCCAGGGATGGGGTGACCATGCCAGAGATGCTGCAGTGCTGAGATGCTGCAACATGCAGAGATCCTGCAGTGCTGCACACCAGATCCTGGGTGTGGTGAACTACTGCCTGTGTCAACCATCCAGACACAGATACAGGAGATGTTACACATTTGGAATATGAGCCTCAGTGGTAAAGAGGCTTCAAAACTCCTCCAACTGAGACCTGAGGTTGGGGCAATCACATGGGACCAGTGAGGTTTTCCAAGCTCTCTAGCTGCAGGTAGGCTAGAGGTAGCACATGAGGTCTATGACCAAGGACTAAAATCCCTTCTTTTCTTGCTAAGGACAAGGAAAACAAAAGGAACACAACCATCCCCTTAAATTCTCCAAATTAAAACCTATTAACCTATTACTTTCAAAGGTCAGCAAATGAGTGGAGGGAGGATTCCCTGGCATTCTGTCCTCAGTCAGCAGCAAAGCCGAGGTTGAGCCCAGGCTGCTTCTGTACATGGGAAGAGCACGTTAAGCTGCAGCATTCACAGCATGCAGCTGCTGGGATGAAATGGAATTCACATTGAAATGCATCCATAAGAAAGGACACAGACATTCACAGAGAGCTGGCAAGGTAAATTTATTTGAAAGACATGACCCACCTCTTTGTAATTGCCCTGGAGATAAAGATGACTGACATGTTCAAGCAAACAGTTCCGGTCCGCTGTGTGGAGCTGGTAAATGCTAATCAGGGGGTCAAGCAGATTAGCTGGGCACTGGGAGAGCATTCCAAGCACACGGGTCTGCAGCTTCTTCAGTTTGGTGCCAGACTTCAAAAAACAACCAAAAAACAATCAAACACAGGTTTGGTAAAGATGGCTGCGATTCAACAGTGGTTGCAAACGCAGCTTGTTTAAACAGAGTAAGCAAATTCCTCTGGAAGGGATTCTCCAATTTCCCCATGGAGTCTGCAGGCAGAAATCAGAACAATATGATACACATTTTTTTCACGGCACCCACTTTAAGAACATGAAATGTTTGTCGGGTAATTCTGGAGAAGGGATAGGGCTTTGTGCAAAAGTGAAATCTGAAACTGGAAAAATGCCTTCTGTGCTAACAGAGCTCTTCAGAAATTCTCCCCTCTAGTTCCCAGCAGAAAATCTTTGAATCCAGCGACTCCCCTCCAGGGAGATCTCACCTATCAGGCATAAAAATTCCATTTTCATTCCCAGGCTTGCTGCTGGGTGCATGAAGGGTAGGGAAAGCAAAAGCACTATCAAAAGATGCACAGACACAGGTATTAATCCTTGTGTTCCCATGTGATCATTCACTCATGACATAGGAATTTCAGTGCCACTAGCACTTCACTGCACTTAGTCAATCCTGTAATGGCAGAGCTCAACACTGAACCAGAGCCATTTGGAAAAATGGGAAAGGAAGCAACACAAACATAAAAGTATCCTGCAGTTCAGAGCCAAAAGCTTACAGGAAAGAGAAAATCTCAGTAGATCAGAATATCTGAAGGCAGAAGGAATGGTAAACATTAGGACATATAATCTAATGACCCAGCTTTACAGAACTCATCATTCAGCTGCTGAAAAGGCAGGCTATTCCCATTTTCTGCATTCCCACCATATGGCAGGAATTAAGCAATCCTACAGTAACTGGCTTCTATTTGCAGAGCTGGAAGAACACACAGAGCAGATTTCTGCAACTGGGTTTCTCCTGACAGCAGGGATATGGGTTCCAGTGGGAGAGCCTCTGGCCTGGAAAGGCTGCAAGAGCAACACTCGATCAAAGTGGTTTGATCTGGAGAGATGGAAATCCCAACTTTGGACGGGAAACAGCTCTGGCAGCACAGGTCCCAATATGATTTCATTTTCAGGCCAGCATGCCACAGATAATAACATCTCACTGTGAGTTTCACACCACAGATAATAACATCTCACTGTGAGTTTCACACCTTGTCACACTCTGTAAAAGGCTACAGAGAAGACACTGGACTTTGGAATAAAGTGAAACTAGAGATACTTGAGGAGTATTAAAATCAATTGCTCTCTCCTCTTTCCCAGCTCTGTTGCTTTCTCTTTTTCTAACCTGTGGGACAGTAGGATGTGCTTTTATCCAAAGCTGCAGCTCCGTGGTGATGCAATACCCCAGGGAATGCCCTTTCCCCTTCCAATCACTGCTGCTCTCCAGCATGGCCAGGAGTCCTGCCAAAGGGTCCTCCAGTCTGGCAAAGCCCCGCCTGATTTCTTCCTTGAGCTGCCGAGATACAAAACCACATTGTCATGTACAAAAAGATTAGTGAATCCTCCCTTCCCCCAGCTGAACACAAAGCTTTATTTTTTTTTTAATTTAATCTATTCAGAGAGGTAACTGTTGCTATTCAGCCACCATCCGTGCCTCCAGTGACTTTTCATGTCATTACAGATTCCTTCATGGCTCACTGCACCTCCAACCCAATGGGAAAAGCAGCAATTGTCCACACTAATTATCCCATAAAGACAGAGAAGTTGTTCTGTGGGGCAGACAAAGGGGCTTGGAATTTGGGGGAGGGGGAGAAAAGAATTGAGCTAGAGAGAGGGGTGTTATTGGGAAAATGGCAATATTGAAGGTAGAGAAGTGGGCTCAAAAACCTCCTGATCTTCTAAGATACCTACAAGGAGTAGTACAAGAACCCCTCCTCATGGTTGCACCACAAACCTGCATATTTGACCTGATGCCCACTGCAGCTACAATAGTGCCCATAATTGGAATATTTGGGAGTCTCAAAATAGTTTGGATTTTACACTCAGATCACAGTGAATGAAATATCTGAGTTCATATTCTGTCAGATTGTCATCCTCCAAATCTGAGTTCCTTCCCCCAAAGCTCCCTGAGCACTTCCTGCCCCTGCACACCTCCATGAGCCTAAAGGCCCCACAAAGGGGCTCAGAACATGGGAAAACTCCATGCCATAAATCTTAGGAATCCCAGGGTGATGTGTTTAGAAATGTGAAGGAATTGGACCCTCACTTTGTGAATATTAATAGGCTACTTACTCTCCATCTGGTAGAAGTGATAAATTAGCAGTACTGAGCAATATCTCTATAATGTTTACATTAGAAATAGTTTCCAGGGAGCTGGGAAGGTTGGCAGGGTGAGGAAGTGGCATCCTCAGTACCCACACAGGACCTCTCACTGCATGGTACATCACCACCATGGAGAAGGGTGAGAGCAGAGACAGAAAACAAGAAATCACTGAGAGCAGCTGCTCTCGTTCTTTTCTGGCTAAAAAGCCAAATTGAAAAGATGCTCATTCCTGCTGCAGCCAGAACTTGTAATTTACTGGATTTCATGGGCCCATTCAGAGCTTCCAGTGGAAACAATATAAAGTTTGAAGAACGACATGGAAAACAAAATAAAATCTACAGAAAATTTGCCAATTAATTTTTTTTCCCTTTTTTTTCCATCAACAATTTTTTACTGGAAGACAGTTGTTTCCCAGAGTGTCTTTCATGTCTGGAAAATCCACAGAACCTATAGTTTATGACCAAAACGGTTTCTTTCTCACTAGGCTATCAAAGGCAGTATGAAAAAGCTGATGACTAATGAAGATGAGTCTTTAGAT
This sequence comes from Illadopsis cleaveri, assembly GCA_013399915.1. Taxonomy (NCBI): domain Eukaryota; kingdom Metazoa; phylum Chordata; class Aves; order Passeriformes; family Timaliidae; genus Illadopsis; species Illadopsis cleaveri. The sequence goes on from VXBB01010833.1 coordinate 170,848, forward strand.
AAGAGATTTCTCCCTGTAAGTGATTTTCCCTGTGGCAAGAGTTTGTGATGTTAAACACAGGGCTCCAACTTTGCTGGGAGATGCAGCAGAAGGCAAAGACAAGCTCTGATCCAACCACAAACATCCAATACAACAGCCAAAGGAAAACAAAGCAACTCGCCAACTCCAGTGCACTGTTTGGAAATGGCTTTTTTCCCCCCAAAGTCCCACTTCAACACAATTGGCGCTTCCACCACCCCGCTCAGCACCTCCTTGGGCTGGAATCTGAGCCGAGGCTCTGGCAGGATGGGCTCTAGCAGACACCAGGTCCTGCTGGCACAGGCAGAGCAGCTCCCAGCACTGACACCATCGCCAGCAGCACAAACTGTGTTCATCTGTACTGACACTGGTCTTCGTACCAGTGAGACTGTGATGAGCTGGGAAAAAGCTTCCTTCCAAACCTCCCAGCAAGCCTTCAGCTATGGCATCTATAGTCAGAGGGGGAAAGGCAGAGAACAAATAGGGCACCGTGAGACACCTAAACCAGAGAGGAAAGAGTGCTATGCTGCCTGGCTCTCCAGAAAGGGATTCCTCTCAAACTTTTTTTTATAATTGCCATTTCCATTTCAATTGATTCCCATGGCAGGGAATGCTCCTCGGGGGATTTCTACAGCCTGACAGATCATGGGAATAGGAAAATGTTGCTGATGCTCAAACTACACACTCCTTTATTCAGCTTTGGTCGCCTGTTTCTAGTCCTGCAGCTCCAGGCAGTCTGCTGATGCTTCCTGGTTATTCCCAAACTGTCATTCCTATGTAGGAAATGACCATTTCGTATACACATTCCAGAACTGGGGTCATGCCATGGCAGACACATTCCTGCCCATGGTCACTGACTTGAGATCAAGGGGCTGATTTACCCCGGCTCATGGACAATACTGACCTACAGGCACACACAGCAAGAGGCAGAGATGGCATTGGGGCAGGCTGAGCTGGATTTCAGTCAGCTTATCTCAGTTATTTGGGTTGGACATTTGGGTGGCAGCAGTAGCACAACTGACCTGAGCTGCACACAGAGGGCAGAGCAGCTCAGTCCCTCAAAAGAGAGTCCACAGTTTCTGTGTGGGTGCACAGGCCTGGGCATGGATCAGCCCGTCCTGGTGACAGCGTGACGAGCATGAGTCAGAACCCACTTGGGACATTCCTGCTGTGTCCCCCCACAGCAACTGGGCCCACCACAGCCCTCCCCATTGCTTCAGAAAGGCCTTCCTTGGGCACCCTCCAGGCTGAGAAACACCCTCTGCCCAGCACACACCTCTGCAAACCCCTCTGGGGACCTGCAAACCCCAGGTGCCACTGGGGTGACCAACAGAAGAGAGATGTGGAGCTGTAGGAGTGAATTTAAAGGAGGCCACTAAGTTGGTCTGAGGGCTGGAGTCCCTCTGCTCTGGAACCAGGCTGGGAGAGCTGGGGGTGCTCACCTGGAGAAGGCTCCAAGGAGAGCTCAGAGTCCCTGCCAGGGCCTAAAGGGCCTCCAGGAGAGCTGGAGAAGGACTTTTGATAAGGACATGGAAGGACAGGACAAAAGGGAATGGCTTTCCACTGCCAGAGGGCAGGGATAGATGGGATATTGGGATGGAATTGTTCTCTGAGAGGGTGGGCAGGCCCTGGCACAGCATGCCCAGAGAAGCTGAGGATGCCCCTGGATCCCTCGAAGTGTCCAAGGCCAGGCTGGATGGGGCTTGGAGCCATCTGGGATAGTGGGAGGTGTCCCTGCCCATGGCAAGGGGTGGAACTGGATGGGCTTTAAATTCCTTCCCAACCTAAACCAGTCTGCTATTCCATGGATCCTAGGGATCCTCCAGATTTTCCACCCCCAGCAGAATCACTGCAGTGTTTTCTGCCAAAGGACATGTCCATGGGAGGCTTTGCCTTTTCCAGAGTATTTTTTCTCCCAATCCACATACACATCCCATGGCACCCAGTGCAGAGACTTTGATGATTTCTCTTTCCTGTTGTTGTTTTGTGGAATTAACCGCCCTGCAGACCTAAAGGATAATATTTTTTTCCTCCAAGTCTAACAAAACTCGATGGAAAGCCCAAGGCTTCAGAGTTGCTGAGCTCAAGTCTCTGCCAGTGAGTGACCATTTGGAAAGGCACCTCTCATACTGGGTTTCCAGTTGTTTATTCCAGCTGGCAACCACAGACTGCTAGTAATGGAAAGTCTAAGAGCAGCAGCCCAGGACAGTGACTAAGCACTGCAGACACCCAGGATGGAGCACGTCCACCAGGTCTTCAGCCACGCTGGCCACTCCACACAGGACACGCTCCATGTGGTTATGTGGGAGCTGCAGGGCTCTGGGCCTTCTAGAAAAGGAACCATCTCACTTCTGAACCTGCCTGAGTAGCACAGAGTTAAACACAGAAAACTCACCCCTCAGCTGATGCATCTGCTGGTTTTGTTAGTTTTCAAGCTTCCAAACTTAGATGAAATATATTTTACTGCCTATGAAAAATCTCCATGTAGAGCCCATAGGTTGCTGTATAAAAATACAGCCCTAATTTTAGACAGCAGTGTAAATGGCATTCACCACTCTAAAAGGCAAAACCAAGCCAAATCAGGAAAAAAAAAAAAAAGAGTACCTCAAATATGAAATCTTTGATATATCCACTTGGCAAAAAGCACTTCTCTACCAAGTTCAACTCTCATTTATTCAGTTACTAGCAATATTCTTCTCCCTCTCCCCAAGACTCTCCATTTAATGAACAAAAAAAGTGTTTAAAACATAACAGAAGAAACTTCGATTTTCTTTCCTTCTGTAACTCAGCCCTGGAAACTCCAGCTCTTTGCTAGGATCCCCGGAGCTGCCCCCCATCACACAAAGCTACTTTTTCTTTTCCTTGTAGCTGCAAATGCAGAGGCTCGTCCCCTGAGTGCTGGAATGAAAGCAGCCATGAAGGATGGCGGGTCTGACCTGAGCGTCCTATGCCTGGACATGCTCTGCATCCAGAGGAATGCTGTGTGCAGGGCTCAGTCTTACCTTTCCCAGCTCATGCTTTGTCCAGAGAAGCTGAAGGGTTTTCAGCAGTAGGAGTGGGTCCTGGCCTGGAGGAGGGGGAAGAGAAAGAGAAAAGGAGGGAGAAAAACAAAACAAAACAAAACAGATTTATTGGCTCTGTAGAGGCAGCCCAGACACACTGGGGCATTGTTTCACCCCAGAGAAATCAGCTACTCCATGCTGGAAACCACCAAGCTCCAACTGCCAGTCAGGATTAGTGTGTAAAACCCTGCACTCTGAAATCCTAATAAAATCACAGCCAGCAGCCAGACACGGCTTTAACTCAGCACCCTGTGGGCTCCTGCACTCCAAAGCTGTGCTGCTGCAGTTCCAGCCCAATCTTGCTGCTACTCCATGCCCTGCCCACCCCCACCCTCCCCACAGGAAACCCAAGGGTCCTGGAAGAGCCAGCACCTTGTGCGGGTCAGGAGGGATGATCAGCACAGGAGTTTTTAATGCATGGCTCTGCAGTGGAAGCTCTTGGCAAGCTGGGGATGGAGGAGGGAGTGGGTGACTTTGCGCCAGAACAGGGACCTGGGTGTGTGCTCAGGGGTGCTGCCCTGCCAGGCTGGACAACAATGGGGCTGCAGTGGGATTCAGCCAAGAGGGTGCCTGAGGAAGAGGGAAGATGAAAGGCTGATGTGGTGAGTGGCAAGACTAAACAAAGAGGGATCAAATATTTCAAAAGAAGGTTATTTGGAATTTTCCTCTTACTTTTCACCTAGTTATTGCAGAACTTGCATTCAGTTGTTCTTTTGTGTGTTATCATTCCTCATACAGTCAATCATCATACCATTATTCATCATACCAATATTCATCACACCAATACTTCTAACGAAATTGTTTAGGAATATTTCATTTTAAAAGCAGTAACATGTTTGATATCTGATTCTACTCAATTCACCATCATTTACTTACAAAACCACCATACAAAATATTCTGAATGAAAATCATCTGCAGCATCAACATTTTAAACGTGAAGAATGAATTTAAAAATCTGAATGAACTCTCCAAAACCACTCCTCCTAATGCACCTCTTCTTATGCTTTCATACAGCCAAAAGAAAAATGTTAAACTGAAAAGGAAACTTCCTTTCAATCACCTTCTGTGTTTTACAATTCCTAAAGAGCTCATTTCCAAATGCTAGATTTCATGCTCAGTATCCCATCACACTTCATATTTCAGGTCACAAAAAACTCCCTCAGCTGGGAAAAGCTCTACCTCATCCAGCTGAACTCTGAGGCATTGCATTTATAAAATATTTGAAGTAGCAAGCTGATTACTGGTTGAGCCAAGAGCATGATAATATTCCCATTATCCACTAACCTCTGGGAAACACCAGCCAAATTAAAAATGCCACATTTACAATTCACAAGATAATATTTTCTCTCATCTCTGGTTGTTCTGAAATGTTGAACTCTCCAAACACTGGCTGTTCTCAGCTACTTCTCCTCCTTTGGAAAAAGAAAAGGCTCCATTTACACCAAAACAGAAGAAAAGCCAGATCTCTTCTCCCCAGTAAATTAGCAAATTACAGTCAAATTCAGTCCATGTGTGTGTGCATATCTGCACACTCTCCTCTTGGCCTGACTCCCAAAGAAATTTATACACACACAGGAAAAAAACCGAGAATGCAACACAGTGTGTAACCAAATACACTGTAAATCTCAGCTGTAATTAATGCAGGGAACAGGCTGGAATGATACAGGAAATGAGAGCAGTTAGGAGAGCAGTGTTTCACTTCAGATACAACCAATAATTCAACTTGTTAAAAGCTTTCTAAACCTCAGTCAACAAATCCAGCCCTTTTTTTACTGACTGTTTCCTACCTTACCTCCCTGCCACTGAAACCCGAGCTGATACAGCCAGAGGAAAACATCTCTGTGGTCAGTTTTAACCAGGTCAGTGGTGCCAGCGTGGCACTGCGCAGCCACAGGTACACAGGGACACAGAGCCAGGCTCTGAACACACCCAGAGGTGGATTATTTCCACAGAGCACTCCTGGACCACAACATCCACTCCGGGCTCCTCAGCACAGGAGGGACACAGACCTGGTGGAGAAACTCCAGAGGAGAAGGCTCTAGGGAGACCTCAGAGCCCCTTCCAGTGCCTAAAGGGACTCCAGGAGAGCTGGAGAGGGACTTGGAACAAGGGCCTGGAGGGACAGGACAAGGGGGAATGGCTTCACAATGACAGAGGGCAGGTATTGAACAAGGAGAGAAACTGAGAAATCTGCTGGTATCTGCACAGGGCTGTTCCCTTTCTCACCTGGTGAGACTTCTGGGAATCTAAGGATGAGGCACAGTCAGGGGCTAAACATAACAAAATAACACACAAGCAGTTGCTCCCAGAGCCAGACATAAACAGGAGAGCAAAGCCACCTTGTCCCCTTGTCTCATCCCATCAGAGCGAGGACACTGCCATTCATGCTGGACCTGGAGCTATTGCATCCAGTTACTCTCCAGATGAGATGGAAGATGGAAATGTGAAGGTCTACATTGTCTGGTCTCCTGAAAGAAATGAACAATTCATCTGCTCTGTCTCCTGCAGGACCTCTTTGGAGGATGTCCTCCTCATGGTTCTCCTGGCACCCCTAAAGAGTGAAAAATTAGTATCTTTGACATGGGTAATTAATCAGTAACTACTGCTATACTCCAGCGGGGTACCAGACACATCCAAGAAGGAAGAAGAGAAGCAGCAATAAACTAACACCAGGACATCCAAGGAAAAACAACAGGACCATACAGAAAGTTTCATAAGCCTTCCAGAAAAACCTCGAGAGTGGGCAGCTGCTCCACACAGCAGGAAGTGAGGGAGAGGTACAAGGGAAGGAGGGATTAAGTGAAGTGACTGAAAACCAAGTGGTCAGAAATGAACCACAAGTGCATCTAGGCTCAGCTCTGGACAAGAACAAAGCAAGGATGGGGCATGGTGGCCAGAAAAACCCCATCATTCCCACCAAGGACACCCAGAAGCTCCACTGCTAAAGAGTAGTTCAGTCCTGCAGAGTGACCTACATCCTGAAGAGATATCCAGCTAATAGCAAGGGGCATTCAATGAACCAAATAAAAACAAGGGTGCAAAACAGCACAAAAACCGCAGTGTGGGAAATCAGAGAACACCAGCTGTGAGCAGCTGAGGAGGGTCAGGAGACATGTCCCAGGCAGCTGAGCCCATCCAGTTCCTAGACTGAGCTCAAGAGAAAGTGCTCAGTCTGATACTGACCCTTCACAGCTCCCAAAAAGGGGGTTGCAGACCTTAAACCAGCTGGAAAAGCCTCACCAAATCAAGGTTAGAGCACGCTGGTGGAGATCTCAAAAAGACACATCTGCACCCACTCCAACAAGACACAAAAGACCTCAAGTTTTGGCACTGACAGTTTCTCCCAATAGCATGTTCCTGTTTTAAACATTTTATATTAATATATTTTCTTTGAACGTTTTTCATTCTGAAAGTGAATGAGTTCTGCCCTGAACTGGTACCAAAATTGCAGGAGATGGTAAATCAAACGTCTTCCAGTTCTCAAGTTCTGTGGTTACATTTCAAAACCATATAAACCACATGGCTTATATTTTTGAATTAGAAAAGTGCCTTTAAGGAAAGCCATAAACTACTTTCTGTTCATTCTCTCCATTTCCTTTGTGCATCCATCACTCAAACCCTGCTGTGATTACAACAAAAGCGGTGCCTGGGGGCTGGTGAGGTAAGCACTGGATTTGCTGGTGAGGCTTGCAGTGGTGTCTTTGCAAAATTCTGCTGCATTATTCACCAGTGCAGCTGAAGCGCCCTGGGAAGAGAGCCCCACGTTCTGACTGAGCCTCCTTGTGTCTCTCGCCTGAGGAAAGGTTAACATCCAACCCCAGAGGAGGAATTTCCCAAGGAAAAAACCTCCTCATACTTTCTTTGTGCCCAAAGCCATTAAATGCCAAAGCCATTGCAGCCCAAAACCTGGAAGATTTACAGTCACCATAAGAAAAGATACTGAATAAAAAAAAAACAACCCCAAAAAAGGTGGAAATAGGGAGTGAAATGCAGGGTCACAGCCCCCAAACTGTCACAGCAGAAAGTCATGGACAGGGAAAGTCAAGAACAAAATGTTTATGAATCACAAATTTATGGAATCACAGAATATCTTGAGCTGGAGGAGACCCACAGGGATCATCCAGTCCAGCCCCTGTCCCTGAACAGACCCCCCAACAATCCCACCCTGGGCATCCCTGGCAGTGCTGTCCAAAGGCTCCTGGAGCTCTGGCAGCCTCGGGGCCGTGCCCATTCCCTGGGGAGCCTGGGCAGTGCCCAGCACCCTCTGGGGGAAGAACCTTTCCCTGATCTCCATTCTGACCTTGCCCTGGCACAGCTCTAGCTGTTCCCTGGGCGCTGCCCCTGTCCCAGAGCAGAGATCAGGGCTGTCCCTCTGCTGCCCTACAACAGTTTTGTTTTCTTTAGACATCCAGCTTGTCCCTCTGCCCTGCAAGTTAACAAAATTTTAATAAATGTTTAATGGAATATCCAACAAATCCAATTCACCCAGAAAACAATCAGTGAATTTTTACTATTACTTATTGTTTTGGGTGCCTTCTGCCCCAATAAATCCCTGGAATCTGTTCTCAGTGGAAAGTCCTGCCTATCTCAACATGTCTTTGAGAGGTATTTCTGAAAGGAAAACTAAAATTCAAGGTATTTCCATGTCCCCCTTATGGCAGGTGGCCCTTTTGGACTTTAATACTCCAATACCTCAATGAAAACAATGCACAAGCTGGGGGGTTGGGTGAGCAGCACCATTCACCCTGCTCCTGTTCCAGTAGCATGAGGGGCACACCCACTCTGGGTCATTTAAATTGCAGGTGAGGACAAACAAATTGTGTGTTATGTGTGAATTAATCAAAGTCTCTTATCCAAACCTAGTTTGTCTCAATTTTGTTCAGAAGTGGCTGCAGCTCACACCAAGTTTGTGCTGGTTTTGCAGAAGAACAGCCAACAGTAAGAATATCACTTAGAGCAAAAATGAATGGATACATTTTCTAGTGCCCAAATTTGAACCTCTGCGGACAAGCTTATCTAATAAAAAGGCACACAACTCCTCTGTAGAAACCCACAGATTGTGACACCTTCCAGGTGTTCATGCTGTGCTTCCATTAATGAGCACTTGTAACATTAATAAACCTTTCAGTTTATTACCATGAAGAGTCAGCACTTGGTGATTGATCCCAATCTCCACTGACTGCAGTGATGAGTCCCCCACTAAAGACTGAAATCAGCCAGAGGTGTTCCCTGTACTGCTCAGGTAGCACTGCCTGCAGGGACAGGTAATGCTGCCAGGACAGGCTGCTCCATTTCCACCACTGAATCCAACAGAGCCAAATTTACAAGAGGATCAGTTCCCACAAAACCATTTCAGAAACAATACATTGCTCTGCTTTAGCACCATTTCCAGAGCTCCAAGACTCTCTCCCCATCCCAGCAACCCATTCCTTCACTGTGCCTGCCACAAAAGGGAAATATGCTTGAGAATGTGTAACTGTGCATTTAGCTGAACTCACACAGCAAGGAAATGAAGCAAGAAGATGGAGAGAGTCCTTCTTTATCTGGCCTGTCTGGCTCACTCCAGCCTTGGCTCAGTGTCCAGTTTCAGCTGCTGCTTCCTGATCCACAGAGCTTTGAACTCAGCTGCACCAAGCCCTTCACATCTCAGGAGGGAAGGAACCGCACCAGCCACTGCAGTCCTGAACTCCTCACACCACACACCTCCCCTGTAATTTTAACATTAAAGACAGAGCCTTTGGGGAAGCCTGGGTGTCCAGGTTCACCAAGGGAAAGAAAGGCATTTCTTACTTGTTCCTCCAGCTCTCATCCACACATTTGGATTCCCCTTCTGCACTAATGCAATCAGTGGGAAGATCTACACCAGACAGGAGGGGAAAATATCCCAAAACGCTCTGAGTTCCTCACATGTAGTCACCTAACTGCGAACATCAACTCATTCTCAGTCACCAGAAACTTCATGTAAGATGAATGGTTACACATTTCTTCATTCATCAACCAGCTGTGACTGCTCTGTTTCTCCAGCCCAGTGATGACAGCCACCTCCTGCTTGCCAGGAGAGACATGAAGGCCCTTGCAGCCTCTCTACAGCAGATGAGGATTCCCACAGCTGGGACGGGTACTGAAATAAAAGGGTCACATCACCTAACACACTGCCACAAGCTGGCCCAGGCATCCCTGGGAACTGCAGAACTAGTTTATGTTTTGCTCATAGGTCAGATGGAAAAGTCACCCTGGACTGATTACCCCAGCCTAGTTCTCTGCCTGTATCGAGAGCAGGGCGAAAGCTTTATTCCAATCCAACTGAGATGGTTGTTTCACTCAGCACAAGATATTTTGCTTCACTTTAGGGAGGAGGTCAGTATCTAGAGGCTTATCTTTCTGTGGTTCTTTATCATCTTCCAGACAGACCTGGTTTAAAAGAAACTTCTAACTCAGTGATGCACCTTGCAAGGTACAGGCCAGCAATTCCTCCACGAGTCTCTGGTTTAGATCTACTCTGTTAATGTACTAACATGCAATCATGTACCACAGAATTAGTCCTACTGCATGTGTGTTCTCCAATATCCTTGCATAAGCTTACACCAAGCACACAACCACAGAATGGCTGGGGCTGCATCTGGCTCTGCAGGCAATATTCATCTCATGTTCCTCATGTGGTTCTTCTAGACAAAAGCCAGAATTCCTCAGGTACCATTAGCTGAGCCCACACTTTCCTGGGATCACTCTGTGAAGCCATACCTTGGTCTGTGCTGCTGAATACATCATTATTGAAAAGTCAGATTTAAGAGCTCAGACAGAAATATGGTGGAGAATGAGGTGCATAGGGAGAACATGGAGAAACTGCCCTGCTGGAGAGGGAAAAGGGAAATGAACAGTGTACTGAAAGCAAGAGAAGTTTTTCTAGAAAAGAAGCCAGCCTTTATCAATGGCAATAAAAATCATTCTGTAACTAAGGGCAAGTGAGATCCTTTCCATTCTGAGAAATTTGAGTTATGAAAACATAATAGGAACCCTCAGCATTTGGCTGATACATGCTCCATTTCTAAGTGAGTCAGAAGTTCACATTCTTCTGCTGCAGCCTCCCAACCAAAAACAATCCCCACACTTCAAGCACAAGAATAATAAAGCACACATATGCTTCTTATGAAACAATCCTTACAAATAACCATGCCTTTTGTTTTCATAATGGCTAAAATTCATCATTACCCGCCCCCCAAAAAAGCAAAGATCAAACAAAATGCACTCTCATTAAAAGAGAAGGCTCGCTTGGCTGAGCACAACAGGCAGTGACATTGTGCTTTTATTTTCTTCCCGCATTTTGTCAATGGAGAGACTAGAGGGCTGCTCCCCAGGCTCTGTGGGGCAGGGCTGGCTCAGCACAGCACCACCCCAGTGCTCCAAACAGGGGCTCTCCTCCCCTTCTCCCCACATCAGTCCCGAAAACACCCACATTCCTCTCCCTCCCAGAGTATATGGACACCTGAGCAACAACAACACGAAATCCCAGACTGGTTTGGGCTGGAGGGGACCTTAAAGCCCATCCAGNCCCAGGGAACAATTCCTTCCCAATATCCCATCCATCCCTGCCCTCTGGCAGTGGGAAGCCATTCCCTGTGTCCTGTCTCTCCATCCCTCGTCCCAAGTCCCTCTCCAGCTCTCCTGGAGCCCCTTTAGGCCCTGGAAGGGGCTCTGATGTCTTCTCCAGTACTCTTCTCTTCTCTGACGTCTTCTCTTCTCCTGATGAGCACCCCCAGCTCTCCCAGCCTGGCTCCAGACCAGAGGGGCTCCAGCCCTGGGAGCGTCTCTGTGGTCTCCCCTGGACTCTCTCCAGCAGCTGGATCTTTCCTGGACTGGGCCCCAGGGCTGGGGCAGCTCTGCAGGTGGGGTCTTACCTGAGCAGGACAGAGGGGCAGAATCCCCTCCCTCAAAACACCTGGGCACCACACCCAGCACAGGAGCAGAGGGTGCCCTTCAGAGCTGGTGCCAACTCAGCAAATAAAAATGAAACCTCACCAAGGAGTCACCCAGCTCTGGGACATCCTTGCAGTACCTGGGCAGCAGAAACTTCCCTTGCCCAGGAGTGAAGGAGCCTGTCCCACACTGCCAGAACAAGGGTGACAGCACCTCAGGCACACAGAGGTCATTTGGGGACGCTTTCAGTGCACGCTGGGTGGACAAGAAGTGCAGCAATTTGTACAGAAATAGAAATTCTAAAAATAACACCAAGAGGTTGCTTTCTAGGCAGGTAATGAAGTCCAACTCCATAAAAGCCTAAAAATGTAAGAATCATAAACCTTCTGCAGGTAATTGTCAACACTTTCACATGGTTTCCTCTGTCAGATGGGCTCTAAGCTCAGTGTCAAGGGCTCTGCAGTACTAGGATGACAATCTCTGGCACAGGACAGTGGGGACGCACATGAGAGGGGAGGACAGAACTGCAGCCCCTCATTCCCTTCCCATTTTACACCTCTCCCTCCACCCTCATGGCCAGACACAGCCAGAGGGGTGGCTCAAGGCCCTGAGCTCGGTGGATCCCCATCCTGACCAAACCAGGGTTTGTACTCTCGTGTTCAAAACTGTTTAGACAAACTCCACAGTTTCATCATACAGTTTTTATTTTCCTTCAAAAATTCAGCCAGGCTACCCTTACTTCCTTTAGGTACCAGCTCCATGCATTTTTTCAGTAATAAAGAGAATTAGGTTTTGTTCACATAAACCAACTCAGTGTTGAAGAAAGGGTGAGGAGCGAGTCACCATGTTCCCAGAAGGAGGACAACAGTGCTGTGGAATGAGCCCTTCCTCACATCCCACTGTCCTGCCAACCTCCTCAGACCAGGAACAGGAGAATCTGTCACAGCTAGGGTGCCAGTTAATGTCCTTACACTGAGTTAATGGCACTAATAGAAATGGAAATTCACTTGAAAAACATCTAAAACAGTACTCCAGAAAACTAACAATTTCTTCTTTCCAACTTATCAATCCTGCAAAGGGGAAGAAAACTGATATTGTCCAGGATAAAAGGGGAAACTTCTTAATTATGTAAGAGACTGAGACTGCCAGGAACAGCAGCGGCCCCAGAGGACTCAAGCGCACGATGGGAAAGAATCATCAGATCCAGAGTACTATCACAGAGCTCAAATGATATCTATTTTTTTGCCTCCAGACATCTCTGGAAATCCCCAAGTTCTAAACCTAACAACCTTTAACTGTGAGTCCTAAGTAATTTTATATGAAAAAACCCACCTGGTAATTCTAAAAAGCTGTAGTACGTATTTTGAAGCCATCCAACTTTCTTTTGAGAACAGTAAGAATAGTTTGATTCTTGTATTAAAGACATTCCCACCTTTTCTTCTGCCAGTTCCTCACCTGAGCACATTTCAGCAGCACCACAGATACTGAATGGGGGCAGGGCCTCTCCTGTTGCAAGGTGAGCGTGTAGGATGGTCATGTGGCTGAGCCAGCCAGGCTTCTGGACAGAACCAGAAGTGCTGGGCAGTGGAGGAGTCACCAGCCTTGCAAGTGTTCAAAAAAGGTGAAGATGTGTCACCTGGTGACATGGTCACATGTTTATTCAGGTAAAAAATGTGGAGGAGACACATCTGTCCAGGCTGAATCAAGCTCTCCAGAGGCAGAGGGAAATTGCTGCTTTGCTTATGTTGAATAAAACAACGGTTAAACCCCTAAGTAAAAAGAATTTCTCCTTCCTCTGGCTAATTACATCTCAGAGTGGTAAATTAAAACTCCATCTCTGGTAGAATCCCAGACTAGTTTGTTGGAAGTTTGTTAAAGACCGTTTCATTCCAACTCCCCTGCCATGGGCAGGGACACCTTCCACTAGACCAGCGCTGGCGCTCAGCATTATCAGAACCTTCAAACAATTTGTTCTTCATCCATATTTCTGCAGCGGATTTTGAAAATTCCACCTTGAGGTGCCAGGAAAAGTTCCAATCACTCCCAAATCCTAAATCTCCCTCCACACACAGAGCTCTCCAGGTCACCCGTAAGTGATTGCAGAACAGCCAGGTGCTTTTTTCTAAAGCCGGCTGGCTCAAGCCAGTTGTCTCCAGGACACGCTGCAGATGTTACACACAGGCTCAGGCAGAACCTTGCCCAGTTCCTCACACCACACTCCCACTCCCACTGCCTCTGAGCCCTTCCAATGCTTCTAGCACCAAATCGATGGCCAAATAAAAGATCTCACTGCTACTTAAGACAAAAGTGGTGATGACTGTTCCCTTCCAAAATTTATAGCTCCACCTCCTAGATAAAATAAAAAAACCCCTTATTTTTGAGAGGTCCTGCAAGTTAAAGTCATAGCTCTGGGGAGGCTAAGTGGAAAAGCCAGGATACCTGTCAGTTCAGCACCAATGTGTTTGAAGGGATTTTCCATGGTGATGGGGAGGGTAAGGGGCTGCCTGGTTCCAGCTCTGACTGACGCACATCTCAAACAATCACTCTCTTCCTGTTCGTATGGCATAAGAAAAACAGGATGCTGAGAGGTGTTTATCTGAGAGAGCGAGATAAGCAAGCGCACTGTGAGTTCTCAAAGTATAGGAGTTCACCAATGAGATGTTATAGACTTTCTGTGGAAAAAAAAAATCCCACTGCTGCCATGCTGAACGTGATTAAACTATGCACGGAAAGGTCCTTTCCCTTGGAAGCCTCAGGAAACCGTGCAGAGCTGGTATATGAGCCCTGAATACCAATGGAAGGTCTCTTTAGTGTGTGGTACCGAGTTACAGCACTGAATGAAAGCAGAGAAACAGCTGAGTGTGTGATATCTGCCAACCCAAGCCCTGCCCGGGGCCCACTGGGAGGGTGGGCTACAGAGAGTAGGGGGCTGCCACAGCCCTGGGGCTGCACAGAGAGCTCAGGCTGCCCTAAAGGACTCTGTGCCCATGAGCACCAGTTCACAGGCACTTCTCAGGCCTCCCTCCCAACCTGAGGCACTCTGCAGCATTTTAAATGTCCCTCAGTGCCTGAGAGGGAATCTGCCCACTTCTTATTCCAACTCCATCAGTGACAGAACCTGCAAACCACACAGTCAATAATTACCTGCTTTCTAATCACCATGAACTGGTACAGCCCAGCAGCACTCTGGGGTTTAGAGCTGAAAATCTCATGTCCAAAAAGAAGAGCAGCATTGTCCAGGGGTGGTTCTGGGGCAGGGGACAGCACCTTCACACCCCTGTCACATATGGGCACAGGCAATACCCCTGTCCAGAGGCTGGACAAAGCCATGGCTGCAAACCAGGGCCTGGCTGGACATACTGGATCTGACCTGGGGTCACAGTGGCTTTAATGCATCTCTCCTGTTGATTTACAGCATCACAGAATCTCCTGAGCTGGAAGTGACTCACAAGAACCATGCAGTTCAACACTGGAATTCCAGCTGTACCAGTCCCATCTATGTGGCTACCAAAAGTATCCCATCATAGCCAGGAATTGTTACAGCTCAGTTTTCTAAGAACAGGCCTGGTTCCCAGAACCCTGTAAGAAAACAACAGCTGAGCTTTGCTATCTGTGTCATCCACACTGAAGGACACGGGGTAGGACAGATCTGTATGAGAAAGTGGATTTTTACTTTATGCAAATTTTGTTCTCCCAGTCATTGCACATATTGAAGACAGTATCAAAGGAACAAAATGGGAACCCAATCATTGTCTCTGGCTTGGCTGGCTTACAGACAACTTCTAGCCTTTAATTCTAGGAAGTGAGTGACCACGGAGCCTCCTGACAGCCAAGGGCCCCCCTTTTTCCATCTGACTCACTGTTTGTCTTGGAAGTAGCCAGGTTAAGGCTGTCCCATTCAGCCTGCAGCGGAATGTGGGGCAGATGGAAAGAGGGAAAGACAGACAGAAAGATACTGCAAAGACTGAGACAAAGCCTGGTGGTGGGATGAAAGAGCACAGAATGAAGGCAGGGCCCAGCCAAGCCAAACAAAGTTTTTCTTGAGTGATTACATCTGCCGGAGAGTCCCCAGCTTGCACTCTCCTTGCTGAGAAATTCTTTTAATTGTGTCTAGAACATTTTAAAAATCCCAAGAAAAACTCCTCTGTAATCATTGGAGCTCTGAACTGTGTGAACTTTTGTCATGCTGAATTGCCAATAGCTTGCTGCAAACCTCTGCCACCGAAGCAGGGCTTTGCTGAGGGAGAGCCCTGGGGAGGGAAAACTGGTAATAAATCTCCATTTCTTTTTTCCCAAGGAAAAACAAACAATTTAGACAAATTCTTCTTCCTCCCAATGTCTGTATAGCTCAGTGCAAAGTGCATCCAGCAGAAAATGAAAAGAGATCTGTTCTCAGATTAGCCAAAATTAAGTGAGGTTAAATGAGTGATGTGTAGAGCCAAAGCCTACAGCTCTGTGAAATGGGCACCTCCCAGGCGGCCAGCAGGGACAGTGGATCTTCCACAGCCACCACAGCCACTCAGTGATAGGTGAGGGAGGAGGGGAACAGTGGGGCATGAGTGTATGGCCAGCACCTGCACCACACAGCACCACAAGGTGCCACGGGCAAGTCCTCGCAGATATGAAAATCAACACTTGTGACCCAGAAAGACAGAGAAATATTAAGTAATCTTCAGTGGCCATGATCTTGCCTTGGCCTGACACACTTCAGGTGTTACCTGAATACCACTGCCCTGGGCTTCATGTCATGGGTCCAAATCCCTTGTCTGTGGCAAACCTCCCTCATCTTCAGGCCTGTTTTGACAGCATTAATTTCACTCCACCCCTCACTGTGATAACCAGAAATGCCAGAGAGTTGACAGACTCCAAGCACCTCATTTATCTCCTTCAGAACCCACACATCTGCCTGCACGCTCAGGGAACTGGGTATTTTTATTTGCCACATGTGAAGGTCAGTCATTGCAGGCCACTACAAAGGCAAGGCTCAATGTCAAAGACCAAATCAAAAATAACAAGGTGCGTGAGCTGCCTCTGTGGCCACAGTCACACAGCCCACCATGCCACAGGGCACCCCGGTAAGGAGGGAACACCAACATGTCTGTGCCCCTGAAACAGCCACCCAAAAGTGGGCTTCGTGTGTGCACGTTTCCTCAAGCATTTTGAATTAATACCTGGCTGTATTTCACCACTTGGCTGGTGCCAAAACATTCTACTTAGGACACGAGATGACCAAAAGCGAAGTGATTTGTTCTCATTAGAATCATGGAATGTCCTAAACTGGAAGAGACCCACAGGGATCATCCAGTCCAGCCCCTGGCCCTGCACAGACACCCCAACAATCCCACCCTGGGCATCCCTGGCAGTGCTGTCCAAAGGCTCCTGGAGCTCTGGCAACCTCGGGGCCGTGCCCATTCCCTGGGGAGCCTGGCCAGTGCCCAGCACCCTCTGGGGGAAGAATCTTTCCCTGATCTCCAGCCTGAGCCTGCCCTGGCACAGCTCCAGCCATTCCCTGGGTCCTGTCCCTGTCCCAGGGAGCAGAGATTGGAGCTGCCTCTCTGCTTCACCTCCATAGAAAATGAACTTGGCCAAAACATGGATCTGCTCTTGCTAGGCCAGGGAATTGAAGCAACTCAGAGAAGGCTCCAAGGTACCAGCACAGGAGCAAAGAGGTGACTCATGTGCCAGGACTAGGTGCAAGGGCATGAGAGAGAAGGGCAGGAGCAAGCTTTCTCTTGCAGCTGTGATTCAGCTGTTTCAGTGAGCACTTCAACTTATTCCATTCTGCCAGAACACACCTTTCCTTATCACACAGAATTCACAGCACTGAATGCACACCTATCCTTCAGTGACCTGACAGGTGCTGAGGTTTTATATGCTCTGCCATGCAAAAGACAAGACTCCAGCTGAAAGCAAACTCACACATCAGCCCCAGAACAGAATTTCTCAACTTGCTGCTCATAGTGGGCCACGAGCTGATCAGCACCCCAAGGCCCTGGGAGCAGAGTCACTGGCACTTGCCAAAGGATGTCAATGCACAGGTGGCTGTCAGCATCATCCAGATTTGTTTTTTAAACAGTATGTCTTAAAGAAACTTAAAAACAGTATCTATAATTTTAGAACAGAATTTATCCTTACAATACGCAGCTTTTCCAGGCAGAACCACCTCCTCTGCACCCAGACCCTGCATTTCAGAAAGCAGCACAGCCAGGATCATGCCATGTGGAAACACCAGCTCAGTGTTTGTTGAACAACACTTCCAACATGGCTGAAGGAAACCTCAGTGGAGAGAAACACCAGATGTGGCTGAGGGAAAGGGGACAGTCAGACCAGGTGGCAGCTCAGAGACACAGAGCTGATCAGAACCTGTGAGCAAAGGGACCGATGTCTCTCTAGCCCCCAGGCACAGGGAGCAAACAGTTTGAGGGCCAAGGAGCACCATTTGAGAACATCCACTGCAATAATCCCAGTCCTCAAAACTATGGAGGGTTCCCTGAAAACCTCTGGTTTGCTGGGGAGGAGGTTGGGATTTTGTTTTATGCTTATTTGCCTCTTGTTTTTGTCCTGGTAGATAACATTCATGTCCAGTAACTGTTGACCAAAGTGGAAAAGGAGGATTTAACAATAAAGTGCAAGAGTCCATCACAAGTAATGGCAACCCATGTGTTCTTACGAAACAATAACACACCAACATAAAATAAATCAGTGTCTTTTAATTTAACAATGTAAATTACCCTCCCACCTGCTGTGACTCTCCATAAGGAGAAAAAGCTGGCGGCATATTTACCAAGCTGTCTATCCCAGTCCCATTCTACACTGGCCTCCTGCCCTGGGGTTAGACTGTAGGACTCTGTCATCTCTTGCACTCGTATGACCTAAGAAAGGGAATGTGGCCTTTTTCCCACAAGCCCAGAGTGAGAACATCATAAAAGCTGAACTTTAGCCCCCTTTTTGGGCAGGCAGTACAATAGCAAGGAGGATGCTGTTACTCCCCAGAGGCTCTGCTGCTGAAAAACATCACCAAGCTCAAGTAAAAGGTCAGTAGTTAGGATTGCATCTCTTGTTTTCTTCAGTTTCCCTCCTCCGTCAAAGGCAGTTCAACATTCTTTGCACAGCCCCCCCCTCCCTCCTTCTGAGAAATGCAGGAAGGAAGTGCTTGCAAAATAGTTTAATTTAAAAGAAGGCACAATCACACATAGCAAACCCTGCTGCAGCCTCTGAGCAGGACGTGTCCACTGGTCCCAGTTCCCACTGCAGCACAAACGAGTCCCTGCCGCGGCAGAGCCATCCCTCCCTCCCCACACACACGGGCAGCGTTGTGCTCCCAACACCTGGGCTGGAGAGCTGTGGCTATGTGCTGCAGGCAGCCCCTGCTCCCCCAGAGCACATAGCACATCTGCTCAGGGAGCCAGGGCTGCGCACCAGGACAAGAAGGATGCAGGGAGCCCTGCAGCCTCCCAGGGCACTGCATGGTACCATGCACCGAGGGGCACAACTGTGGTCCTGGGCTGCAGGACAGTGTCACCTCCTGTCTCTCTCATAACTAGTACTTGTTTGATTTCACAGGATGTTCTTCCACCAAGGCTTATTACCTGAACCTTTCGAGGGTTTGGGAAGGTATTTAGGACAGTTGGATTTAACTTGACCCTTTTCTTCACTAGATTTATGTGAAAGAACCAGAGTGGGTGGAAGCAGCTGTTACACTCCATGCCTTTTTGCAAAGAGGAATGTAGGGACCAGCAGGCAATTCCTGGAAAACTCCTTCATTATCCATCAGCTTCTGCTGTATGACCACATATCCAATCTAAACATCATTCTTCCCAGGCACATGGTGTTTTTGTATCCCTGGGCAAACAGCACTAACTATCACAAGCCTATTTCTCTGTCTTTTCCAAGACTCTGGCAGTCCCAAGGACTTCCCACAACAGCCACGTGTCAGGATAGGCTGGCAGTCCCTGTCTGCTCTCCCTTCTTTGAGAATTCCCAGTCCTCCCAGCCCAGTGTCCTGACACAAACTCCTTGGTGCCTGCAGCTTCTCCCAGCACCTGCAGTGGATCCAGTCCTGTTCCAGTGTCCCACGTTTCCCTCATTGCTCATGAGTTCATCTCCAGCTGGCATTCTTGGACTTCATGGGACACTGCCAACAAATCACAGTCCTGTCTCTTCCTTAACCTGTTGCTGTCACAGTGCATCATTAGATTAATGAAATAATGAGATCAATGCATGAAGAACCTGAGCAGAATCACACCCATGACTGCTCGAGTGGTGCCTCCTTCCAAACAGGATGCCCAGGATAAGCAAACACACAATCAATTATTTTCTAGAAGGAAATTTAAAAATGCTGCATGCCGTTAATGTGAGCACTTTCCCGTGCAGTCACACAGCTTCACCAAGGGGAAGATTAACGCTTTCCCCAACAGGGAAATGAGAGTACCAAATGCCACCAGCAGACTGGGGACTGGGGGGCTGCAGCAGGACCTGAAACCAGGTTGCTGAGTTTGGCTTTTTTATTTTAAAGTTGACAGCTTCAACTCCCAGCATCTACATCCAGCACTGAGCATGGGGAAACCTGCTGTTCTCTAGTTCTAGGCTAGATGGGTGAATTTTTTGGGTTAATGTTTTCATAACCATGCAGCCAGGGCTGCTGTTTATTATCCATCCCATCTCCAGTAACTTCTTACCTGCTTTTGTTTTTCACTTGCTGTTGCTTATGTGCACTTCTGATAGATTTAAAAATAAGCGTTAGCACTGCAGAAATACCTTCAGCTTTAAAATGAGGGTTCCATAATCTTACATTCATTAAAGACCTTAAATAAAAAATTATTTCTGTCCTGCAGAGTGTTGAGGAGTTTACTGCCCACCCCATGTGTGCTGCAAGCCCAGACAAAGGGCAATAAAAATGTGAAACAGAGGAGAAGGAATGAAAGAACCCCAGAAAGACACATCTGGCTGAGAAGAGGAGGTGCTCCTGCAGGTAGTCAGCACAGAGCCTGACCACTCCTTCAGTGAAAAAATTTTTTCTAATATCTGATCTGAACCTCCTGTGTTGCAACTAAGGCTGTTTTCCTTCCCCAGGCACAGGGCAAAAGAGACCAAACTACCTCCTCACTACAACCTCCCTTCAGATACTTGTAGGGAGAAATTCCCAGTTCAAGGTTTGTGAGGATACTAAAGCCATACTGAAAAATAGAAACCCAATAGTTTGTTTAAGGAATGGTTAAAAACGGGTTACAGAGCACACAGATCTGAAAATATGACCCAAATATTGTACTGTAGCATTTAAACAAAAGCAGTGATACAAGGAAAAAGACCCCAGTTCAGTTCTGAGCTTCTTCTTGGAGAGAATCCTATTCATCAAAGGTGATCCAGTCAAACGTGAAGCCCCCACCTGACTTCTTTGAGGCATCACAGATGCCTTTGCCTCAGCACTGCCCTGATGAGCTGGCAGAAAGCTCTGCCTCCATCCCAGCACACATCATCCGGGGTGCTCTGCACCCCAGAGCATCCCCAGCACCTCTTTGGCCCAGGCCCCACAACCTGCCAGCACAGCAGCTCCTCAGGAAACATCAGCCCTTTGCCTCCTTTCCTCCCTTTCTAATTTGCTGAGATGCAGCTTCGAAGGGGAACTTTGATTATTAGGATACTTAAAGGGAAGGGCAGCAAATGTGCAGTGCCTGCTGCCAGGCCCAGCCCCAGAGGAGGCTGGCTGGTGCTGGGCTCCAGGGCTGTGCTCCCATGCTCTGCTCCCAGGCTCTGCTCCCGGTGTTTATCCCGGCTGGGTGTTTTCCCCTCGCGCTCCACGATTGTTTGGCCAGGCTGGTGATGGATGGTGGAGAGGACTGTGTCTGGAAATGCGCTCCCGAGCTGTCAGGAAGCTGAGGGGGCCTTTGCCAGCACTTCCTTCCTGCCTACAAGGGGAGGACAGAATAGGAAAAACCTTGGCTGTCTCTCACCCTGAGAAAAGGTCTCCTCTTCCAGCTGGATTACAGTAACAATATTTTAATCTTTCAGAAGATTATAATATCCTTCCTCTCTAAGTATAGCTCCAGTGGCAGCTCAGAGAATGAAATGAACCAACAATGTAGAACTCAATAGGTGGTGCTGGTAGCTGAACAAATGGAGGTCCAGATTGGAAGATCCCTATCTTCAGCCAGGATATAAATCACCGGTGATCACACCTGTCTAACCTAGGACTGAACTCCAAGAGCAACTAGGACTGAGCACTTCAGCAGGAGGTGTAAAATGTACAGATGTAATACAGTGAAAATGTGTCCCTCTGGACAGATTCATTCCTCTGCCCATTTTAGAGAGTGGATCTAAACTCAAACCACAACATTTATTACACCTACAAAAAATAAGGCTGCAATAAGCAATCTATGAATATTCTGACCAGACATTTCTCACAAGCACCCAGGATGTGTTAGAGAGACTTGAATGTCTTTTTCCCCAAACTCAGACTCTAGGTCCTTCTGTGGATGACTCATGAATCTCCATGACATCCTGATGTGTCATCATCACCTGTTCACAGTAATAAAAGTACATGCTGAGTATTAGAGAAGAGATATTCCATGCTACCACAGGATTTTTTCTAAAATTTTCCATTTTTGAGCCCCAGATTCAAATCCATGGACAATGGTGAGGGCTTTAGTGGAGGCAGATGTTCAGAACTCCAAATTGCTCTGCCCCAGCTATGTGGCTTGGGACAGCCAGAGCAGGGCACATGGGTGGTGGCTCTGAGGACCCTTCTCCCTGCTGGCCCAACAAGCAGAGATCCCAGCAATCCCCTCATTTGTCTGGACAAGTTTGCCCAAGTGAGTCTGTAAAAAGCAGGAAGAAATTCTCAGGACTCTCAACAACAAAACAAAACTCCCCAAACCTGTGAGCAGACAGCTCTCCTAACAGCCTCTATTTCTGCCAAAGGCCTCAGACAAAAAGACCTCACCCATGATCAAAGGGTGGGGAACAATGGGGCCTGTCAAAAAATAGCCCTCACGTCAGAGCTAAGAATGCCCCCTGACACTTCCAAAAAAGCCAACTGAGCAGAGCCTGGGAGGCTGCAGGCACAGCCCCTGGCATCTGCCTCTCCCAGCACAAACTGCCAGCAGCACTCAGTGAGGCTGAACTACCACAGCCAAAGATGGGGATGGAAGAAGAGAGCAAATTTATGGCAGGTCTGAGCCAGAAGTAACAAATTCCTGTCCATCCAATCTCTCCAGCAGGGACCCTGACCTCGGACTTGATGGGACATACCTGACGGTGTGTGCACACCTTCCCTTACTGGAAAGGGTCACCAATTACCAAAGCAATTAATGAGAAAACTAAGTTATGGCAAATAGCAGAATGACTTGTCTAACACAGTAATAAAATCCCTGTGTTCTTCTGAACTGGTGAGAACTTATTAAAAAATTGCTAGACAAAATTTTTAACCTGGACTAGAATTCTAAGAATGCTGATATTCAGATGTGGACAGGAAACCTCAAGGATCCAATAATCTTTATGGCATGCAATTTAGCATTGATTCACACGTTTTGCTTGATTTGTGACTCAGCATTCTCCTCCAATAGCAGTAAGAAAATAAATGGAAAGCAAATCATGCTGAATGAAAACTCACCCGTGGGCTGATCACTTGAATAACTGTCCTGACTCATCCTCCCAAAGGCGGCACCAGATCAGGATGCTGAGGTTGGAGGTCTAAACTCAGAGATGCAGCCCAAGCTCTTGCTTCTGAAAAGAAAATGTAGAGTTACTGTCAAACCGTAGGAACTTCACCCTGTGTGAGAAAGGGAATATTTTGTGTGTGGTCTGTTGTCCTTGAATTTAGCAGGAGAGTGGAGAACCTACATTCATGTGCAACTTGATGTAGGAGCCATAGGACATGTGCCTGAAGATCAGAGAATGCAGTGGGAAACTGAGTTGAGTCAACCAAGAAGCACTGGAAAGTGGCATCTGGGAGCCCATGGAAGGTAAAACAATATGTAGTTAAAAACACAGCTGGGTTCCTGGAATAGGCTGAATTCCAGATTTGAACAGCACAAACAGCAGTCCCTAATGCTCTTCACTTGAGTAGCCAAACAAAACTTCTGCACAGGGTGAAGAGTTGGACTCAATGATGCTGAAGTTTTTTCCAACTCAGCAGATTCTATGATTCTAGGCAAACCCCACACCTACCTACCTAACCCAAATCTGGACAAACAGGCCATGTGAATGCGTGTTTCTACCACAGCTACACAGCTCCTCCTCTTTGTTTGCTTGCCCTTCCACTGATCATAACATCTTGACTGTGGGGAACAGAACCCATGTCCTCCAAATCCCAGTCCAGTGCCTTAACCACCACATCCTTCCTGCTGAATCACACTGCAGGATTGTTTATCAGGAAGGAAATTCCCCCTTGAGAGCACTCACTCTGAGTGTGCTGGTGGAACACAAATGCTTAGAAAAACACAAACAGAGAGGCAATAACAACAAGTGATTGAAGTCCCTGTACTGGCTGGAGGCACAGCAGCACCTTGGTTTTCTTGTGGAGCTGTGGAAGCGAGACCCACAGAGCAGGACAGGACACAGAACAAGCAGTGCATCCAGATGGCCTCCCAGGAAGAGCCTCCTGCCCTCCACAGATGATCTGTGACTCTGGAAGTCTCTCCCCCACATTTAGCATGAGGTGTATGCTGCTCAGGGTCATTCAAAAGGTTTCTGGATTCTCAGCAGGCACTGGGAGGGTCACCTTTGGGATCAAAGCTGCCAAGTGCAAGCAGCTGTGGATGTGATCCAGAGGGTCAGAATTAACCTCAACATGTTGTGCAAGCAAAGGGCCCTCGCTTTCTTTAAGGTGTTTACCTCCAAAATAACAAAAAAAAACCCCAACAGGGTTTGTGTATGAGGGGGAAGATACCAAAAATGGAACAAATATGTTTTTAGCCTAAACACACTTTACTCCATTGGTCTCCTAGAACACAAAAAGGGCTGTAATTCATCTACGATCTGTCGAAAAACACAAACCCACTGAAATGGCAGATTCATGGTCCAGGACTCTGAAGAATTTGGCTCTGCTCAGCAGTGGGGCAGTTGGAAGAATTTCCCCATTCACAAGCAGTGGCTTTCCAGGTTGTGTCCCACGGGACCCCACCACAGTAACTAACAAACATAGGCTTGGGCAGATGGCAGAGCTTGGACTGAATCTCAGGACACTCCATTTAAATGTCACTGTATGGGAATTCTAGCAGAACCTGAGGACTCTTGGGGGACAGAGAACCAAAGCTCCCCTCTCAGTGGCATCCTGGGGTCACACCAAGATCTAGAGCACCTCTAACAAGCTCTGAGATGGGGCTTCTACTACAGTAGAAGTGTATCACCAGAAGACACTTTGGGGCACTTCAATTCCTTTGAACAGTAAAAAAAGTCACAATTTCTCCTCATGGCTTCTTTTGACTTTGACATGATCTGAAATCCCTCTAGCCTCGCTTTTTGACATCATATGACAGTAATTCAAGAATTAACATGAAATGTAATTTCATTGTTCTACATTCAAAAGGCTATTCTCTCATGCCTTGCCTGCTATTTTTGGGGTCAGGATCCAGTGTGTAGCTTTTTTCATTAGGTCTAAATCAAGTGTGTTTAGAGGGAGAAGATAACTGCACGTGCTCAGTCCTGCAGGATGCTGTGATCAGTGTGCAGAGGTGGGTGATGGCCCACAAGAAGGCAACTGCTGGTACGAGTGTCTCCTGCCTGGTTCAAAGAATTCCCTGTATGGAAACCCAGTATGGAGCAGCCAAAGGAAAAGGCTTCTGCACACAGCGGCCAAACTGCTTCTCCAAGGACTGCTGGCTTTTCTCCAGAGCAGGTGCGGTCACTGTTGAGCTCTTGACTTGGCACTGGTGCCATGCAGGACTGTTTTGCTTTATATTCCAGTCAAATGAGCTAAGGGTGCACACAGTCAGCCTGACTAACACACTGCTGAGGCAGGAGGGATGGATGGATGGATGGATGGATGGATGGATGGATGGATGGATGGATGGATAGTGTCTGACACCTGCCCTGCCTGCAGCTCCCACCTGCCCCAGGGGCAAAACAACCCTCAGGTATATGGGGACGATGTGAACAGAGCTCCCATTCTGCTTCCTCAGTAACAGCTGAGGCCACAACCGCCACCAGACAGGGAACTGGGGACCACTGGTTTCCTTCTGAGTGATTTCAGTTCAAGCAGAACCATTGTTGGGCTAGAGTGAACAAGGTGCTCCTGACCCATTCTGGGAAAAGCAGGAAGTCTCCCTCCTGACAGTCTGTTAACTTTCCATGAGATCACCTCTGGGTTGATATCTCAAGCTCTGCCTGAGCTATGGCTTCCCTTAATGCTCAGAAATGTGGTGAAGCAACTGTATAAAAAATCTTATCTCTCAGAAAATGTCCCCAAAACAAAAAAGGAGGTTTCTATTCCACCTGGGTATGGAAAAGATTTGAAAATATGAAGTGAGAGTAATTTCAATCTTTAGAAACAAGAAAACAAACACTACAAAGCAGTGCTTATTTATAGGCCTCTCCATATGGGGATTTTGAAGCCTATTTCACGTTTTTACAATCTTCTTTTTATTGCTTTGGTGTTACAGAACATACAGGCACACACAGCAAAAGATATCACAGAATCACAGAATCCCCTGAGCTGGAAGAGACCCACAGGGATCCTCCAGTCCAGCCCCTGGCCCTGCAGAGACACCCAAACAATCCCACCCTGGGCATCCCTGGCAGTACTGTCCAAAGGCTCCTGGAGCTCTGGCAGCCTCGGGGCTGTGCCCATTCCCTGGGGAGCCTGGGCAGTGCCCAGCACCCTCTGGGGGAAGAGCCTTTCCCTGATCTCCATGCCGACCCTGCCCTGGCACAGCTCCAGCCATTCCCTGGGTCCTGTCCCTGTCACAGAGAGCAGAGATTGGGGCTGCCCCTCGGGAGGAAACTGCATATTGCTCTGATGTCTCCAGTGTCATGGATCCCTCCCCAGAAAAAAACATTAGTTAGGAGATGTGTAAAGGAGCTGTAGTCCTAGGAGTGCCTGCAAAAGCATCCTCTGAAGACCATGGTTGCATTTTCATTGGCTTTTACAGACTTTGGATTCTGTATTCAAACCCAGTTTAGCTTCAATTTAGCTCCCATCAGCTACAAACCCAGCACTTCATTCTTTACAATGCCTCAGGTAAGCTACACCACTAAAAATCTCTGCTTAAATTCTGGCATCTCAGGCTGCAGTGGTCACAAATGATCTGCCTCCGGAGCTCTTTCACAAGCTGTGTCTGTAACTGTTCTTTCAAAGTGGGCAGAAGTGATGAAGAGGCTGCAGTCACTCTGCACCTCAAGCTGAAATGCAAATCGTAGTTCCATCTATTTTTACAACTTCCCTTTATCACATAAATCTTTTAACTACTCAGAAATAGAAACTTCACTTTGCTGTGATATGGATATAGAAAAAAAACCCACCAACACAAGTTAAAAAAAAAAAAA
>VXBB01010833.1:198581-217008 GCA_013399915.1 Illadopsis cleaveri
CCCCCCCGGGTACCTAAAACCCCTGGGATTTATCGTCCTTTCCACCTCCCAGCACTACCCAGCTCCCTGCAGGCAGCATCGATACTCTCCCTTATTCTGAAAGGTTTGTACCTCAGCCACCTGAGGGAATCATGTCTGGGAGGGAACTGTCCGAACCCTTCCAGTCCCGCCCTTCTGATGCAAGATTCCCTCAGCAGTCTTCACGGCCCCCGTGTCACACAACAGCTGTGAGCTGTCCCTCGCCCTGCGCACGGCACAGGAGCCGTGGCAGAGAAAGGAGGAGCCGTGCCTGGCATGGGGATTTGTGCCACCCCCTCCACCAGGGCAACCTGCACCGAGAAAGGACGGGGAGGTGACTACACACACCTTGGTCGTGAGTCCGACGTGTCCAAGCCCCAGTGTATCACACAGACACCCCAAGTTGCTGACTGTGGCCAGTGACACCCACCCTGCTGAACCAAGGCACAGCGCCCTGACCCTGCTGTGTGGCACGAGAAGGTTCCCGGGGAATAAGGAACATCAAGAACAGAAAATTCTATGTACAGGCAACACTGAAACAGAAACCTGATAGTTTGGGATGTGTCAACTTCAGAGGTTGATTTTCAGTCTTGTTATTGTCTGCATTTTTCTGATTCTTGCTTCTTCTGTAGTGGTGTGAAGGGAAGGCTGTGAGGAGGTGACAGCACACCCTGAGTAAGGCACAGAGAGCTCACGGGCTGAACAGACTGGCACTTTCTAGTGCTATTTCAAACTCATGCAGGCTGTACTTACGCACCAAAGCGTCTGCACTTCAGGAGAAAGAATAACAAAGGATCATTTCACCTTCAAACCAGCACCTTAAACAAAAACCCCAAAAAACAAGAAACAACTTTGGAAATAGGCAATGCAGGATTTCCACCAGAATCAAAGTCTAAACAAAAAATTCTCAGCAAACAGAAAAACAGCTCAGTTGAGGATACTTTACAAATTTCATTCCAATTTTTGGCTACTACTGAATACCACTATAATATAGAAAAATTTGGAAAACTTTAAAATGTCAGGGGACTAAATAATCAGGGCAATTGTAACGGTAACATGTAAATCCTTCTTACGAGGAGATCCAGCAGAGTTACTTTAAATGCTGACAAGTCAGTCTCTCTTGAGCTCTCTCACATTAGAAGAGCTTACTTGGCTTGCTTTTTTCCTGTCCCAGAACAGCTTTGTTAACACTGCGAGCACAGGTCTGCTGGGGAGTCAATGTAGGACTTCAGCACTTCCCAAACAGAGCCAGGGCAGCATCAGTATGAGTTCCTCAGACACTCTGACTGCTTCCCAGCTCTTGGATTTCAAGTTTAGACAGCAGTGTTAAACCAGTATTACCAACATCTGTCCAGTGCTCTCTCATGGAGTGTTTGAGTGTTTCCTCCTGGATCACTGAGGAAGCTTTATTTTCTCTCCTAAGCATATTCACTTTTTTTTCTTTTCTTTTCTTTTCTTTT
Source organism: Illadopsis cleaveri (assembly GCA_013399915.1). Lineage (NCBI taxonomy): Eukaryota > Metazoa > Chordata > Aves > Passeriformes > Timaliidae > Illadopsis > Illadopsis cleaveri. The sequence continues at coordinate 200,060 of VXBB01010833.1, forward strand.
TTTTTTTTTTAAGCCTGAAGCATCCTTCAGAGTCTGACACTTCTAAAAGGCTTAGCTGAACAGGCTCTAGCAGTAGTGGCCATGGCAGCTGTAGCCCTCATGTTGCCAGATGTTTGTCCCACCTTGCCCTGCCAGGACAGCACAGCTGGCTGTGTGCCTCCCTGCCCGAGGCCTCGGCTCACAGTTCTAGCACATTAATGAGAATAGTGGATGAAAGGATTTGTATAAAACCTCTGGGCTCTGGGCTATCACACAGCAAAGCACAAATGTCTGAGTGCCACTGCTGGGCAGGGTCAGAGCAGTGACACAGGGATATGGGCTGAGCTCACCTCTGGATGAATCCCACACCTTGGGGGCTGTCCCCAGGGATCACCCAGAGACACTGTGCAGTCACATCCCCACTGCACAGTTTTGAGGGTACAGCTGTGTTGGTAAAAGTGCAGTAAATGCAATCATCTCTTGACTGACACATGCTCCAGTAAATTTCCAGGTGAAACAGAATTTCATGAATCATGGCGTTTACAGAAGAAGGGAGGGAGGAAGGTTTTTCTTTGATAAAATTCTCTTTTTCCCCCTTCTTCTTCTTCTCCTTCTTTATTTTTAATAGTGTTGAAGCATTCCTTCTTCCCAGGGTTTTGCTTGAATACCTCCAGATGTAGATGTAACACTAAACAAAAAGCTTTTACAGGATGAATGAGTAATTTTAGAAATCTGCTGAATTTTCTCCATCTTGATCTGCTTCTGTCCCTGATCTCCCTTTCCATTCACTCACAGGAGCTGATGCTCCACTGCATGGATTTCTCCTTGATCACTTTCACTCCAGACCATGTCTAACCATGAATCAAAGCAGAATAATCCAAGGATTTCCTCTCAAATCACCATTTCCTCTGTTTTCCCTGTTACTAGCAAATCCCTCGGATCCCAACTGTCTGCAGCTCCTCATCTTCCGCCCTGGCTGGGAGTTCCTCAGCAGCTGGAGCAGAGCCAGCGTCCCTTCAGCCTGCACAGGTCCCAGGCAACCCTCAGGGGCATGGGCAGCTCCTTGACTTCTCCCATAGACACTGCTACTACACCTTGGAAACCGTGCCAGAATTCAGAAGTTCCACAAGCTATTGGCATTTTCATTTCCTTCCAAGGTTCTTGTCATGTTTAACTCAAATCTTCTTCTGAGTTTTTTCTCCCCAAGATCTGATATACTGGGTAAACAATGAGCAGATACTTGTTTTAGTAAGTTTTGCCTCTTACTTAATTTCTGTTTGCCTTTTGCCCACATCATTGCCCATGAGTCCTCCCCTGTCCTGCAGGGAGTATCCTCGCTGTTGATGGCAGCAAGGAGAGGAACGCTGGAGGACAGGGAGGGTGGAGGGGCAGGAACTGTAGCACAGATCAGCTGCAACATCTGGTGATGGCTGAACAGCTGGAGGAGACAGTGGCTTTGTTGTGGCTGAAGATCCTGACTGCTACTTGGAATATAAATTAAGGGATGACTGATTGCTGGTCTGAGACTTTGACCAGTAGCTCTCGTTACAAGATCATGCCTTACAATACACTGGTGGCTTTGTTTCCCCACCCTCTGGAAAGAGCAATCCCACCCACTGGCACCTGAGGGACTGACACCTGTGCAATGTCCCTGCTCCTTCTTGTTCCTCCTGAAAAAGTTTCATTTCACTGTCATCACCAGATGACCTCAAGGTCAATTAATGCTGCTTATCAAATTCAGTTAAGATTTTGTCAAGCACAAAGCTGGTACCTGCACCACACTCTCCTTGTACAATTCCTCACACTCACATCCACAGCAATAGAAACAACATTCTGCTGGAATGCAGGAATAGTGTTCAATCCAACAAGGTCAGGACAAAGCCAAGTCACATTATTCACCACACACTAAGCACTGACTTTTTATCTCTTCCCAAGCCCTGTCAGTGTTATCTCCACCATGCCTGATAATATATTGCTTTCAAAACTCCTTCATGGGTAGCTGTTCCTCATGCTTTACATCCTGAACAAGTTTAGAGACCGTCTAAACTCAGATCTAGAGATCTTCTCTAAGCTTTTTTAGGAAGTAAAGGGGTAGGGAAGCAGGTTCTGAATGCAGGGATTGATTAAGCCACCAGTGGGATTAACAAGGTCACCTTTGGTGGCATAAATGGCTTTTACAAGGGATGTTGGTTTGTAATCAAGTTTGTAGAAGATGATACTGTACATTAGGAGAGTCTTGGAGTTGCAGTTTTGTTCTCCTGGCAGCACTCCTGGAAGGCCACTACAGAGAAACCACTCCTGAAACTCTTGCGTAGGGAGCCATGTTTTTCCACGTCTGGAAGATGGGTCTCCAGCAGCCTCCTTGCCTTTTGGTTCTCTTTACAATGCACAAGCAAAGGCTTTACCCTGCAGCCTCCTTCTGCCTCTCCCCCAACACTTGGGTCAGACTGGGGAACAGAGCTCTTCAGTTCAAAGGCTCAGGTTAATTTTCACAAGTATTTTGAGCAGCGACATGCACAGCCACTGTGAAACATCTGGTCAGATCAGGAGATCTCAGTAGCTACAGATGTCTCCGCCACTGTCTTCAGAAGTTAAGAAAAATGCAGCCTTGCCCAGCTTTTGGACTGTTCCACATCCACAAACATTATTTACCTGAAAGGCATGTGTTTTCTCAGTATGATTTATTAGTTGTAGTTAGAGTTGAAATGATCATGCTCTAATTTTTCAGAAAGTACCACAGTTTATGCATAGTTTTAACCACCTTTTGAAAAACCTTTAAGTAGTGACGAATCGACCCATAAAATAATACAAATGTCAGAACCAACATATTATTCTCCTTTAGGCATGGGCAGGGATATCTGATTTTTGGCTGCTAAATGATTTGGCATCTGAACAACTGGCAACAAAAAACAAAAACAAAATTTCAAAGCGAAACAGCAAAACTGTGGGCAACCACTGGCAAGTCTGGGATTCCTCCCCTTTGCATTTGGACATGAAATGCCATGTCTGCTCTGGGATTCTCTAATTTAATTCACTTGTTCACAGCACAGCAAGTCAGCTCCATCAAGGTAGTTTGTGTCTGCACTTCTCTGCCATGAAGCCATGAGCACCTCTGCTGTAAAGTAGAATGAACACACAAGTCCTCACTTGATCAAAGGAACCACCGGAGAGAGATCTCACCCTGTGGTTCTCTCTTACCTCACTCCCCACTGGAGTCTGCAGATGCCTACCAGAAACTGCAGGGGCTGAAAAGCAAACCAAAGAGAGCCCTGGTGTCTCCTCTGGTATCACCAGCCCAGCCAGCCCCACTGCTGGGGTGATCCTGGGTGACACCTGCTTGTGGTGGGCTCTGAAGGACCAGGATACCATGTGCTGTTATCAGCACATCTCAAATGAGTGAGAGATCAGCTCCTCGGGTTCCTCCCTAAGCCCCCAGCAGGCTGCATGGTGCTCAGGGTCATCCAAAGGATGTGATAGCAGCAGTGCTGGGTGTTCTGGCTGAAGCCACAACACAAGGGTGTCCTGCTGCATCTGCTTGGCTCCCTACTGCTCACACCACATCTCTTTCATGGCCACACGCTGTCATGGAAGCTTTGACACCTGTATGAATGTGAGCAGCAGAGCAATGTCTCTCCAGTCTATATTCCATGCCAGAGATGCAGCACAGAGTGGGGTAGGAAGCCCCAGCACAGCTCTCCCTGCACAATGAAGAGAGATCCCAGAAAAAGGGCAAAAAACAGGCACAAGCTGAAAAGATACAGCACTGCTGCTTGTTGCTGTCCCATGTGTTCCTCATCTTGTTTGAGGTTACTTTGGATTCAGTGATGACCTGACTGCGTCTCTACAGGGGATCCTTTCTCCAAGCTCTGTATAACCCTGGGCTGCTGCAGTCCCTCTTCAGGGACTTCTCTCAGGCTAACAATGGAAATAAAGTGCAGGAAAATCGTTATTTAAACTCAGTTTTGGAGAGGAAATTTCTCACAGCCTGATGGCAATTAAGGAAAACATTATTTGGTGGCTGAGGAAGCCACAGACTTGGTTCTAAAATAGGGCTGGATTAGAAAGAACTTCAACGTCTCCCACTCTGTGCAGGTAATCCTGGTTGCACAAGCACATTTCTCACCATGCCCCTCAGCTTCTCCAAAGCCTCTGGGACACAAAGAGGAAATCAGAGGAGACATGCTGAAAATGGAAAATTGCAACCTCCTAAAAATTATTAATCACTCAAAATGGTAAAACAATAGCCTTTGTCAAAGTGTGGGTGGTGAAGTTGGCACAGCTCCTACCAAAGAGGAACTTGATCTTCGCTGGTACAACAGCAAGAAGTAACATCCTGTGCTGATGAGATACTCGACCTGAATTTCTTTCAGGGTGCTTTTGCCACCTCTTTTAGCTTAAGTTTGTGGAAAACAGGAAGAGGGGAGCAGCCTGGGGCAGCAGTCACTGGAACCAGAGACACCAACAGAGGTGCAGCAAGAGGAAAGCTGCTCATTGACAGAAATTGAAGGTTGTTTGTATTTAGTGGGAGGCAGAACATCTTATAGAACGCTGTGCATCACCCTAGGAAGCTGTAATAGGAACATGGAATCATGGAATGGCTTGGTTTGGAAGAGACCCTAAAGTTCATCTCATTCCAGTCCAGCCATGGGCAGGGACACCTTCCACTGTCACAGGTTGCTCCAAACCATGTCCAGCCTGACCTGGAACACTTCCAGAGATGGGGAGCCCATAGCCTCTCTGGGCAACAAGTAAGGCACAAACCCAGGACTCCAGAAACTTCCATGAGATTTGCAAGTAGCAGGGGTCAGCTGTGAATCCCTGCTCAGCTCCCCTGGGGCACTCTAAGCCTCACATTGAGGGGTAAAGAATGAGCAGAAAGAGGCCCTAAGGGCAGCGTCTGTGCCCTGATAACATATTCACAGTTCCAGGCTGCAGCTATGTTTGTGCTCTTTAATTAACCTGGAGAAAGGTTTATTTTATACAGATTATATTATTGAGAGTTGGGACACAACTGCAGCCCTCTAAGACAGGAGCATTAAGAACGCTAAGAGAACAAATGCTGCTGTCTCAGAGGGAGGAATTCTGCCCGCAGCTTCCCTCAGCTCTGTCACTGTCCCTGCTGCCGGGAATGCCGAGGGCATTGCTGTCCCTGCCTGGAGCAGGCAGGATGCTGACACAGCCTCCCCACTCTGCCCCTCTCAGCACACAAAGAGGAAGCTGGTGACGGCCAGATCAGTAACTGGAAGCCACAATGACAGTCTGTCCCCAACGCTGGACAGTTAATCCTGATGCACAACCCCCCTGTGAATTTAAAATGCTTCCTCCAGCCCCTCTCTGGCTGTGGTCAAACAGCTGATGATACATGCTCTGATAGAGCAGCAGGGTTTCTGCAGGGGCCACAGAACACTACAAGGCATGAAAAGTCTCCAAGAACAAAAAACAACAGGAGGCTTAAACCTTAAAAAATAATACCGACACTAAGTGGCTTCGAATGTTGGTTTGAAAGTTAAGATATAGCAACAGAACATTTCAGGTAGATTTCATTTTTTAAAATGCATTTTCTACAACATTATTTCTTATTACCCAGAATGTGCTGTGTGTAATTATTTGTGAGTATTAGGGTACAAAGGCAGATGCCAATTTAAACCCAAGCAAACCATTGCAAGTTCAGCAGGATGTTAAACATAAATATTTCATGGCTGAGCTGGATTGCTTTCTGAAGTACTGAATATTGATTTAAATTCTGTATATTCCTTGCTTTGGAGGAGTTATACAGATGAGAATCAATGCTAACACCAACATTGCAATGTACTAGTTAAATCCACTCTCTACTCATTACTTCTGTATTTCAAATTGGACTTTATAGTAAAATTCAGAAGCAAGATGAAGCCAGTGTAACACTGTACTCACTGAACACACTTGGAATTCCACTGCTTCACACCCACTTGCCTATGCTTAATTAATTACCTCCTTACACAGATTCTCATTCTGGTTCAGTTCAGAGTCTGTAAAATTCAACCTGGTAATGCTTGTCACAGATTAAATATTAAGAAGAAAGGAGCAAGGGAAAAGCTATAACAGTTAACAGGACTAGTAATACCAGAATACATGCATGAAAAAATAAGTGCTTCCAAGTATAACTCACATTGCCTCCCTCTTTCTGAATGCTCAGAACTAGTTCACAGGGAGCTAAATTATAATTCTGCTTCTCAGATAACAGAAACTCAATTTAATAGGCTCAAAGTAAGCAGCTCTGAGACTTGGAACAGAGCTCTGGAGACCTCCAGTGCTCCTCGGGAGAAAGGAAAAGCCCAGGGCTCACGGGGAGGACGTGCCTGCTGTACTAAAAGGCAGATGCCTTCAGAGCACTGTATGTTAAGTCATCTCTTTATCAAACCCTTAACCAATTAAACAATCCTCTTGTCAAAGAGGACAGTCATTGTTTGTGTGACCGATGCCCTGTAAACATAATGGGATAATCTGCCTTTCTCCTTTTTCTCTCTCTCAATTCTTCCAAACAGCTGGGGGATGCGCTGCCTGCTCGCTGGGAAGCCTCAGCTCATCTGTCGTTCCCCCTGCTCGCGGCCGCACGCAGCATCAGAAGCCAAGCTTAGGACAATGACGCCTCAGACACTCCAACAATCCATCTGATCCTGTGCCATCGCAGAGTCCCCAGCCGCGGCAGGGCTGGGCAAACAATCAGGGAGGGAAAAGAAGGGATTCCTCGATAAAACTGACAGTTAAAACTGTATTGATCTACAACGGAAAACAATGCTCCAGCAAAAGCATTTCCAGCACCCTCCTTTGACTTGGTCCTGGGGAAGAAAGAGTCTGCTAACATCAAAGCTTTGGTCAGATGGCCCCAGGCTTGCTGTCACATCTGCACAGTACTGCAGCAAAAGCTGTTCTTCAGCTGCTGGAAGCTCAGCAAGTCCCACGTTCAGGGATTGCTCTAGCCCCGGGTACCCGAGGGAACAGCTCAGCTCACAGTAACCCCATCTGTGGATGGGTGATGAGCAACAGCAGTTACAGAGGGCAGCTATTTTCTCACATGAAATGAGGACAGCGTTTCAGTAGGTTGCAAAATCCAAACCTTTGCCCCTCTCTGTATTCCTGATGTGGGGGATGTCTTCCCCACAGCCCACTCCACTCACCCCTGTCTGCAGTGGTGCAAGCTTTGTCACCCCAGGGATAACCAGGACAAAAACCATTCCCTGTCCCAGCCCTCCTACATCAAAGTGTCTGTTTTCCTACTTAGATCACAGCAGCAGTCTCTACTGATTTACTGTAAGAAATTCAAACTACCCAGTATTCGAATTTTCAAATTAAAATGCAGTACCTGAAACCAAAATTAATCGCTATTACAAGGCACAGATTTCATAGGGATGTCATTCCCAAGAGTGAAGCAGAAAGCAGGTGGGTAGGCAGCCCTTCCCTCCCAAGTGAGGCTCCCCGAGCCCTGGGGACACAGGCTGGGGACACAGGCTGTCACTCTCCTCCAGTGTGCTTTGATGCCAAAGGCCACACACAGCTCTGCTGACCAGAACTGGTGATCTCAGGCCATTCACTCATATGTGCTGGTTTGGCTAAGGAGGGAACACGGTGCTTCTGTGAGGGGTGAAGAGAAGGAGGAAGGGAAGGCTGAGTAATATCCAAATGTGAAAACCCTTCAGTGCCCACCAAACATGTGAAGTGGTCATGGCCCTGAGGCTGCCAGAGCTCCAGGAGCGTTTGGACAATGCTCTCAGGGATGCACAGGGTGGGACTGTTGGGGTGTCTGTGCAGGAGCAGGAGTTGGACTTGATGATCCCAGTGGGTCCCTTCTAGCTCAGGGTTTTCGGTGACTCTAACAGAAAGCTTGAGCTCCTCCACAGTCAAATCCATTTTCGGCTGTGTTTCCCAAATTCCCCAAACCTCCACTGACTCCCTAGGCAGAGCCTGACAGTGCCATATCAGCAGAGAATGGGGAGGACAAAGGGCTTAGCTCTGATCTCCTGAGCAACATCCCCCCTCACAGCCCAGCTTTGGGGAAAAATCCCCTCCTCTGCTTCTCCACAGAACACTTTAGACAGGGCTCAGTGGTGACCTAGAGCCCCACTCCTGGCTAAAGGCAGAGTCAAAAACTCCCGCCCCATCACAGATGCACAAGGACAGAACAGAGTGACAAACTTCATCCATGTGCACACCCTTCTGAGGAACTCACGGACGTGTTCAGGTGTCCCATCTTCCCTCAGCCCTACCTTGGAGAAGCTGCCAGTTGGCTTAAAGCTCCTCCAGAGGAGACACAACAGCAGTGTGCCCTGTGCTCAGGAGAGAATGAAACCCAGGAGACAGCACGTACAATGCAAAGTCTTTCTTTTTGCACCTCGTCTAGGCCACAGCAGGGAAAAAATGCAAAACTGCTCTATTTTTAACCTACCACCAAGAGAGACTTCGCAGAGCCATGTTCAAATCTGAACAAGTTCCTCATCTCAATCCAAGTTAAACTCAGCAAGCATAAAGCAAACATCCCAAATGGAATATGTCAAAGCCAAAATGATGTTATCCTAGCAAAACTGCAACATTTTCTATATCTGTAACCAAAAAATAGCAATATCAGCCTTAAGGCTCTTTTTCTTGCTCTCTCACTTGTTTGTTTTCTCCCTCCCCACCTCATCACTGCAGCCAAGTTTTAAACAATATCCATGAAAATAGCAGCTTTCAATCTGTTCCTGGAGCAGCCAAGTTAATGAGGCCACGCGGCATCCCAGGGCACTGTGGAGGGAAGGGCTCACACTGCTTGTTATTGCAGCCTGTGCTGCTCTCAAAAATGTAAAACATTTCAAACTGGCAAGTGCTTCCCTCTCCTTCTCCCCCCGTCTCCAAGTAAGAGAGTTCAGACTTCCAAACACATATTGTGGAAAGAACGAAGAACTTCTGGAAAAAATGAAAGACTGATTCGCCTTTCTAAATTTAAAGAATTATAAATCAACACAAATCTTTTTCAAAAAAAGAAAAAAAAGAAAAACCAGCAGAACACTCCCACGAGTTCTAGCACAGCCATCACAGAGTTGTAGAAACAAGTACCTGTTTTTCCTGACCTACATTTGCAGGCTGGCAGGAAATCAAAGTTCGTGTCAAATTACAGTAGATTTTGAACAGACTTGCATGTGCTCTCCAATCTCAGCTATTAAATCTGTTTGGGCCCAGGGAGTGAATGTTTGGTATGAAAGGTGCCACTTTCTACAGTGACACATGCTGGGTTATTATGTGAATGCAGGCAGGTTGTCTTTTGGTTGTAACACTAAAAATGGGAATGGATTTTCCATAGGAGTTGGTTCAACAAAAGACATTTTCCTTTCCTTGAACTGCTCTATACATTCTCTCCTATATTTACCATAGAAGCCACGTGGTTAAACAGACACAACCACAAAAAGCCAACATGGAGCTTTGTCCCGAAGGCCTGGCTATGGAACAGCTCCACAGGAGAGAGCTGCTTGTGTGAGCTGGGGATTAGGTAAACAACAGCACCCAGCAAACAGCACTGGGGGCTGAGGAGAGACAAGGACCTACAGCCAGGACAGACAGGCAGCCAGGGACAGAGCAGCCCAAGAACAGGCTCTCACCTGCACCACCCCCCACCCCAGAACAGGCAGCAGCCCCTCGGATTGTTGTTCTCTGAGTGGGGTTGTGCTTTACCTGCCTCAGAGTGCAGTCCGTTCCTGCATTTGTAATTTCAAAAGGGGTCTGGCCCACGCCAGGCAATGGAAAAGGCTGCAGAAATGGGAAAGTGACACAGCACCACATTCAGCCTTGGAAATAAACCCAATCTTTCTCATACAGCAGGAGAATTTTTTTTCCACTCAAGACCACTGAAGCTACTGTAGGGAGCTGGGAAATGAGGCTGCTACTGATCTACTTCATGTTTGGTATTATTGCCAGGCCCTTATTACTACAGATGCACCTTTGCCACATTAGCCCAGTGATTCATGACCTGTCCCAGAAATCAGGGTCTGAAGGGAAGATAGTGCATTTTTCCTGTTTCCAACTGGCTTAAAAAACACAGCAGGAAAAGAAGGCCTGGTAATCCAGATTTTCCAAATATCCAGGGAAGACCAAACCCCGTGGAATGCAAAGGCATGAACACCTTGGCCAGTTACACGAACCCCCATGCTCGGCATCTGCGATGATCTGGTTTAACATAAGCTTGCAAAAACTGTGTGATGGAAACAGAATGAAAGTTTCCTTTGTTTTCATGCCCATTGTCAGATTTTTGTCATTTCATAATGTCCGTATTTCACTAAAATTAAAATTGCTGTGTTGCAAAACACATTCAAGACAAAAGTTTCAAAATTTAAGCCTTTTAAAAGATGTTTTTCACAATCGTGGCAGAAGTTCTTTAAAACTGCATCTTCCCCAGGCCAAGTCAAACATGCCCAAAGAGGCTGCAGATGCAAACCCCCAGGAATGCACTGGCAGCAGAATTCCCATCTCTTCACATCTGTGTGAATAGGAACTACCTATACTAACCAGTTTGAGCCTAAAAACCCCACTGAATTCCAATCACAGGCTAACATAAAGGAGCCAGACATCCATTAGGAGCAATCTGAACCGCCCTGTGTTTTGGGGACTGCTGGTTTCACTTATGTTTTCTGATTTATATATAACTTCAAAACTAATGAGATTCTAATGAAGAGTAGGACATTATTAATTTGGGTTCCCCCCAGGAGGTTCAGTTTATTTCCAACAAGCATGCTGCTCATTAAAACAGGAGGTGATGGTTTTAAGAAGCTGAAACATGAACCTGTTCCCAAATGTGCATGGTCTGAAATGACTCAGTGGTTTCTGCAGTTGACAGTTTTACTGCCTTTATCTACATCATTTTGATCAGACAGATTTTTTTAAACTGGTGACTTCTAGATAAATAATAAACATCTAATCTGTATATCAAGTAATATAATTATTTTAACAATTATTTTTTAAAAAGTCAACCCTCTGCATATTTACTTCTTCCCTGCCCAAAACAAATCAACTGTAAATAATGATTAAAATATAAAATTGTTTGCAACTGTTTTCTAAAAATTGAATGGTACTTAATATTGAGAAACTAAGTAGGCGCACAGATCATTAAAAATATGTACCTGTATAGTTCTCCTAACTGAAAAAGCTGGAGACCTCAGCTATCAGACACTTTCAAAGTGTACCCAGGAAATACCAGCATCAGGCAAAGTGACTCCTTTGAAAACCCCTTCCTTAGTGACACACAAGTGTGTAGCACAGAGGTGAAGCTGCACACCTCTAAAGCTCTCTGGAATAATTGCTCCTCAGCCATACACCTCCCATCTCTGATCTCCAGTGGGCCTCATGGAATTCATACGGAACCAAGAGTGCTTTGCATCGCTGCCTTCCATGGCTGGTGCAGCTCGAACACTGCAGTGCTCCCATCCCTCCTACACCAGGGCCATAAGAAATGAAACACTGAACCAGAGCTTTTAAAAATGCATTTAAATTAGGAAATGAGGTCTGGAGCACGGAGCATTTAAACTGCCTGTTCATCATGGTGAAGGCAGTGGGCCCACCAGTTACTGGAGGCAGGGACTCCAAATTGGCAGTGTTGGCTTTCCAGGACCCCATCAACCCCTGACTCCAGACACAAACCAGAAATGCACCAACTACAAATTAGGGAGGGACAATTTTAGTAGTTCATTCATGAAAGCACATTCAGTTCCTGCCTCATGGCTGTATTGCACAACCTAAATGTAAAAAATTTTGATTCCAGAGGGAAGCTTCTCTGAGTTTAGGCTTGCCCAGTCTCTCCCCTCCAGTTTCTTCTGGTGTCTACTAAAGAGCCAGGCTGGGAGAGCTGGGGGTATTCAGCCTGGAGAAGAAAAGGCTCCATGGAGACCTCAGAGCCGAGACCTCAGAGCCCTTCCAGGGCCTAAAGGGGCTCCAGGAGAGCTGGAGAGGGACTGGGGACAAGGGATGGAGGGACAGGATACAGGGAATGGCTTCCCACTGCCAGAGGGCAGGGATAGATGGGATATTGGGAAGGAATTGTTCTCTGGGAGGGTGGGGAGGCCCTGGCACAGGGTGGCTAGAGAGGCTGTGGCTGCCTCTGGATCCCTGGAAGTGTCCAAGGCCACGCTGGATGGGGCTTGGAGCAGCCTGGGATAGTGAGAGGTAACCCTGCCATGGCAGTGGTGGCACTGGATGGGCTTTAAGGTCCCTTCCAACCCAAACCATTCCATGGTTCTAGGATTCCTTCTCATCCTAAAGGCTACAAGTTGGGTACTAAAGCATCTGCGTCGTACTCCACCCCAGTAAACAGTATCACCTGGGGGCTTTAGGGGAACAGGCAGTTCAATCTGCTAAGTCTTAAAATACCATTTTCTTTCTGGAGATGATAAACAGTTCAGTAAGTGATCCTGCAGCATTCACTGAAGATGAATGTCCCACAAAGCAAGCACAAGAAAGATAAGTGGTTCCACCCATCTGAACAAACACTTCCTCCCAGTCACACCCTCTGCACATAAAAGCAGGAATCTTTCTAAACTCACACTGAACAATTCTAGTGGAAGGTCACAGACCATAACAATGGGTAATTAAAACAATAATCAGGCATAGTACGACAAAAATTTAAAGTAAATTGCTCATCATTTTTTTTCAAACTGCCCAAGCCTCAGCAAGAATTGGTTTTGGACAGAAGAGGATTTGAACTTAAAAGATTACAACAAGCTGCTGTTCATTACCAAAAGAAAAGTCTCCCTACTCTTGGTGCTGTGGGATTCACTGTGGAGCAAAGGGATTTTGTGGGACAAAGGAAGACAGACTATAACAGTCTTGCTGAAGATGCAATATGCTAAAGTATTACACACAGGAAGGAACCTCCAGTCTGAACACATCCATAGCCTGGAGCTGGCCCATGGCTCATCCCACCAGCAGTGACCCCCAGGACTGCCCTGCTCTGCTGTCAGTGTTCTTACCGTACAGGAATGGAAGTGGTGATGGGAATACCGTTGGAAAAGAAGAAGGAAGGGAAGGGAAGGNTTTTTCTTGAAAATAGAACTAGTATGTTCATTTGGAGTTTTCTGTGAGGAACGAAATCAGATTAATAACAACTAAAATTCTGCAGAATTATACCTGAATTTTTAAACTGAAACGTTCTTCACAAGTGCTGTCACCTTCAAAACAGAGGGAGATGCTCCAAAACATACCTGACTGAGACTGGAAGCCATGGGCTGGGAGTGTACCAGGCAGTGTTACATGGCAAACTAAAACACTGAGGGAGACAAGGTACTGCCACTGCCACGAGGCACATGCACACCTTCAACTCTTGGGATCAGGGAGTTATTTGTTATTTTTTAAAGCACTCAGCTTAATATATACCCAAGGGATACTGGTGCAGCTGTGTTGCTCCATGTTTGTCATTGATCAGCTCTCACTAAATGACCCCAACCAGTTTGGTGGGAAATATTATGAAAGATTTTAGGCAGAGCAGCACATTTTAGGTAATGGAGCTGAAGGATTTGCTGTCATTTAAACCTCCCCTCTATTCACTGAGGTTGTTCTACAGGTTATAAACTATGTATCTGGCTCTTTCCTCCCTAAAGAGGATCCCCTCATCACAGCTCTCCTTCACCAGTCCTAGTCCCTGACACTACCCTTACCGTTCTCTATTCCACATTCCTTCGCTTTTTCCTTTCAGGGGCAATTTAATTATAACTCCAAGCATTGCTCTGAGTGTGCTCAGCTTCCAGACAGCTGCCTCTGTCTGAGACCTCTACAGGGGAATTCAGAATACAAGTCAGGTTTTTGTAGAATGCAGAATTCCTTTTTCTCCTGGAATACACTGCTCTATGCCCTCTGCATCCCATTGCTGGGTTGACAAGTGAGGCACAGCTGTGACAGACAAGAGCTTTCTTAACTCCCCACTCCAGAGCACATCCATCTTCAACACTGGGAAAAGCAACAGTTTGTAGGGGATAAAGGTTGGTATGTGGTCATGTAATTAAAGCCTGTCATAACTCACACAACTGTGGTAGTTGGTGGTGTGCACCCTTAGCTCTGGCATTTTCTCAGTTTAGGCTCCTTGCATTAGAAATCTAAATGCTGTTTTTATCATAGCGCACCAAAAATTTTGTGCAGAAAAAGTAGCATCCCTAAAAAACAATTCTTTAGCATGAAAGCCCAGCTCGATGCCTTGCTAGAATGAAACCACAATCCCTGGCTCCTCATTCATAGCCCAACCCTGGGACAGCAGCACATCTGCAAACAAGCCTGAGCACATGAGCACTCTCACTGTGCCTAAAATGCAGCACATGACAGAGCAGAACAGCTTGCACAAACCACAGCTCTGGAGAGAACCACTGGCTGAGATCAAAAACAGAAACTGGAAAGGAACTGGATTCCTAAAGGACTCAGGCTGACAAGGCCGATCTTCACGGCAGTACAGATCCCAACAGCCTTTCTGTATTCTTAGAGCAGACAAATCAAGAATAATATTGACGCCATCGGCGGCGAGGGAGAGAGAATGGCATTGTTCCCTGGGGATGCTGCATGCTGGGTGTGGGGGAAGGATGGGGCAGCAACCACGGGGCTGGAGCAGAAGTGGTTGTTAAGGAAACAAGCAGGAAAGGTGAAACAATGGCTGAGATAAGAAGCATCTCAAAAAAACCACACCAGACTTTGGGTTTACACTGTAAGGAGTGGGAGCTCAGCCCCCACCCTGAGAGGCGTCACTGTGCAGGTCAGGCCGGCTTATTTTGGGGGTATTAGAAACCTTACAATTACCAGAACAAGTGGCAGTGGTGTATGTTAAAGGACATCAAAAATGGGTGACTCTGGAGGCACGGGGAAACAATTTAGCAGATTTGGAGGCTAAGGATGGGGCTGAGTCAGGGATGGAAAAATTAATGATGGTGTTAACCCCCATAGCAGAAATGCAGGAATTTTCTGTATTTAGTGAGACAGAAGAGACAGCACTCCTTAGAATAGAAGCAAAGAAAGATAATGAAGGGAAGTAGAAGTTACCAGATGGGAGACAATTGTTAAATAAACCACTTGCCAAGAAAATGCCAGAAGGCATGCATAGTATAACATATTGGGGTACACAAGCGCTGAGCAATCAATTCCTAAGGGACTGGGGCTGCATAGGAATTTCTGGAATAGCTTAGCAGGTAACTGAATGATGTGTGATATGTCAACAAGTGAATAGGAAAGTCATGAGAAGAACACCCAGAGTAGGACGGAACATACCTTTACGGCCCTTCCAGAACATCCAGGTAGACTTTACTGAGCTTCCCCAAGTACTACAGTGGAAATTTTTGCTAGTGATAGTAGATCACTTAACCCATTGGGTAGAGGCGGTACCCACTGTTAAAGCCAATGCCAGTATTGTAAGTAAAACCCATCTGGAATCAATCATTCCCCAATACGGAATGGTGAACAGGATTGCTTCAAGGAACTCACTTGCATCTAAGATATTACAGCAAGTTGTTCAATACCTGGGGATAAAATGGGAGTTACACAATCCATGGCATCCACAGAGTTCTTGTTGTGTTGAAAGGATGAATCAAACTCTTAAAAGAACTCTGGTTAAACTGATGATTGAAACCTAAATGTCATAGATAAAATGCCTTCCTTTAACTCTGTTAAGAATTAGAACCCAACCCCAGTCAGATCTAGGAGTTTCATCCTATGAAATGATGTTTGGACTCCCCTTTTTGACCTCGTCCCAGAAAGTTGCCACCTATGAGGAAGGGGAAGCCAATCCCAGAAAATATGTTGTGTCTATAGCACAAACCTTAGAAGGGCTAGGGCATAAAAGGGTAATTCCTCAAACTACCACCCTAGATTTCAGAATTCATAATATTAATCCTGGAGATTAGGTAATAATCAAGTCACGGAGAGATCAGCCTCTAACTCCTCTGCGGGAAGGTCCCTTTCAGGTATTGCTCACCACTGACTCACCTGTGCAAACCACGGAGTGGGGATGGACTCATGCCAACAGAGTTAAAGGCCTGGTGGGAGAACCGAAAGAGTGGACTATAACATCCAGACTGGGTGAGACAAGATTGGCTCGTAAGCAGAGACCGAGAGATAACTGGAGAAGCAGCAGGATGTGTGAAAAGTAGAGTCAAGCTTCCACCAGCCAGCTTGAGGACTGTTTTAACTAACACTTTGGGTGGGGAGTTTGAACCGTATCAGTTATTAATGTAATTGTTCTGTTTTAATAGATGGAGATTGCAAGCATATGTTGAGGGGAGGTACACAGGGAACGCTAAGAGGTGCTGGGGTGGTTTGCTTAGGAATTAAAAAGTGGAGTAAGGCAAGAAATAGAGGGCAAGACTGGGTTGGCCCCTGTGTTCGCCACTGAGATTATATAGCCCTGCTGCAGGCAGCAACCCTGTAGGCATGGTAAGGTGAGGGCAAAAAGGCCATACCGGACCTCTATCATTCCTCAATTGTCTTTTCCCTCCAAAATCCAATATGGGTGCAATTAACAAGTGGAATACAAAAAGGACTAGAGGGCAAGACCAAGTCGGCCTCTGTACTCTCCACCAAGATACACGTGCTATGGGTAGCAACCCCATAGGCATGGCAGATGGGGGTAAAATGCCATACTGGAGCTCTGTAATCCCCTTTTGTCTGCTCCAATCCATTCATCAATTCCACCAATCAGTGTGCCTAAGGAAAACCTGGGAATTTTTTTTCAGTTCCCACTGTCCTCGCCCACATCAACAGAAGCTAGTATGACTGATCCAAAATTTTAATTTTGAGAAGTAAGAGTGGATCATCGAAATCAAAAATAAGAGTTAACAGTTCGAGCCAAAAAAGAAAGAAAAGGAAGAGGAGTTTGTTATAGATGAGTAATGTAATGGTTGGCTCTCACAATTAAGGAATGAATATTACGTGTACATTAAGAGAAGTTTTACTGATGTATAGCTATTGTGGTATGTTCTCCCCATAGTCCTCTTTCCCCTCCCCCTGGT